>CM039474.1:18079131-18139582 GCA_022433065.1 Begonia loranthoides
CCAAGGTTTGTCTTAAAAAGCAGATTACAAAAATAACTCTTAAAAGAATCAACTTCAAAAATTGGCACTTGGCTAACACACTAGCCGAGAATACCAAGCAACACAATATCCCAATAACAATAATTCAGTTCAAAATTGATCCATATGCCAGCATATCACAGCCAATAAATAAGAAAGCATAGAAATTCTTTGGGATGACATATCTTCAGCTATTGCTCTCCTAAGGCATAGTTTTAGAATTGTCAATTTGATCCTCGGTTGAAGCTTGTAGCTAATTGTATGCATGAGCTATCCAAGTGATGAGGTGCTTTGATCTTTCTTTGTCCTCATGGTGTGGCTCATATTCTAGTACTTCTAAAGTCATGTTAGTTGCAAAATAAGAGTTTGAAAAAATGTTAATAAGTTTCTTGGTCCGGGCTCTAGTAACCGGGTCTTGTGGTGCATCATCCTCCTTGGGTGATTGAGGTTTTGACCTCAAATCCGAGGCTTAACCACCCTCTTCCTTTCTTCTTTTTCATCCTCTCCAAGATATGGTGATAAATTTTGCACGTTGAAGGTAGAAGAAACTCCATAATCCTCCGAAAGCTCTAATCGGTATGCATTGTTATTTATTCGCTCAAGTATTTTGAAAGGTCAGCTAGCTCTAGGAAGTAACTTGCACTTTCTTTACTTAGGAAACCACTCTTTCTTGAAGTGTAACCATACCAAATCCCCTTCTTCAAATACCACTTCCTTGTGACCTCGGTTTGCATTCCTAGCATATGACTCGTTATTCTTAGCAATTGTTTTGCTCACTTTCTCTTGGAGCAATTTGACTCTCTCGGCTTTGGAAGCTCCATCATCATTTGTGAACTCATCAAGGGCAATGGAACGAGATCCATTGGTGTGAGATGATTGAACCCGTAAACTACTTCGAAAGGAGTATGCTACGTAGTTCTATGCATGCTTCTGTTGTAGGCAAATTCTATATACGACAATCCCAAGTCCCAATTCGAGAGACGTTTGCTAATGATTGTTCTTAAGAGTGCTCCCATCGTACGGTTTACCTTAGTTTGTCCGTCGGTTTAGGGGTGGAAAGAAGTATTGAAAAGCAGCTTAGTGCCCAACTTTCTCCAAAGGGTTTTCCAGAATGAACTTAGGAACTTGGTATCTTGGTCAGAGACAATAGAACATGGAACCCTATGCAACCTTACCATTTCCTTGAAGAACAAGTCTGCCACCTGACTTGCATCATTTGAATTGTTGCAAGCAATGAAATGTGCTATTTTAAAAATCGATCTGCAACCACCATAATTGAATCCTTCATTCAAAAAGTGCGAGAGAATCCCAAAAAAAAGTCCATGCTAACTTCCACCCAAGGGTGAGGAGGCACAGGCAAAGGAAAATACAATCATTGCGGTAAAACTCGACTCTTGGCCTTCTTGCAAATTATACACTTCTCAATGACTCTCTACACATCCTTAAGGAGGTGAGGCCAATGAAAATTTTCTTTTACTGCTTCAAATGTCTTCTCCCCAACTATGAGCTTCTCTTATTAATGTTTCCCAAAGACTACAAGATGAAATGCAAATTTTTCCCCCTTTGAAAAGGAAACCATCCACAATATAGTAAGAGTTCTCGACCCTTTTTAAACAATTACTATATAAGCTCCCAAAGTCCTTGTCATCAACATACAAGCCCTTAATCCAGTCAAAGCCAAAAAGCTTGGTACTTAGTTCAGTCAAAAGTGCATACCTCCTCGAAAGGGCATTGACCACCAAGTTCGTGTCACATTTCTTACATTACTAATATAAGGATAGCGTTCCAAGGACTCCACCTATTTTCTATGTCTTCTATTTAGTTTACCTTGGCTGCCTATGTGTAAGAGCTTGATGATCCAAATGAATGATAAATAGCTTGGAGATGAGATAATGTTGTCACATCTCAAGAGAATGAATGACTGCATAAAAGTTTTTATCGTAGGTAGAATAGTTGAAGGCTGCCCATTTAAGCTTTTCACTGAAGCAGGCAATCAGCCTACCCTCTTCCATAAGGACAACACCAATGACAAACCCCGAAGGGTGACGCTTCACCTCAAATACTTTAGCAATATCGGATAAGGCAGGAATGGGTGCACGACATAACTTTTCCTTAATGGTCTCAAAGCTAGCTTGACACACTTTAGACCATTAGATATCCTTCCCCTTCTTCGTGCAATCAGTGATATGAGCCATTATTTTCCTGAAATTCTGAATAAACCTCCGATAAAATGAAGCCAACCCTTGAAAACTCCTTACTTTGGAAATACTTCTAGAAATCAGCCATTCTTGGATGGCTTCAATTTTTTACTCATCGACTTCCATAATGTACTGGGTGATGATAAGCAAAAGAGCATTTCTTTAAGTTTCCATAAAGTTTGATGGACTTTTGAGGTGCTCCACATGCAAAGGAAGATCAATGCTGTAAACAAGGATGTCGTCGAAGCACACCACTATAAATCGCCCCATAAAATCCTTAAGAACATGATGCATAACTCTCATGAACATGCTTGGAGTATTTGATAACCCAAAGGGCATAACTATCCACTCATACAAGCCATACTTCATTTTGAACGCTATTTTCCATTCGTCACCCTCCCTCATCCAGATTTGGTGATAACCGCTTTTGAGATCAATCTTGAAAAATATAGAGGCGCCACTTAACTCATCCAACATGTCCTTAAGTCTAGGTATTATAAACCTATACTTGATGGTAATTTGATTTATTGCTCTACTATCAACACATATATACATAGAACCATCTTTCTGGGGCAAGAGCAAAGACAGTAACGGACAGAGACTAAGGGATTTTTGGATATACCTTTTCTCAAGGAGTTTATTGACTTGCTTCTGCAACTCCTTGGCTTCTTCCAGATTGAGTCTATAAGATGGCTAGTTTGGTAAAGTAACTCTTAGCATTAGGTCAATTTGATGTTCAATTCCTCAAAGGGGAGGGAGGCCTTGAGGAAGTTCTTCGGGAAACAACTCTTGGAATTCTTGAATCAAGTGCCGAATAGAATCGGGTATAACTCCCAATTCTTCCAATCTTTCTCTAAACATGATCAATACCATGGGACCTCAATGCAATATAGATTTATTCAACTCCTTTTTGTGCATAAATAATGAGGAATCAATTCTACTTCTCTTCATGTTTTCATAGTCTTGTGCCACTTGCTCAGGTCGGAGAGGGGCTAGATTAACAACTCTTCCATTCTTCTTAAAAGAGTAATAATTGGTGTAGCCATCATGTGATACTCTTCTATCAAATTGCCATGGGCTCTCCAATAATAAGTGGCTGGCGCTCATTGGGACAATATCAAATAAAGTTTCATCTTCATAGCCTCCAATAGAGAAAGATATACGGACTTGTTTAGTCACTTTGATGGATTCTTGGTCATTGAGCCAATTTAGCTTGTAGGGGGTAGGGTGCATGGTTTCTATCCCCAACTATTCAATAACATCTTGAGAAGCTACATTAGTGCAACTACCTCCATCTATAATCATAGAGCAAACTTTCTCCTTCACCTTGCACAGGTGTGAAAGATATTCTCCCTTTGACATTCCTCCACTTGACTTTGCATAGTTAATGATCTCCTTAAAACCATAAGGAGCGGCCCCTCTTGTGGATAATGTGACTCCTTTTATGGTTCTTCCTCTGTACAAGACAAGTCATTAACTTCATCTTCACTTACAATCTCCCCTCCCATCACCATAATGCACTTGTTAAGGCATTGGGAGGCAATGTGCCCAAGGCCAAAACACTTAAAGCACTTAATGTCTCTCGACCATGGCTTGGTGGCATCAACACTACTTTTCTTTTCTTCAATGCCTCTACCCTCATTAATCTTTAAGGCTGAGTTTCTATCATCAATCTTTGTTGGATGCTTGTAGGGGATTGTATTTTTTTGATAAGGTCGAGAGGTTGTTTCTTTGAATCTCCTTTTTCTTTGTCTTTTAATTTTTAAAGCAAATTGCACCACATCATATATACTCTCAAAAGATTGTAGGTCCACCAAATCACCAATTTCTTTATGAAGCCCCTTTATAAATCTAGCAATAGTTTGTTCTCTTAATTATTCCAAGGCACACCTAATCTTTAGTGTCTCAAATTTGGTTAAACACTCTTCAACCAATTGTGTACCTTGTTTAAAGTTTTGAATTTGGAGAAAGAGTTCTTGCTTGTAATGAATAGGACCAAATCTTTTCTTCATTAAAGCTTTCATGATTCTCCAACTCTAAATATCATTATACCCTTCTCTTCTCCTTTGAGATTTTAGGTCCTCCCCCCACAAACTAGCATATCCCGAAAGCTCCAAGCTAACCATTTGTAACTTAACTTTTTTCGAGTACTCATAGCATGCAAAGACTATCAATCTTTTCTAACCAATCTAAAAAATCACTACTATTGCTTGACCTTTTAAAAGGGGGAATAGACACCTTGACATGCCTCATATCATCTCTTACCAAAGATCTCCTTCTCGGACTTGGCAATTCCTACATATCAGTCTGAACATAATCATCATCATGGCTACTTTCATCTCGACCTCTAGATTCAATAGAAGTGCTAATACTTCTTCTTGGCCTAGGGTTCTAGGACTCCTCACATGCAAAGTGCAAGGCTCTTCTAGCCTTTATTGAAGTTTGGTCATCATATCTCGGATCTCATCAAGTTGGTTTTGAGGACTATTCTCAGCCACATTTTGTGTCTTCTCGGGTGGTTGATTGGTTGGCGGGATTGTGTCTTTATTGTGGACATTGTTTGCTCAACTTCTAGTATGCATCTTCACAACAAGAATGCGCACTTACAGAGTAGAAAGAAGGGCAATTTTTCTCTGATACCAATTGACACACCAATGGGTGCAATCAGGCCAACAATAGAAGTTGATGGTTATCGGGTTGCACAAAAACAGAACACCAAAATTGCAGACTTCGTAACTTCCTCTCCAGAGCTTCAAATAACACCAAATTTGGTAGGCAATCAACAATACTAGTCTAAAATGTCAGCTCCAATAATCACTTCCAAATTCATAAAATAACAAAAGTTATGCATGCAAACAGGAAGGTTCTGCCCGAAAAGGTGCCAAAGTGATAGTTCTTGAACCAAAATGAAAATCGCACAAAACCCACATCTCTGGTCCAAATGACACCAAATTTTACACATGCAATCCTTGACAAGTGAATAAGTAATACTTCAAAATCTAGAATCCAAGCAAAGAAAATTACAACCAAATTTACAAGGTTGTCCAAGATTGCTTTATTGGCTACCCATGACTTTAATGAATCCTTTGTTGAAAGAACCACTCCACCTTGTTTCAATGTTTTTATTTCTAACCATCCACCCTGAATACTACTTCTGGAAAGAGTTGGCGGGAAAATTAGTGTAAGAATCTCACTCCAAGATAAGTTAAGAAAGTGATGGGATAATGTTTGACTTCACACTTCTCGGGTTTTAGCCTTAGAAAATGGATGCCGAGTGTAGAGGAAACTCTAACGCAAAATGGGAGCTATAGCTGCAATAAAACTCAATTATCTTCAGACAAATATTAAGGAGGGCTTAAATACCTCCCAAGGTTTTTCCTAAAAAGAAAATTACAAAAATAACCCTTAAAAGAAACAACTTCTAAAATTGGTACTCGACTAACACACTATCCCAATAACAATAATTCAATTTAAAATTGATCCATATGCTAGCATATCACATCCAATAAATGAGAAAGCATAGAAATTCATTGGGGTGATATATCTTCAGCTGATGCTCTCCTAAGGCACAGTGTTAGAATTGTCAACTTGATCCTCGGTTGAAGCTTGTAGCCGATTGTGTGCATGAGCTGTCCAAGTGATAAGGTGCTTTGGTCTTTCTTTGTCATCATGGTGTGGCTCATCTTCTAGTGCTTCTAAAGTCATGCCACCTACAAAATATGAGTATGAAAAAGGTTAATAAGCTTCTTGGCCCGGGATCTAGTAACTGGGTCTTGTGGTGCATCAAGTATTAATTATTACTAAAATATTTACACAAGTATCAAAAATATGATATATCAAAAGATGATATTTTGAGCCATAACCCACCGGCCAATTCGCCAACAGTACAAAATGCTCAACATAGAAATACTCCATCAGTTGCATTCTTCCTACCTTCACTCCATAAAGTTATCATCCACAATTATGATTCTCACCTACATCACAAGACAATATGAGTTTAACGCTCAGTATGAGATATAAAAATATGTTATGCTCATGCTATAAAACTTTAGAAAACATATACAGTTTCTATATTAATTTCTTTCCTTTACCTTTAACTTTACTTTCACTTAACCATTCAGGCATTGAAGATATCATTGTATAAGGGAGAGTGACACCTCTTAACCCGTACGGGTAGCTATCTCAAGAACCCATACCTGACAACGTCTATCTACATTTATTTCAATTTTTCTTTAGTTCACTTACCCATACAGGCGCTAGAGGTATCACTGAAAAAGGTAGAGTGACTCATATTAACCCACATGGGCAACCATCTTAAGAACTTATATCTCTTAGTGTCTATTTATGTTTATTTACATACAATGTCAATTTCATTTTAAAACATATGCATGAAACATTTTCGTACATTTTTATGAAAACCATGATGCATGAGAATGCATATGAACAATACAATGCACCATTTCATATAATCAATTCAGATCATAGCAATATATAACATTTCTTTGTTTATCTTATTATCAACAATCAACATTTTAGTCTTTTGATCAATCTATACTAACATCATATATATTTCCTATAGCTAATGACATGTGAGCATACAATTAATCACATCATAACATAATATTATTCCCTTATACACTCAAAACATCAACAATTTCCTAAATTCTTGTGATGTAGGCCAAAGGGCTAATAACACACAATATCGCATACCTGAAGTCATTGCTATTGTTCTAATTACTTAGAAATATCTTTAAAACCTAAACATAATGAAACCTTTACCAATAACTACATAATTACATAACACTTCAAGTATGCACACAACTAGGGTTTCATTTAAATTCTCAATCACCGATAACTATCCATAACTTTCTCTATGATTAATCAAACTCCTCAATTCCAAAACTTATTTCTTCTTTAAGTTGTCCTAGATAACATATCTATTCAACTTTACCCAAAGATGTAAAGAAGATAGACAACATGCTTCAAATATCTAAACTACTCAATTACCCAGTCTCCTTCATCTTTTAATTTCTTCCTCCCATACAACTATCACAACTTCACATAAAATTCATAAGAAAATCATTAAAAGGGAACTCTGTATACCTGGAGATTCTGAGAGAAAAAGAGGGAGAGAAAGCTTGAGGGTTTGTTGAGAAATTCCTTCCTTCGAAGAATCTTACCTTCACAAGCCCTTAAATCCCAAAGCCACACCCTTCTCCAACACCAAGCTGGAGGTGTAGGAATGCATGTCTAGCCTTGGAGTTTCCACACCCCCCCCCCCAACCAAAAAAAAAAAGCCTCCATTTAAAAACAAACATTACATAATTTTTTGGGTGACCTTTAGTATACTGCTCGACCATTTTTCGCTAGACGATCGATTGCCAAACAGTCAGAAACTAAACTCTATGTTTTTCTCCATAAAATTGGTTGATCATCTCCCTTCACATGATCGACTACAAATCACAAACTTTACACCCTGTATAGACATTGGTCATTCACCGATCATTTACAATTTTCCTTATTTTTCAATTTGTAAAGAGGCTGATCAACTACTACAATCATGGTCGACCACCATACAACTAGAGAGCCCCAATTCTTCATACTGTGAAATCAGTGGTTGATCAAATTTCCAATTGATCGACTGTTTCCTTTCTAAACTTACTGAAATACAGAAAAATTCACACTTTCCCAAAAACCATAAACCACCAATAACTCAATATTAATATCATCTAATATAACTTCAATTATCCTCAATCATCACCATCATTACCCTAGACTCAATATAACAAGAATTCAAGGTATTACACATATTGAATTTAATGTTAGATTAGATCCATACAATAATATTTTTCATTTATAAATTTATTATATCTAAAGCTATCAATAAATAAATTATTGCATTTGGTGAGTGATTTTTCTTGTCACGCCTCAAAGGGGATCTGAGATAGAAAAGAGAATGACGTGGCTCAAAACAGACCAAATTTCTTACCTTTAACTTTAAAAATTAGCTTGATAACGAAAACTTAAATAAGATTAAAATACTCAAGGGCCAACCAACTGGGCTAAATTCAAGGTTCATCAGTGACATTAAAATAAAGTGAGGACATATGTCCAAAAGTAGTTGTGCTAAAATCAAAAGAAAATAGAATCTCAAGTTGAGATACTATTAAACAAGTCTAACATCAGGAACTCTTGAATAACATTATATTTTGATGTATAAAAATTATCTTCTCATGGCAAAGTTTTATATTTTGTTGAAAACATTGAATGAATTTTTTTAAGTATGTCATAAGGTTAGGAATGCTCGGTGTGGAAATTTGAAGGTTAGTATGGCAGAAGGATATGTTGATGTTAGTGGGATGACTTGTATGTGTCCGTGAAACAATATCTGTGGATTGAAGTGTATCCGTGGATGTGAGGTTATATTTGTAGAATTAGGTATATCTACATATTGAGGTTTATTTGCGGAAACGTTGTTATCCGTAGAAGCGTTGGTGCCTGCAGATATAAGGTGGAATTTGCAGAATGAGGCGTGTCTGCAATAATATATGTAAACGTGGTGGAATGTGATTATTATACAATGTGAGAGGGACAAATATCTGCAGCAGAACTGTATGTGTCCACGGTGAAAGTGCACACATCCTTAACAACCATCGGGATGTCCAAGATGCGTTTGTCTCCAAAATTTTTAGAGTGCAAATATAAAAAGAGATATTTTAGAGAAACCCTAGTTATTCTTACATTGGGAGCAGCAAAGTTTTGCCTTTCTCTTTCAAATTCTCAAGGGGAAAACAAAATGCTTTGTAAACAAAACAAAGTGAATTAGAAGTTAACCAATTAAGGGTGATTATCCTAAGTGATCAGACTTAACTAAGACCTCGAGATAAGTGGTGTTTGCATGTGTTTGGTCTTCTGGCCTATATTACATAGTGCTAGGGTATTTTTCTTTGTGTTACATTGTTTTGTTTGTGAAGACGTGTAGCGACCCCGTTTTCCTTTACTTAAAATGTATAAAATTGAAACACTCTTTTATTTTGTAAAACATGGCATAGCATAAGACTTTTCATAATTAAAAACGTCACAATAAAATTTCTTTCTCTAAATCCTTTACATTATACAAATCAAGTAATATTTTACAATCACATATTTTGTTCAAATACATTTCTTCACTTTAAAACCAAGTATATTTCCATTTCCCTTTTTCCATTTAGCTTAACCAACACAAGATCCACAATGTGTAAATCCTCCATTAGCTGCTCCTATCCTTGGCACCATGCATACCTACATCACAAGTCATACTCTATAAGCCTATGCTTAGCAAGAAATGATCTGCAATATGATCATGATACATATTACATATAATATTTTTCATTTCAGTTTTCCTTTCTTTTCTTAATGTTTGTTTGCTTAGGGAAGTGTGATGAACTTCAATCAATGGCAAACTTCGACCATAAAAGTGAACTCCGGCCTATTCCCTTTCTTTTTAACGTTTGTTTACTTAGGGAAAGGTGATGAACTTCGGTCAATGGCAAACTTCGACCATAACAGTGAACTTCGGCCGTTCCCATTCTTCTTGACATTATTTGGAGTGAGTGGTGAACTTTGACCAACTCAAACCCTTCTCATTTTCTTTACGTATTTCTTTCTAGTTCCATATTTCCTATATAAAACATATGCATGAGAAATCTTTTTCGTAATGTTTCATAAAAACTATGATGTGTGAACATTTATGAATACATACAATTTGCATATATCATTTTAACAATTAACATATCCAGCAGCACATTATCATCATACAAATCCTTAAGCAACAACATAATAAAGAACTTAACCTCTATCCATTACCTTCATCAACATCCATCCAACTTAATCTATCAAGAACAAACATTAAACAACTTATTCTTAAGAATCACAAAATCCTAACTCTTGTGTTGTAGCCCAAAAGGGAAAACACATATAATCACTTCTTACCTTGAATTTCCTTGAAGAAGTTGAGAAGTAATAGGCTTCCTCAAGGTGCTGCTCCTCTTCTTCCTTATTATTCTTCTTCTTTTTCCTTCTTACAATTCTTCCCCCTTACTCTCAAGTTTCTCCCCTTTAATAATTTCCTTCCTCAGCAATCAAGCATGAAGTGGCATGTCCTTAGTCATGAAGTGATGGGTAATCTACTTTTTGTTCAATAAAAACATAACATTGCAGCACAATTTTAGTGGCTTTTCTCATTACCGGTCGACTGCCAATCATTAGATGATCAACAACAAAATCAATCTGAGACAAAAACTCTCTGTTTTCTCCATAAACCTAATCAATCATCTTCCTTCAATCTAACGACCACAAACCACAAACTTTACGATCTGTATAGATGTTGGTCTTTCACCGATCGTCTACAGTTTTCCTTATTCCACCCACAGATCAATTTTGCTTCAACAACGCTTTTAGCTTCACCCATGAGAATTCTTCTTCAACCTCAACTTTTATTTATTTTTAAGTTGAGGTCCCTCAATAATTTCATCGTTACTTACATCACAAAGTTCAAATTATGAGCTTAGCGCTCAGTAAGAGATGCATAAATATAATATGATGATGAAATGCAATTTCATAAGAACATGTCTTTTCATTTTTTTTCTTTCCTTTCATTTAACGAACTCGCAACCTTTGTTGAGATCCTTATGGGAAGAATAAGCACGACTATGGGTAACACACTGTTGAATCTCATGAACTTCGGCCAAAGAATCCTCTTTATCAGGACCTCTGTTAGTGTTGTGCACTCAATGCACAACCAACTAGTGAACTTCAGCCAAACCTTGATATTACCAGACTAATGATGTAACGACCCAGATTTTCGTAATTCCTTTAAAATGCATTAAAATTTCAAATTTTCTTTTTGAAAGTAAATCAGAGCGTGTCTAAACCGGATCGCTACCAACCATTCGTAAAACTCGTTATAAAATCCCAATTTTGTAAACTTATGCGGAAGCGTTAAAATAAAAATCATTTGAAAACATAGCGAAAGCGTAATTAAAATCATCATTTAGAAACTTAGCGAAAATGTTAGTCATTTGAATGAAAGGACTAATCAAATTAAATACACTTTAAATAAAACTTATGTTAATTACAACTTAGACAATTTAATTAAAACCATTTCTCTTTTACCCTCTTTATGCCTGGCCAATCGTGAGCATCCCTCGAGCGTGCAAACCCATCATCCCTGTTTGCTATTGTTTGTTCTTTATCTTTTGTTACTCCTAGTCCGTGCGTTCCTCTACTTACAGTACCTACATCTACACCACAAGCAACTGTAAGCCCAAAGGGCTTAGTAAGGAAAAAGGAAAATGCATTATGCTTATGACTCTCTTTAGTTCATTTGGAATGGGTGCCACCCAAACCAATTGTTTTCTTACGTTTCTTCTTTCTTTCTTTACTCGTACTTCGAGCTGGAGATTGGAAGACTCGTATGGGATGGTATAGTGGGTCAGACCTAACCTCCTATGGACAACTAGGTCCCGTTCTCGATAAGGTAGGGGCATTACCTAATTGTTAGACTAACCGCTACCCATCCGCCTCCCAACTCCCTTTTCTTTTCATTCATTTCCTTTTTCTTTTCTTATCATTTTACCTTCTTTACCATACATGTGAGTGCCACTCCATGTAAGTACTTCCTACAATCACTCTAGTCAGATTATTCATTTCCTTACCATGAAATTAACTACATTTATTATCCTAGGCAATTCACATGCTCAACTTTCGGTGATTACTAATTAGTTACTCTAGTCAGATTTACATACTCATCTTACCAATCACTCTAATTAATTCTAGCTAAGTTACTTAGCATGCTCATTGTTAATTTCCCTAATTAATTTAACATGCACTTGTTAGTTAATTTCTATTTAATATGTTAAATGTCTAGTTAATTAATTTGATTAGTTACATGCTCATGCTCATGCTCATACAATTATTGTTACCCTTACTAATTACATGCTTGTTAATTAAACATACTCGATTATCGTTATAGTAGAATCCTAAGTAATTTACATGCTCAAGGGCTAATCACATGCTTTTATCCTAATTATCCTACTTAGTTTATTACATGCTTGATACTTCATTTAGTTAACATACGGTAATTTAACATACTAATTGAACACTAACCATAAGCAAATTAAACATGTTCATTGGTTATTTAATTTCGTACTTGTTCTACTTAATTAGCATACTTAATTGATTACCCATTAACTAAATGAATTAGCAATTAACTAATGAATTTATATAAACTAAAACCAGAAGGTTTCTATCCAGAACCATGAAATAAAAATTTACAAGCTAAGTTTATTATCCTACAACTAGTGAACAATCCACATTTAGAGAAAACAAGGAAAATCTGAAATAACTACAATGTTCGTGCATCTTAACTTCTTAGATCTTTTCCCTTCGTTTGTTCATTCTTTAGTTCTCAATAAATTACAGAGTGCTAATCTTCCTCACTATCAAACAACTAACATTAACAAATCGATACTAGCAGTGAGTAAACACACAATTATCATTAGAGCTATTGAACCTTTTCTAATAGCTAACATTTAGAAAATTAACACAATCAATAGCAACTCACAGAACATTCATAGAACCTAACCAGGAATTACAGAACATCATGCACAAGCCAACAAATCACAGAACACTAATTCTACAGAACGTTAGTAATACTATCAACAACAAAGTAACTCACCCACCTATACTTGTGGTGTAGGGTCTCCATGGCCAAAACACCCCTTAATTCTTACCTCAATTCTTTAATGCAGGTTGGATCTACATTCTTATCCTCTTCCTCCTTCTGACACCTTCACAATCAATACATTTATCATGGACAACTTCACATCGAATCTATACTTTAACACTTAACAAAATGCCAATATTCACGACTTAGCAACCAGCAAAGTATGCTCATTATTCTTTTTATCCAAATATAATGGCAGTAGACAGATCATCCCAACATACATAACTAACAGTTTATAAACTTATCACATACTTGTCACGAACAATAGCAGAGAGCACATTCACTTCATACTAATTATATGGAAATTGTAAACAACTCAATCTCATAACTTATTCCAAATCTTAACCAGACAAGTCATCACCATTAATAGAGGAAATCATTAACCATTAAACAGAGGCATCCACTCATTAATCATACGACAAGATAATTCCATTTCATGCTAATATCGACATTTAACATTGCCTCCAACAACAACAGAGTAGTTCATACATAACTCCTACCAATTATCTAACAATTTTATGCATCAGTTTATCATTTATACGTCCAACAAACTCTTCCAACAAAGTATTATCTTATCACAGCAAGCTAAATCCAGAATAATAGTAACCAAAATCTAACACCAACTGGGCATCAATCAAAGGCTGATTGTAATCATCCAAAATCTATCCAGAATATCCATCACAGAATATCTATCTTACCACCCAGCATTTTGCCATTCGCCTGACCGGGACGAACCTGAGCTCGAGCGCCGTCTCCCGATCGCAGGTTGCCTCCCGCCTCAGTTCTCTCCCTCTCTCTCTCTCTCTCTCTCTAATTTCTTCTCTTTAAAACTAATTAACACTTAACCCCCCCCTCCTTTCATTAGTTCAATTCTGAACCGGACTAACTTGACCACACGAACTGGACAGGTTTAACACTCTCCCATTTAATTTCTCTTTTAATTTCCTCATTTTAATTCTAATTAATTAATATTAAAATATATTTAAGTGTTAAATATTTGTATCGAATATTAACCGACCAAATTTCTAACTCCTGACTTATTCTAAACATTGTTTAAAGATTATTAGAGGTCTAATTTAAATTTCTTAATTCTATTTCATAAATTGATTTCTATTAATTAAACTGCAAATAAATTCTTTTAAATTAAACTTAACGGTTACGACTTTGGTAACACCCTGATAATTATCCAATAAGTCCAAATATCCCAAATTAATTTTCAATTATTCTTAATAAATTATGATATAAAAAGTCGGGGTGTTACAAATGAGATTATCTCCCATAGCACCAACCTTTGGGAGAACCTATTATCTCTTATTCTTCTTTATGTATCTTAAATTTTGTTTCTGTCTTTCTTGCATGAAAACATATTTTCATTATTCTCTTGAAAACATGATGCATGTGATGTACATAATAGCTTGTATGCAAAATATAACACAAAGAGACTATTTATGCATAAAAACAGTCAATACATCTCCAAAAGAGAAATCATAATAATAGTCAATAAGAACATATCCTCGATTTACAGCCTTTAGGCACCACACTTAAAACAATCAACAAAAGCATATCCTCAATCAACGTATAACATCACAATAGAAATGAAGAAAAGATACACCTACCACTTTGTGATGCAGGCCAAAGGCCAAATACAAGCAAATATCTCTTACTTGTAATTCTTAGCAGAGTCTATAATTTTCCTAACCTTTCCAACATGTTGAATTTTCCTTAAAATAAATAAAGAGTTGGTTAACAAAAGAATAACCTTTAACACTATACACTATTCACAATCCAAGAAACAATTTCAAAATCCTTACAGTAGAAAATCTACCTTCTGAAACTTGAAGAATGATTCACCGGAGAGTTAGAGAGAATTCTCTTCATCTTTGGGGTTCTCAAGTGATGATGTTTTTTTTTTATCCAACATTTGATATTTATAGACTGTCTTTTGAGAATCTCATGAAGAAAATCCCATAGAAATCGTATCTATAACACCCCGATACTAATTTTCTCGTGTACACGGTGTAATCAAACTTGGAGATAATTATATGATACATTCCGTTTCTATACGTGTTAAATTATGACGGGTGTGTATGGGGAAAATTAATACATGGATAAAAGTTGGTAGAAAAATGTGAAGAAAGTAGAATTCTGACAAAAGTAGACGCATACGGACGCCATGCGGATGAGGATTGGCGTCAGCATGAACACTTGCGGATAATGACAGGATGAGTTCTCACGTCCTGAAGTAACTTTGTTGACTTGCAGACGAAGGTGTAGACGAAGCGAACGAGGACAGGACATGTCCGCATCGAATCTGTCCAAGTCTGGAGACTTTCGGATGCTAGCGGAAGATGGTGGACGAGGGGAGGCATCATCCGAATTGAATTTGTCCAATTCTTGGACACATTCGGACGATATATGGGGACGACATGCGGATGCCAAATGGCGTCCGAATGTAAATCCTGGATGGTACGGACGAGAATGGGGACGCCATTTCTTATTTGAGGCCACAATTTGGCCTAAGGAATTCGGTCTCGTGGACAAATGCGGACGTGAAGACCTCGTCCGCACTCGTCCGAATCATCGCAGATCAACAACAAAAATAATTTAAAATCATAAGAAAATGACGCCCAACCAATAAAATCACAACTCCTCGACACTGAACCGTACTCCCATGATCTCGACCAGCCAGAGATTTGTCCCATGCCACTCGTACGATTGTCCCAAGGTGAGCCTCTACTTATCTCCAGCTTCTTCTTCTCCCTCCTTCTTCATTTTGTTTTCGGTGTTCTTCTTAGAGAGGGGCTCCTGCGTGGAGTGTGGAGATAGAAAGGGAGTTGCAGTCCGTGTGAAGACTCGTCTACAAGGGTAAGGAATGTGGTAGGTTTGGCCATATGGAGGCCCTACACCCAAGTGAAGTGTGTGTGAGTGACATTTTTGTAGTTCTTGGATATTCTTTCATTTGCTTTCTTTGGAACATTCGTAGAAAAGTAGTGAAAGTGCTAGGTTGAGCGTGAATGAATCAAAGAGAAGATGTTCTAATGAATGAGATGAATGAATAACTAATGGATTTTTATTGTTGTTAATAATAATGGTGATTTCGTTTTGTTAGTAATCTCTGAGTAATCTTCCAATTAATAGCTTCCATGTGTGTATAGTTATTCAACATGTGTTCACTATTTCACTTCGTTACTACTAGCTGACGTATAGACATTCGAAAAGCATGACTGTTGTTGTTTCATTTTCACTATTCTTAATGCTATCGTCATCAGTTAGGGCGTATGTTTTTGATGTCTTATTCAATACCATCGTTACAGATTTAGTCATGAAAAACATGACGTTCGCTGTGGTTTTTATGTCAATCCTTACTGTTATTATTATCATTAGTAAGCATGTTTTCACTGTCTATATTTGATAGTTACTGCTATAGATTTTAGTTATTGAAGAGCATGTTTTCGCTATATTGTTAGTTATTACTTACTATTGGCGATAATTGTTAAGAAGCTTGCATCACCACCTATTTTCGATGTTGTTTACCATTGTTTATTTATGTTAAGAAGCATGACCTGCCAGTCCATTTTCATTGCCTTACGCTGTTGTTTTGTCGTCATTAAAAGCATGATTTGTGGTTCCGTTTGCATTACTCGTACTGCTGTTATTATTATTTAATAAGCATGCCCTTTGCTATTCCGATTCAATATTGATGCCGCAGTTATCTAGTCGTTAAAGAGCATGCATCATTGTTTCGTTTCGTCATTTTGCACTGCTATTAATTTTGTCAAGATGCATGTTTCTGTTGTTCCATTTTCGATATCACTCATTGTTACTTTAGTCGTTCAAAGTAGGATTCGTAAGCATAATTCGCTATTTTACTCGTTATTAATTTATGTTGTTTTTAGTCATTTAAAAGCATGATCCGTAGTTTCATATAGTTGTGTATCACCACTATTTTAATCGTCGATAAACACATGTTTAGATGTTCTAATTTGCTGCTGTATTAGTCGATTAAACGTATGTTTGGATGTTCTAATTTGTTTCTGGATTAGTCGGGTAAACACATGTTTAGATGTTCTAATTTGCTGCTGTATTAGTCGATTAAATGCATGTTTAGATGTTCTAATTTGCTACTGGATTAGTTGGATAAATGCATGTTTAGATGTTCTAATTTGATGCTGTAATAGTCGATTAAAAATAGGCTTAGATGTTCATATTTTACCGCTAAATAGTTGAATAAAAGCATGATTATATTCTGTTCTCGATATTTCTTTGCTGATAATGGCGATACCTTGCTGCTGTATATTAGTAGGTATCAAGCATATTTCGCTGTTTTAATTGGATATTGCTTGCTACTATTTTCTTTGTATAAAAACATGTTCTATTATTTGTTTTATTGATAAGAACATGAATGGTTCCATTTCATTGTTATATGCCGATGTTATCTTTCCTAGTGTAAAAGCATGCCCTATTATCCATTTTATTAGATGTTAAGGGTATGGTTTACTTCTACGTTATTGATATATGTTATCGTCAGCCCATTTACTTTATGAAAACACGTTCTATAGCAGATTGCTCGACTGCCGAATATCGTGCGTTTCCTTTTGTAGATGCCCTATATATATATGTGTGGATACATCTTCATTTTCTTATGTGTTGAATTCTGCTCCTTTATTATTGATTATAAATTCTCTAAAGCATTGTCATTTACTTTCCATGTATGTGTTATTTGATTAAAAGTGTCTTCACACATTCACGTTAATAGAAACCAAGTAGGGAGTACCCCCTCGGGGTGGTACTCACTTGCATTGGGAAAGGAAAAAAACAATAAAAAAATGAAAGAAAAAAAAAGAAAAGGGAGTTGGGGGTGGATGGATAGTCGGGCCTAGTCTGCAATCTAGCTGAAGTCCCTCCCTTACCGGGTATGAGAGTTCTAGGTTGCAAGTAAAGGGTTAGGTCTGGTCAACTATACCATTCCATATAGGTCCTCAAATCTCCAGCTTGAAGTACGAGTAAAAGAACGAACGAATGAATGTAATGAAAGGATTGGTTTGGGTGGCCCCCATTCCAAAAGAACTAAAGAGAGGCATAAACATATGCATTTGTATTAACTCATTTCCTTACTTGTGGTGTAGGTAATGAAGTGATCTTACCAGGAGCGGAGGAAGCCTTACCCATGGAGCCTATGGTGTATCTGGAGGAAATGCAACCCGAGTAGTAGTATGACATCATGTGAAGAAGGAAGAAGTTGTTTTTGTAAGGGTCTAACGTCAAACTCGATTTGTAAACGTTAAATTACTACATTAAGCCTTATTTGAGTACTTATGCTGAATATTAGGTGGATTACACTTTGAAACCTAAACCTTGGATCTTAGTTAATGTTTTAAGTGATGCTTTAATTATGCTTCAATAAATTTTATAACTGCAGTTTTTCACTATTTCCTAAATTGTTGAAATGTGTTTTAGTGATGATCAGGTTTTAGGTGACTCTCATTTTAAGTTGAAAAATCTTTTAAACAACGATTTTAGTCGTTTAGTAAAAATTTTGAATTTTTAACGTATTTCCAAGATAAGTAGAAACCTGGGTCATTACAGTATCTTAAGTTTATCTTTTTCTAATATATTCATAATTCAAATTGCAACTCATGGAGAATCTGGAAAAACAATTCATTTAAACATTTCCCCATCAGTGGCAGACGTGTAAGCTATCATTTCGGTTGCCGCTTCATCTATTCGTTTAATAGTAATTTGCCACATTAGCCTTTATTCTTACATTTATAGTCTCCAGTGCTATTGCGTACACCAATTCTTTTGCAGAAGCCAATGCTTCCATGAGTAATTCATTTCGCAGATATGTCTACCACTTGCTATCCAACGCGTATGCTTATTCATTTGTGAGAACCCTTTCTACAGATACCAACACTCCTGCGGACACCAATGTTTACAAATTCCCTTGATTTAAATGAGGACGTTCCACCTCGTCACATAATTGCCGCAAACGTTTTCCTTTATGTAGAAGTGAACGCTTCTGCTCCATCACTATTAACTGTGGCTCTTTAATCCAAAGAAAGTCATTCCATCACCTTAATACACTATTGCAGACACATTCGCTATGACAAAAATGTATCATTAACATAAAATGACGATGTTTACATTATTTAACCCCTTTCCAAATGGCGTCAATCATTTATGTAGAAGTATCTTTCTCAAATCTAACAGTCATTGTTTCATCCTCTGATTCAATTCAATAGTCCAACATCATCCCGCATCCATGCGACATCTTTCCTTTCTGTAGAAGCATCTTCCCTCTAAGTTTGATTTCAATCGTTTCTTGTCCTTATCTAATGGTTTTTGTTTCACCACTCCATCAAATATCCCTTCATCAAAAAGACATCGTCCCATTCATAGATACACACACTGTAACAACCTGTATCTTAATAACCTTATCATTTTATTAGCCATATATAAAATTTTTCTTTAATTTATTTAAATATGTGTGAGGTAAAAAAGATCAAAGTAATTGAAGCAGAATTAATAACGATTTCAAAATGTAAGTTTACTATTTTAACCACAAAGTCCATAGTTTAAGCAATACATTTACCATCTTTCAAAACCATTAACAACTATTCAAAAACAACCAATATTACTTCTTGTAAACCATAACCCTCAGATGAAATCTGCCTAGTAACTCAAGTGTTCATCATGCAATGTCTCCTCCACAGGTCTATCGCTGATTTCATGACAGTCACCTACATCACCGGATTAAACAATGAGCCTGATGCTCATCAAGGAATAGAATGAAATGTAATGCTCGATGCATGCTTATGCAGTATGTCTTAGAAAAGAACCTATCTTTTATGCCATTCTGTTTACATTTTGCTTAACTGTCCAATCGTTGGGGATTTCTAGTACAAAAGAAGGGATACATTTGTTGGTCTATGTGGGCTTAACCGTCACTTAATCCCTATGTGGGACGAGCTATATCCATATGGGTGCTACCACCAAGGACCGTCACCCATCTCCGAAACCCCCACACGCCCATTTACGTTTATTTCTTTTATTTCATTAAAAAGCCATGCATATGTCAATCTGTTCATAAGTCCTAATCATGATGCAAGTATGCCATACAATATTCAACCTTTAGTAAATAACTAAATATACAGAAAGGCAGGATATGACATTGTGAATAGTGAAGTAACAATCTAGGGATCAAACCAAAGTAACTTATCCTTATCTTGTAGCATTTTATCAATGAATTATAGAGAGCAATTTACCACTGTTTCAACGTCCCCTCAACAAATTAACAAATTAGTTCACTTTTTTAATAGTCTAACAGCAGGGAACAATTTAACACTAACAGAGCAAAGCAAACCAATTCCGAAATATTAATCCAAAAGCACAACAATAATTATAGTATTTAAGAGAAAACCAATAGCCCACTCGACAACCTTTTTCCCACGACAGAATAACCTATTTAACTTTTCAGTAGGGAATTATTGAGTGCATAATTAATAGAGAGCTTCATATATTCTTCATCATCCAACATCTCACGGTCAACAATAAATCATAGAATATTATCTAGTTTCTCAATCCAAATATAAATGACAGCAGCTAAAATCATTTAATAGCAGTAGAATATTACTTCACATCAAGTAACCAAGACAACATTCAAATAACCAACATAATCCTGTGATGTAGGCCTCAATTGGCAAAACACACACTCCATTGCTTACCTCAATTGAAATTCCACCTAGTGCTAAACTTCCTTTTCATGCCAGCAACAACACTCAAGTAGCTCACACTCCAGATGATTCAACGCACACACTCCTTCTTCCTGAAATCTCATAACACTTTTCTCTCTCTCTCTCTCTCTCTCTGCTCTCTGTAAAAACCATAACAACCATAAGCTCTTCTCTGTTTCTTTCTACCTTCACGTTTTATAAGCAGGACAAGCTTCCCTACGAAGCCTCCTACTGATGGACGTTCACCTACCACCAAGAGGTGGCACAAATTACAATTGCCACATGGATAATCTTATTGCTTTGGGAAAATCGAGATTAATCCATCGTCGTTTCAAGCGAAGCACAAGCGACATGCTATTGAAAGAAGGATTTTTGGAATTGCGTGGAGCTGGTCTATCCCAAGATTACTGCTCGGCCAAATTCCCCATTGTCCCGGATGAGCAAATGCTCGACCGCTCCGCTTGGTTTTGCCTACCAACTCCAAGGTTGAGCATTTGCTCGACCGGTTTCACACAGTCAATATTCTCCCATGCCTCTGTCATTTTCTTTTCCAATCCTTCATCATTTCCACTTCATATAGGTTATAACTTAATTAATTTAGCACTACTTCTCACTTAATTTTAGTGCTCATATTTACCGCATTACATCAAGTGTACCATACACTATTAGGGAACATATTTCCTTTTATCAAATATGTATTCCAAAGAATTTTTTACATTATACATAGAGGGATTTTTTTGGGTATAACACACACCTCCATGGATTCCATCTCTTCTGTGGATGGAAACGTTTTTGCAATTTCACTGTTCTTTGCGGCAACCCAACACCTCACATAAATTTCCTTAATTCCAAAACATAAAATGAAGTTAAAGTAATAATTAAAACTTTCCTTTTCACGGATTATCCAACGCCGACACATTACACATTATTTTTTTACTAATTCTAACACCTAGCTTTCTCAATTTCTTAATAAATTCTATTTTAATTTTTTTTAATGAAATCCTTTATTCTAACTTTCCATAAATTCTTAACTTATTTACTAACTTTAATATTTTTAATCATTCATTAAAATTCTCCAATTAATTTATTTCAATTCTACAATGCCACAAAAGTAAATGAGTAAATTTCCCAGGTGTTAGAAAATAAACGTAAATATTTGCTTGTTGAGTGTGGTTTCGAGTTGGTTGTCCTACATGATGTGTACCTAATAGTGCCACTCTCTCCCCTATAATGAATTACCCCTAGCGGCTTGACTGTTAAGTGGAAGAAAATGAAAGAACGATGATTGAAAAATACATGTTTTTATGAATTGTATTTCATGCTCATGACATATATGTATCTCTTACTGAGCTTTAGGCTCATAAATAAACTTTGTAATATAGGTGAAGAAAACTTTGATGATACGATTGATGATGAAAATATGTGAAGTATACAATTGAAGGAGTACTCTTATGGGTAAGGTTGCGGCGTTGTTAGAGCAATATTGACTCGTGGGTAATGCCTTGAGGAAGCAATGTGAAATGAAAGACCTTTTATTTATTTATTTTTTTTAAATTATGATGTTAACTATTTAGATTTATATTAAGATTTTTTACAAAGTTTTTTGGATAGTTGAATAACATTAATGGATTTATGTTTATTTTATATTGGGCTTTAACTACGTTTGGATTTTAAAGTAGATTCTTTTTTTTATGAAAGACTTCCATTGTTTGTTTTGTTTTCAAATGCATGATTTGTATGATATGAATTTGACATTAAATGACATAAAAATGATTTACACTATGAGGCGTTATAGTTATGGTATCAGAGCTGCATAGGTTAAAGTCGTTTCTACAGACTGCTTGACAACGCAAGCCTCAACATGAGAATGTTTTCTCAACTGTAAGTATGCCTAATTTAGATGCTAAGTTTGATTGTGGAGTTACTTTTTATTTGCTGGTGTTAGGATTTTCTAGAAGATAATGTGTTAAGAGAAGCTAGGAAGAATATGGATGCTAAGGATGAGACAATTAGTCGATTGTCTAAATTGGTGGAACATCAAATTCAATACTTGGAGTGATTTACGAAAAGTGAAGAGTAATGATGCATACAACCAATCATTCATGTTGAAGTTAGATAGGAAAAATTTCAACGGTTGAAACCACAGAGTTTTGATGAGAGTTCCTCTTATTCAACCAAATCTGAAGAATGAATCCGAGCCTCGAGGTGAACCGCCTTGTAATTTCTTACTTAAAACATGTACTTTGAAATACATTTTTCTTTAAAATGTGTAGCGAAAGACTTTTTCTTTTTTTTTTTTCAAATAAAATTCATAAATTAAAAAAGAATATTTATTTAAAATTCTCATTAATAAAATTTTTGCAATCCATATTCACATACGTTTTTTTTGATAAAATCTAATCTCACAAGATCTGACTTACAATAACAATGCAAGTTGTCTTCCCAGAGATACTTCTTCAACGACATCATTCTTTTATGATCTTTCTTTCTTCCATGTTATTATCCTATTTATACTTGCATCACAAGATTTAACTATGAGCCTAATATTCAGTAAGAGATATAAAAATAATATGCTCGTGCTATGCAACTTTATAAAACATGCAATTTCTATTTCAGTCTTCCTTTACTTTTACTTTCACTTACCCATCAATGCATTAGAGGTATCACAGTACAAGGGAGAGGGACACTTATTGACCCACATAGGGCAGCCATCTTGAACCCGACACCACGCAATGTCTATTTATGTTTATTTTCCATTCATTTTTTGTCTATCATTTGTAAACATATGCATGAAAATATTTTTGTATTCTTTCTTGAAAACCATGATGCATGAAATATGCATGTGAACAATACAATATGCATTATCCTAAAAGAATTCTATATCATATCGACACATTACATTTCTTCATTGATCTTATCATATCAATCATTAAACAACCAACATTTTAATCATTCTAAAGGGATCAATACTAACCTCACATATCTCTTAACGTACTAATCACGTGATAGCATATAAACAATGAAATCATATCATAATACTATCATCATATACATAACATATCAAATAATGTCTTAATCACATCTTAGCATCTTGTGATGTAGGCCAAAGAGGTAAAAAACACACAATATCTCTTACCTTAATGCCTTAGCACAATGTCCTGCAAGTCTACACAATTACTCCCTTGATCTTCAATACCTAAAATATGCCAATTTCCAAGTCTACACAATTACTTCCTTGATCTTCAATACTTAAAACATGCCAATTTCCACATTAGCATCCATTCATGCACTAGTAACTTACAATATGCATAACTCTTATCATACTCAACGAAATCCCTTAATTTCAAAACCTAAACTTAATCAACATATTGTATAATACATAATCATTTGGCTTGAACAACTCCTTACACATATTTAAGATGAAAAAAATCAAAAAATTATTTAAATAAGCACAATTTTCTAGTTTTACTTCACAGTTTTTATCCATCTTCGAAATTCCATAACTCAAGCTCCACTTTACCAAATCCATCAATTCCAAAATCGATATTTTCCTTGAGATGTCTAGTATAACATAGCAAAATAGTTTTTGCATTATAAATTCATTAAGATAACCGTTGATGGTCAAATACCAAAACTATACAGTTTTGACTATCTTCAAGTCATCCATTAATTTCTACCTATCAACTCAACCAAACTCCTTAAAATTCCATAAAACCATAAAGGAAACTCAACTTGTCTTCAGTTGACAGAGAGAAAACCATAGACCATAAAGAACTTTGTCCTTGTAAATAAATTTTCACGATTAAAGTTTAACTTCTCTCAAGGGTAATTCCTTATATAATCTTCCAACTTGAAGGATGAGGTGTCGTCCCCTTCAACATTTTAATGTTGAGTAATCAATTTTCTTCCTTCTTAAATCATGACACGTAATATAGTTTTAGGCAACTTTTTATATTCTCAGTCGAATGCACCTCAATTTTGGTCAACCACTTTCTCACATTTCAAAGAAAATCATTCTGTCATGTATGCCTAGCCAGCCACGAATACCTACCTTGCCATCGCGGACTTTCAACCTTCCATGAAAAGTCATTTATACACTTTTGTACACGACCGCAACCTTGTACCCAGTCAATTGGATATCTACCCAAGGTTAATCCTTTCAATCTACCTTTAGTTTGGTCGATCGCACCCTTAACCCACTCAACAATAAAATGACCCAATAGCAATGCATTCTTTACTGTCTTTGGACTTTTCGACAAAATTTTCAACATCGATCAACTACAATACAACTTGAGAGCTTCTTGACATACTTCCGTGAACATCTGCGCTTTTGAGGATACTTAGGATTGCCTTGGAACCTAGTCGATCACATTCTTATTATGGTCGACCACAAACTTGTTGGACATCCACTTCAGAGAGCATTTTTAACATATTGACGTTTGCTACTTACATACTTTTCCACAGACACCACGATTGCCATGCACCGGTTGACCGCAATCAACAATTTAGTCAACCACAAATGCACTCGAGAATAGATTAGCTAAATCCTTATGCATCTAACCTTCATCCCTATTTTATCATCAATTAATCTGTAACAATCAATACTCTTAACAATCATAAATCAACCTTCACAAATAATCATCCATTAACTATGGTCCTAGCGCAACTAGTATGATAGAAATTCTGGGTGTTACAGGAGGAGATGTTTGATTATGCAAAAATAGAAGAGGGAGAAAGAGTTTCATGTGTTGCATATCTACTGATTCAAGACGCAAGGTTCTAGTGGGACTCAATCAAGACAACCTATGACGTAAAGATGACAACATGGGAAAATTTCAAGGAAGTGTTCTATGATAAGTACTTCAACCACATGACAAGGACACCAAAGTTAGTGGAGTTTACCTAGCTTTGTCAGACGAGATCCGTTACTAAGTACGTACAAAAATTGCGACACATTTAGTGGCTACAAATGAGCTCAAAGTGTATCAGTTCGTGCAAGGTCAGAGAGAAGAGATATATAAAGACATGAAGATTTACAGCACTCATGGTGTACCCTACTTGAAGATTGTATCATGACACTTCAAGTGAAAGAAGCTGAATTCAAAGTTGTTAAATAGATGGAAGCAAGAAGGTGGTTCCTAAGAGAGAATCAACCTTAGTAGAAAAAAAGAAGACAACCAGATGTAAGACGAGCAAAGAGGTCCTTTAATGATGGAAAACAACAAAGGAAAGAAAAGTGTGTCCAAGGAAGGCCAGTTATTATTGGCGACAACGACAGAACAACTAAGCCAATCAATAACATAAGTGAAATAAGAACCATTTTGGCAAATGTAGAGTTGGCACCAAGCAATGTTTCAAATGCAAAGAGATGAGGCACATAGCCAGAGATTGTCCAACATTAATGGGAGAGAAGAAAAAGGTAGTCCCAAGAGTATTCTCTCTTGTCGAAGATGACAACAATGAGTAGCCTGTTGTTGTGTTAGGTACTATATTTATTAGTGACATTGCTACTTATACTTTGTTTCACTTAGGAGCTACACATTCATTTATGGCATCTGCGTTATACTATAGATTGGATTGTTAATGTAGATTGTTTGGTTATGCCTATAGAGTAAGGTTACTATCTGGAGAATGCTTAGAAGTGAACGATATCTTAATAGAATGTGTTGTTAGCTTGAATGATCAATTTCTACATGTCATCCTTATTGTGATTGATATTAAGAGATATGATTTCATTATTGGCATGGATTAGATGTTTTGACATTTTGTGACCATAAACTTTAGGAGAAGTGTAGTTTATTTTTGGCCTCCACCTAGCAAAGAATATATTTTCAATTGCACTAAGGACAAGTGATAGGCTCCAAGGATCGCTTAGAGCACAAGAGAGAAATCTATCACAAAGCTATAAATAATCTGAACTAGCGACGCCAAAACTGAGTTATCTCCTAATCCACGGGTGAACTTTGGCTCAATTTTGGAGATCACCTAAATAACATAATCAGGCAAATCGTATCAAAATCCAGTGAGAAAACCATTCTGGATTTCGATCGAAACAAAATAACCCCAAATCTATGGTTTCACCCGAACAGATTTGGCGACCAGAATTCAAACGGGGAGATCTTGCTCTATATAATTCCAATGAATACCAAATTTTGAAGGCATCAGCTTAGCTCAATATAGAACAAATCTCCAGAAGAAACGATTTCAAGATAACAAGTGTAAGGGTTTCAAAACAGACCCACAATTGAGTACATCCAGCAGCTCAAACAGAAACAGATGCTTGCGGCAAAATAAAATCCAACAAAAACTCAATCTCAACTTGAGATCCACGAACAAACTCTTCAATAGAATGAAGGCAATCAGTCAAGAGAATAATAGAACACAAAGAAGATTAGAAATAATGCAAAAACCTTTAGGAACAAGAGAAAATCCAAGGAGTCTGCGAGCCTCCTAATGAGAGGGGCGACTAATGGCTTGCCCAGGAAACAAACACTCTCCAAGGGGTGGAGACCTTCTTCTATCCCCACTCCATAATCCACACCTTGAATATGAGGTATTGGAGGAGATAGTATCCCAAATTGCTAGGTCAAGAAGATTCAAGAATACCTAGCTTGGGTGGTGGAAGAGACGGCGGTGAGGGGGAGGGGGCCGCGAGTTTCCTTCTTCAAAGAAGTACAAAATTTTCTATTTCATCCAAAAAGTCCATTTCATTGCAGCAAGGAGGGCTTTTAAACCCTAAGAGTTTACAATAAAGAACAAGACCAAAATAACCCTAAGTAGCAAATGACTAAACAACCCTTAACAATAAAAACAAAAAAAATAAATCTGAGTCTAGGTTTTGGTCTGTATAAAAGAGACATTCGACATAGCAAACGATAACCAAATATAACGTTCAATAGCTTGTTTGAAAGCTCGAGATGTTGGCTACATTTGGTATGAAGGACCAAAATTGAAAAGAAGTCATCCAGATGTCAAAATAGCCCTTGAACATCCACAACTCAGTTCCTAGGCGGAAATGGAAAAATCACAATTTTCACCAAAAGATTGTAAGACCTCCATTAGCCCAAATGCCAACTCCTCTTTATTTATTTGGATTCAAAAACCTACAAAATAAATAAAAAGTTAGAAAATAAAGGAGCCATTGGCTCGGGCTCAAGTGACAGGAACTTGGGACACATCAACAAGAGTAAATTATTAGTTATTTCTACAATTAAAGCACAACGCCAGTGTAGTTGATACAAGTGTGATTTAGGATGTAAGGCTTGATGACATTCATACTATTCAAAGTTTTCCTAAAGTTTTCCTAGATGACTTACTAGGATTACCACTGGACAAGAAATTGAATTCACAATTGATGTGCATCTAATACGCCACTAATTCTCTCTATTCTATATCAAGCCCAGCGATTTTCTAACAACAATTTTAGTGTTTCTTTTGTAGGCGTTCGAGGAGAAAAGAGTAATATAGAAATTCATTACTTTCATCAAGCACTTAATATGGCCCAAAGTTATTTAAGGTAAGGCATAAGTGGATATTCAAGCACAAGGTTAAGAGAATTATGAAGCTATATCAAAACTGCCTACAATCTGACCTCCATGGACTGCTTAGTATTTTTGGAAACTTTCTTTAGCTCATATCAAAATGAGCTTCATAAAATTTGTAGCTAACTTGTCAAGCTTTTTAGATTGTTGTCTTTTGTTAAATTTGAAGGTTATTTTCTATTCCAAAAGAGTTTCGAGCAGTGAGCTTAAACTCTGCCAAAGAAGCCCGACCATACTAAGTTGGAGTTGAAGCCAATCTACTAGAAGAATGACTTTGAGGATAATCAACTAGAAGAGAGATGTTTCAAGGCACTCCAAACTTCCTAGAAGGTAGCTTCAAATTAGGTTATGGCATTTTTGGATTTTATTTGAAGTAAAGGATAATGTTGTTTTGGGATGTTCTCAGCTAGACTTGAAATAGCTGAGAGTCTTTTGTTTGTTTTGCTTTTGATGTTAATGTTGTAATTTGACACTAGGACAACCATAATTGAGGAGGTATTTATACTTCTTCTTAGGGCTTGTCTGAACCAATTTAAAATGAGCTAAAAACCCCTTATTGGATTAGAGTTTTATTTTTACAATTGGCCCCCATTTTCTAGGTGTGAACAGAGAGAGTGAGAGACCACCAAATTGATTCACCATTGTTTTGGCATATCTTACAGTGAATTTCTTAGTCTAATCCTACCTTCAACTCATTCCAGAGGTGGACTTCCATGGAGAAGGGTTAGAAGACTTGCTGCACCCTAAGTTGGAGTGGCTTCCTTGTTGGAGTCCATTTGAAGTCAAAAGGTGAAACCATAGCACCTTTTTAGACTAGCTTGTATTTGTTTGTGCATCATTTCTTTTCCTGAATGAATTTGGTTCTGATTTTTTGAGGTTTTTTTTACACATTCAAATAGGTGCATGGTTCAAATTTCATGCAATTTAGACAAGAAATGAGTCACTTGTGGTTCTTTCTTTTTCTGGCTTAAAACTGCCTTATTGGTACCCTTATGAGCAATTAATTTTGCGTTCGCATATCTTCGTTTCCTTTTAGAATTTTTACGTGATTTTTGGAGGACAGTCTCTCCTCTAGTTAAACTTACTGTGGTTCAAGTTTTACATTGATTGGATTTCAAATGAGCAAGTTGCTTAATCTAGAAATTGGTATTCTATTTTAAAGTCGTGGTAACCGCCATCTTCCAAGTGTTCTATGTGATCTCCACATGGCAAAGAATATGTTTTCCATCGCACTAAGGACGAGTAAATTGCTAGTTATTTATGCAATTAAAGCACAAAAATGTTGGCCAGTATAGTTGATACAGGTGTGATACACGATGTGAGGCTTGTTGACATCCCTACTATTCAATGTTTTCATGAAGTTTTCCTAGATGACTTACTAGGATTACCACCGTACAAGAAAATTAAATTTGCAATTGATGTGAATACTAGCACTAAACCTATATCAAAGAATCTATATAGAATGGTGTCTATTGAATTGAGAGAATTAAAAACTTAGCTAGAGGAATTATTGGATAAGGGCTTTATACGCCCTAGTTTCTCCCCACGGGGTGCCTCTATTTTATTTGTTAAGAAAATGATAGTTCGATTCAAATGTGTATTGACTTAGGGAATTGAACAAGAGGACTATGAAGAATAAGTTCTCTTTTGCCAAGAATCAATGATCTATTTGACCAACTCCAAGGAGCATGCATATTCTCAATGATTGATTTACAATTAGGGTGTTATCAATTGTAGGTCAGATATGATGATATTTCGAATATTGTGTTTCATACTAGATACAGACACTACGAATTTATGGTCATGTCCTTCAGTTTAACTAATGCACCTATAGTATTTATGGTTTTGATTAATTGCATCTTCCAAGCCTTTTTAGACAAGTTTATAATCATCTTCATTGACAAAATATTGATCCACTCTCATTCGAAGGAAGAATACATAGAACATTTGGAGATCACATTGATAATTTCAAAGGCACACCAGTTATACGCAAAGTCCTCAAGTGTGAATTTTGGCTGGTTAGAGTCAAATTTTTGGGTCATGTTATTTCTAAAGATGGTATTGGTGTGGATCCAACTAAAATTCAAATAGTCTCGAAGTCTATTGGTGAAGTACATAGTTTTCTTGGACTACAAGATTTATTGAAGACTTCTCAAAGATTGCATTACCATTAACTAACCTCACGAGAAAGTGAGTCAGATTTTGGTGGTCTAAAGAGTGCGAGGAAAGTCTCCAAGACTTGAAGCAGAAATTAATTACAACTCCAAATTTGGCATTTCAGTTAGAAGGTGGAAAATCTAGTATTTATTTTGATGCTTCCAAGAATGGATTAAATAGTGTACTTATGCAAGAAGAAAAAGTAATAGTCTATGCTTCTAGACAGTTAAAGGAATACAAATGCAATTACCTAACTCATGATCTCAAGCTTGCTGTTGTGGTTTTTACACTCAAAATATTAAGACACTATTTTGTATAGACTACAGTGTGAAATCTTCATAGACCACAAGAGCTTAAAGTACATTTTTAGTCAGAAGGAATTGAATATGCAACACAGACACTGGTTCGAATATTTAAACGATTATGACTGCATAATTAAATATCATCTAGGAAAAATGAATGTAATGGCAGATGTGTTAAGCAGAAAAACAATAACAATATATTCCTTATGGCTGAAATTGCCCACAAATCTTCAATCCAAAGTTCAAAAGATTGGATTGGAGGCGATTACATCTCAATTGGCTTATATACTTTAAGCTATGACATTAATATCTACTTTATTTGAGAAAATCAAAGAGGCACAAGCAGTCGACCCCATGTGTGCAAGTTTTAAATCAGATCAGACTGTGGCTGACTAGTCAAATTTTTCTATTTCTAATGAGGGAATAATTAAGCTTAAAGGTAGATGGTATATTCCTAAGTATAAGGGACTACAATGAGAAATTATGACAGAGGCTCACTCACTCTACTTTTTTGGTTCACCCAGGAAGTAGAAAATTATATAGAGATCTAAAAAAACACTATTGGTGGCCTAACCTTAAGAGAAACGTTACAAAGCATGTGGAGATATGTCTAATCTGCGAGAAGGTTAAACTGGAACATTACAGTACTTTCCTTTCTTAAATGGAAATGGGAACAAATTAGGATGAACTTTGTTGTCAGTTTACCAAGGATTGTAAAGGGCACGATGTGATATGCGTAGTCGTGGATAGATTAACAAAGTTAGCCCACTTTTTGCTCATCAAGATGATTTATTTGATAAATAAATATGCCGAGTTGTAGATTTGAGAAATTGTATGATTGCATGAAATTCTAGTTTCTACTGTATTAGACAGTGCATGAAATTCTAGTTTCTATTGTATGAGACCGTGTCCTAAGGTTTACTTTAGCCTTTAGGAAGAGCTTACACATGGCTATGGGTACAAAATTAATATTCAGTACAATATTTAATTTTCAAACAGGTGGTCAATCAAAGAGAATGATTCTAATATTTGAGGACATGCTTGGAGCTTGTGTGCTTGAATTTCAATCTAGTTGGATTAAAATGCTTCCTTGTAATGAAATTTGCATACAATAATAGATATCAAGCCACAATTGGTATGACACCATATGAGGCTTAATATTGAAGGAATTAATATCTCCGGTATATTGGTATGAAGTAGGAGAAGTTAAACTACTTGGCTCTGAAATCATTCAGCAAATGGCATATAAAATGGTTCTTATTAAGAAAAGTTATGCAGATAATTGACGATGAGAACTAGAGTTTGAAGAATGAGATCTAGAATTTTTAAAGGTTTTTTCATTCAAAGGAATCATGAGATTTGGTGAAAAGGGGAAATTTAGTCCAAGGTATGTTGGACCTTTCCCTATTGTGGAAAAAATAGAAAGGACGACTTTTAGAATTGAATTGCCAACTTCAATGGAGGGAGTTCACAATTTTCGATGTGTCGATGTTAAGGAATTGTGTTCATGATCCTTCTCAAGTGGTGCCACAAGAGGAGATTGAAATTCAACCAACATTGAGTTACGATGAAAAACCAATTCAAATTTTGATTTTTAAGATCAAGGAAATTTGAAACAATCAAATCCCGTTGATAAAAGTTTTATGCCAAAATCATACCTCAAAAGAGGTGACATGGGAAAGGCAGCAAGACATGAAAAAGATATCTAGAGCAATTTTGTTGAACAAATTTTGAGGACAAAATTTAATTAATGGGGAAGGAATGTAACACCCAAAAAATTTCCACCAACAATTTTAAGTATAACATTATATTTTGGAATTTAAGAGGGGTAACTAATGTTACATTTGAAAACTATGTCCTTGTGGCAAAGGTTTATATTTTCATGAAAACATGGAATGAATTTTTTTTTTTTTTAATATGTTATATGTTAGGACAGCTCGGCCTAAAAATTTGAAGGTTAATGTGGTGGAAGGATATATTGATGTTCATGTGATGATGTGTATGTGTCCATTGAATTATTTCCACAGAAGTGAGGTGGTATCCTTAGACTGAGGTGTATCACCAGAAACATTGATATCTACGTAAGTGTTGGTATCTTTGGAAGCGTTGATGTCCGAGGATGTAAGGTGGAATCCGTGGAGTGAGGCGTTTCCATGGAAAGATATATAAACGCGGCGGATTGTGTGGACACTATAAGTGGGGCAAATATTAGCAGCAGAAGCACACACATCCGCAGTGAAAGTGCATGTGTCTGTGGCAAAAGTGCATGCATCTACGAAATGTCCATGATTTATTTGTCCATGAAATTTTTGCACTGCAAATATAAAAGGATATATTGGTGAAATCCTAGTAATTCTTGCTTTGTGAGCTATGAAGTTTTGCCTTTTTTCTCTCAAATTCTCAAGAGGAAAACAAAATGCTTTGTAAATGAAACAAAGCAAATTAGAAGTTGACCAATGAAGGGTTATTATTCTAGGTGATTAGACTTCACTAAGACCCTGAGGTAAGTGATGTTTGTATATTTTTGGCCTTTTGGCTTACATAACAAAGTGCTAGGATATTTTTCTTTGTATTACATTGTAACTCCCTATTTTACTAAACTATTATTATTTTTTACTTTTTTTTAAAACATGTTTAATTTGCTTTTGAAAACTGTTAGCGTAGCACAATACTTGTCTTTATAATATAAACGGTTCGTTGATTTCTTTTCATAGTACAAAACATGTCTTACATCATCATCATAAAAACATTCATTCTATCCTTTTATAATCCTGTTTCAAATCGTTTATACAAAAGTATACTATCTCGTGCCAAAACCCACCTCATCCAAGATAAAGTCCTCACCTACAACAACTACAGCCTCCTTGTCGTCAATCCATAACTACCTCATCCAAGATAAAGTCCTCACCTACATTAAAATATTTATCTATAAGCCTATTGCTCAATAAGAGATATAATAATGATATTATCATGTTATACAACTTTGTAAAAGATGCATTTTTTATTTTATTGTTTCTTTCATTTCACTTGACAATCCAGCTGTTGGAGATAAGAGTGTATAGGAGAAAGTGACACCTCTTTACCCATTTAGGGCATCCAACTTGAAACCTTGCCCACATAGTAACTATTTACATTTATTCATTCCATTTGCATTTCTTGTTTTCTTTCACTTCACAACCCAGCCACTAGGGGTAACACAGTATAGGGGAAAGTGACACATTTGATCCATTTAGGGCAGCCAACTTGACACCTCGCCCCACAGTAACTATTTACATTTATTTTGTCTAATTTCAATTTATCAGTCGAAAACTTATGCAATGAAATTCTTTTTTGTCATTTCTTTGAAAAAATTTTCTTGATGCTTGTAGAGTGCATATGAGCATGACAATGGAAATCATTTTCTAAGGATCCTATATCATAATAACATATTACATTTCTTCATTTGTCATAGTATATCAATCATTAAACAACCAACATTTTGTTATTTTTAATGATCAATACTTTCATCATATATTTTAAACAATAACTATGGTGATAGCATACAAACAATTATTTCAATCATGATACTATCCTTATATAACACAACATATCAAACAATATTACAATACCAACACTATACACAACATTTCAACCAATGTCATAATCCTACCCTAACATCTTGTGATGTTGGTCAAAAAGGTAAAAAAAAAGATACAATATCTCTTATCTTGTGGTCTTCGTACGGTTACAACAATTCTAGTCAAATATGCTCTAAGATTAAACACCTAAGACATGTTAAATCTTATATTAGCATCTATTCAAATACTTGCAACCTAAAATATGTATAACTTTTAATATACACAACTAAATCTTTTAATACCAAAACCCAAACTTGCCCAACATCATGTATATCAACATAACCATTTAGCTTGAATAACGTTTCATTCATATTTAAGATAATTTACCTCAAAACTTAATCCAATGTACATTAATTTCCAAATTTCTCTTCACTGATTTCATCCAACTTCAATAATTAATAACTCAAGATATACTTAACCAATTCCACTAATTCCGGAGCCTATCTTTCCCTTGATGTGTCTAATACAACATAGTGGAATGGTTTTGAATTTAAAACTCATTAAGACAATTGTTAGCTTCCAAACATCAAAAGTATACAGTTTTGACGAATTTAATGTCATCCACCTTTTCATCTTACAAACTTAACCAAACACTTGAAATTCCTCTAAGTCATAAAGAAAACTTATCTTATCTTCAAAGTGTCAGGAGATAATAATAGTCTTCTTATGGGATTCTTCTTATCCAAAATGAACCTCACAATTGAAGTTTTTCCATATAAAGTACAACTCTTCATTAACATATATCTTGTTCAAGTAGGAGGTTTCTTCATAAGTTGTTGAAGTGTCACGAATATCAGTAACTCTCATGCTTAATCAGCATGTCTTGCCCTCTTAAAACATGACACCTAATCTTATCTGCAGGTGACACTTCACCTTTCTAGTTGACCGTTCACGAGTTTTGGTTAACTGCACAATAACTTTAAGCTTCTGCATTTTCTAAATTTTGCCTTATACCAATCGATGCCATACATTCTGGTTGACTGCACCATAACTTTTCAAAAGGATACAAGACATCCACCGTGGATGATCACACGTCCACAGGTTGATACACTAGTTACAGGTGATCACTCATAATGTCCGATTGACAGCAAAACTGCCCAAGATTAAACATTCTAATCTGTCTTTGGTTCAGTTGACTACATACTTAATGCTGGTGGACCACAATACTACTTGAGACTAATACATTATTCCTTATCTTTAGAATAGTAGACCACACCCTCAACCCAGGTAAACCGTAATATCACTCAAGAGCAAGTCCAAATGTTCAGACTTCCATATCAAACATCTACACCTTTCCTTGCTTCCACAAATACTCAAAATTACCTTGGATCGATTGACCACACTGCATACTCGGTGGACCACAATTTCATCCTATTACTAAGTTCTTGTACACTTAACATTCATCCTTCCTGCAACATTAATTTGTCCATAATAACAAACAACTTCTACACAACAATTCAACCATATTAACACAAAATCATTAGACATCGTCATTGCCCAACTTTATAATTAATATGATAAAATTTTGGGTGTTGCATACATTGGTTTGTTTGTGAAGATGTTAATTGAGGATGTGTTTTTATTTTGTTCGTAAAGACTTTGATCGAGGATGTGCTATGTTTCTGATTGTGTTGCTTTCATTTCTTTTACTAATTACACGATAAGGATATGATGATAGAATGACTTGAGTGACGTATTGGTATTTTGTTTTGCATGTGAAAATAGATTGAATTGATATTAGGGTATTATGTTTTGCATAGTATACTTATATGTGCATCTCATGCATTATGAAAAATGTTTTCTTTAAGAAATACTCAAAGTCTAAAAGAGTGGAAGGCTAAGTAAATGGAAATAGTCACTTGTGGGGGAAGGTTTTGAGTTGGATTTCCCACATAAGGTGGACCTAATGGTGCCACTCTCTTCTCTAGATTGAATTACCCATAGCGACAGAACTGTTAAGAGGAAGAAAAATTAAAGAATGATTACTGAAAAATATATGTTTTTACAAATTCTATTTCATGTTCATGACATATGCATATGTTATTGAGCTTTAGACTTATAGATGAATATTGTTATGTAGGTGAGGAAAACTTTGATGATAGAAATATGTGAAGGATGCAGCTAAAGGAGTTCTCTCTTGGGTAAGGTTGCAGTGTTGTCAGAGCAATATTGACCTAGGGGTAAAGATTCGAGAAAATGATATGAAATGAAAAACCTTTATTTAAATTTTGATTTTAAATGTTTGATTTAAGTTAAAATGTTTTACAAGTCTGTTTAGACAATTGAATAATGTTAATGGATTTATAAATGGCTTTAACTACGTTTGGATTTTAAATTAGATATTTTTTATGAAAGACTTCCTCTGTTTGTTTTGTTTTCAAAGGCATACTCAAATAAAACATATCTAGTGAAAATACATAATAGTATAAAAATCGACTGCCATAAAAATGGACATGTCATTTTATATGAGAATATATCTCAAAATAAGATTCTATAAAACGTTATGATGCTAATTATAAAAACCCCTACCTCTGAGTGGGCCTACCAATAAGCAAAGCCTAAATAAATTTGGGGAAGCCTAATAATGTGCCGAGTCCAAATTTTAAGTCTCTGTACTTAACCATAATGTCATCACAAAATCAGCATTGAAATTCCTTACTTTATTTTCCAAACTTTAAGCTAAATAAAATGACTAAAAATTGATTGAGTCTAAAGCTCAAAATGATGCCAAAATAGGCTTTGAAATGACTGAAAAACATTTAGGTTCAAAGTTCAAATTAGGTCCAAAACAAGGTCCGAGCCGAGGCCACTAGCCAAGGCCTAGTTTGGCCAATGCCTTTGGGTCGTGGCTTAAAAGGTGCTGAGCTACGACCTGGTGTTGTCTTCCCTGACTTTGATAGCATTTTTTTCCAAATTTCTCCAAAGTTTTGGCAAAATTGAGACCCAAACTATCAATAATTCATAGGGTTAAAACAAAACATGATTTTCATCCACTTATCGTATAAATGTAGCCCAAAAAATCCAAACTTTACACTATAAAACAAAATTCTAAAAAATTCAACAAAAATCAATTCCAAAAATATGGATGATCATAAGAACGAAATCGAGGCTTACTCCTTGAGGACGACTGGATTTCCCAAGCGTTCGAGTTCCAAATCATAACAACTTAATGCAATTAACAGAATGCAAACCTAAATCCAATCGATTGTCAAAATTTTTATTATTCTCCAATATTTTCTTCACAATGAAGAGGTTACGCTTACCAGAAAATTTACTACACCAAATTTTGCAATTCTTGTAACACCCAAAAATTCTAGAACCTGAAATTATAATTAAAATTTTGTATTACAGAAGCATGTTGTACTTGGAATGGATATTCTCCTTGTATAGGTACCACGTTTTGATGAAAATATTAATGGAATCTAGTGCTATTGAGTGTGTTTTTGGATTGAAGACGATAATGTGGAAATTTGAAGGATAAATAGAATTGTAGATGTCTATACATGCAAACCCCTCTCTAGAGTGGACGCCCAACCTAGGTCATTATCTTTGAAAAAAATATTAATAGGGGCATCCTATTTGCTAGTGAGCGTCTGCATTTGATAATCCTTCTCAAGAGTGGATGATTGGAAGGCAAAACATGCAATTTGGATAGAGCGACCGCTCTAGGGAAAATCATGCCTCTGATAGTATGGCAGTCGTCTAGACTTTGGGAGAGTGGTCATCCAGAAGAGGAAAGATTTTAGTAGTGAATAGGTAAGTGTCTGCCACGGAATATCCGATGGGGGATTTCCCTTTGAAAATTTTAGTGTGGTCGACCATACTTCGAGAGGGCAGTCGACCAGAGGAGGAAAAATTTTCTACATCAGATAGGTAGGCATCTACAATGGAATATCCAATAGAGGATTTCCCTTGGGAAGTTTGTGCAATCGTCTAGACTTTCAGGAGGGCAGTAGTCTGGAAGATGAAAGTTTGATGACTTTCAATAGCTAAAGTGTAAGAGATTGAAGATCAAAATAATGGAGAATATGAAGAGACACTCTTCATGCATACTTGGGGGTGGTGACACCTCAGCTAAGCTGACAACTCAACCCATTTAGCTTGTGACACCTCTAAAGTGCCTCTCTCTTCCTCTTTCCTCAAATCTTAATTTAGCAAACTCTAGTTGTGTAGATAGAACATGAAGGAGAGCAAATTCCTCTCTACTTTCTAGAGGTGAGTTGGATTTTTTTCCTTTCAATTCAAGTAAGTCATGTAGTTGGGGTATTTATGGTTGAAAAGGATATAGTGACTTAAGTGTTTGTGTAGTGTTGAAAGTAGTCAGCTGAAGAACACGAAATTTTTGTTTGTATGTTCAATTTTTCTATTTTAAATGAGTATTTCAAGGCCCTAAGAGCCTACATGTGGCCATAGAAAGAAGAAATCGTTAATTTGTCACTTATTGAAAAGCTTTGTGAAAACTAGTGTATTATAAACAATTTTGGTTTTGAAGTTTGTAGCATACTATAATAATATCCAATTTCAAAACAATTTTAGTATGCTTTTTATAGACACATCGAGGGAGCCTTAGGCTTTGGAATCAAAGAGTTTGGTTGAGTATACTTGGAGTTATGAATTTTTGAAAGTAAGGTTAAATAGTGACGAAAAAACTAAGGTTTGGCACAATAATGGTGGGGTTTAGGGTGTACCTTAAAACATATGGGTTTAGCTATCCAAACTGATTCTATGAGTTATGATATACACTCTTGAGGAATCATAGGTTCTAAGTTTTTTAGAATTTGATACTTACACCAAAAGTTATGCGTGTTTAAAGTTGTATGCCTATGATTCAATGCTAATGATTGAGTGTAATTGTTTTAGGTTTTTTTGATCAAAGGAATAATTGTATTGACTATTATAAACCGTGCTAAGGACCTGAGGTAAGTAATGTTGTATGTGCTTGGCCCTTTGGGCCTACATCACAAGGTGCTAGGATGATTGTTGTTATTAGTATGTTGTTTTTACCTTGCCATTATTGATAGTATGTCTGGATATATGCATGATGATAGTGGTTGGATGACATTCATATTCATATTGCTTTTTTATGAGAAATGATTAAAAGATTTTCATGCACATGTTTTTTGCATGAGGATGATGAGATGGAAATGACTTTATTAAGGAAGCCTCGATTGATGTCGGGGCTATCTTGCCAAAGGTTGCAAGACTAATGTGATTATGATGGGTTTGAGAACATGTTGTCCCAAAGGTTGGCCTATGGGTTCATGAGCCTATTAGTTAGCTCCTAGTGGATGTTTGGGCTAACCTACCAAAGGTCATGCAATCACGGTGCATTGATATGCATGACAGCTACCGGAGGCCTTGATTGATGTCAGGGCTATCTCGCCAAGGGTTGTGAGACTAATGTGGTGCATGACCCATCGTTGTGGCTACTCATTCCCTGTGACAAAGACAAGTAAAAGGAAAAGAAAAATCAACATGTTTTTAATGAAGCAACATTTCATAGTAATGTTATTCATGCATTACTTACGGAGCGTTAGACTTATAGTTTGAACTTTAAGATGTAGGTGAACATTATGAGTAGAATCTATCTGAAGATTTGCTTAGGGATGATGGACATTGAAGATGTATTTTTGTGGATTTGGAATTGAGTTGTTACGCAATGATGACTTAGGAATGTTTTCTACGAAAGCAGTATGGTTGGATGGAAGTGAAGTGGAATTATGGGTTTTCAATTTACTCTAATTTGAGCCATGTTTTTCATGAAAGAAATATTCCTTCTTTTAAACCTATTTTGTGAACCGTGGTTTTAGAATGGAGAAACTAATCGTTTTTATGTTTTTGAACTATAGTTAAATTGAATGCTGTGTGTTGCTTAATTTAAGATAAGTCTTCCGTTGAATAAATGGGGTTTTAAAAGTAGAATTTATCACATTAAAAAAAAAAAAAGAGATTCTCTCTCTCTCTCTCTCTCTCTCTCTCTCTCTCTCTCTCTCTCTCTCTCTCTCTCTCTCTCCAAGTTTTAGAATGGCAAAATTAAATGGGTAATGGTAGGTTTAAGGCCACAATTGGTACTTGCTCATTAATGGGTAGCCAATTAATTAAGAAAGAAAAAGAAATGTTACTTAAGGGGTAATCAATTGTTGTAGCTATTAAATTTTCCACCACTTAAGAAATTTCATCCCCGAAATTTAGAATAACCTCAAAATTTCCACTGAGCATGTGAGGGCACTTCACCATCATTTTTGACTTGATTTCCTAAGTAGCTTCTTGTCATGACCCATTTTTAAACCTCTTTTTTTTTTTACAAAACAAAAAACATTTCAAGAAGATCTATTGATTTTAGTAAAACAAATTGTCTGAATAAAAACTTAACCGGTTAATAAACTTTTAAACTTTTAACGAAGCGCAAAACTTAAAAACATGTTTTTAGAATAATAACACTGGCAAAAATACTTTCATATTATTTTATTTAAACTTTCCAGGCCCACTAGAACAAAACATTTTATTTCAATTTTGCTCATTGACAAAGGGACCTTTTTCAACAAAACATTTAACCATAGTATAATTAATTTAAAATAAAAAACTCTACATGACTACTATCAGACCATACTCCTCTTGCTAAAAATACCCCACTGATCGTCATTGTAAAGACTACTATTTTCATAATAATAAATTTCACATATAAATTTTTGTTTAAAATGTAGTCAAGGAGTTTAGAGTTGACCCATTTTATCGTGTAGTGGCCAAGTGTGAATTTTTTGGTCACATATGGTAAATAAATCATGAAATTTTATTTGGTAAATTTTAAGTTACCTCAGATTGAATTTGGGATAACATTCGTGTTTCTTGTGAATCACAATTCAAAGGGGTTTTATTTAATTTACATAATATATATTTTATTATATAAAACCAAATTTTAATTAAATAAAATTTACCTTCATTTCCTTATTTCGACCACCACCAGAGCAAAGTAAGAGGGAGAGAGAGAAGTGTGAAGTTGGACGTCCAACAAGTTTGAGGCACATAAATGTTCCTGAGAGTTTGATGTCCCACGAGAACCAATCAAAAGATCTCAGTCAAGAAGGCTAACTAATTATTATAGTTTAATTTATTTTGTAGAAAAAGGGTGGTAAGAAAACTTGAAGGAACCCCCAAATAAAATGGATGAAGGAATGCCAAAGAACATCATCAGTTGGAATCATCGAATATAAACTGAAATCGAAGGTGAGTACAACAAAAAAATATTATTTAGTTATTTATCTATTTAATTAACTTTGCTTGTGACACTCGACTAGGGGTCTGTCCTAGAGCGAGCATTATTTTCATAAGGTTATTTTCATAATCTTTTGTCGAACTTCTAAACCCTAATTTCAGAGGAACTATTTAAGCTTGCCTTAGCATTTCTTTCCATCAGTTTTGAAAATCAGAAAAATAACAAAGCTTTGTCTCTTTTCTCTTTGTTCTTCACAAGCAAAAACCCACAATTCATTTGATTGTTCTCAATTGTCGATTTGTGTTTTGGATTCTAATTCTTTGTGAGAGTCAAATTAGTATTTGTTGTACTGCAACTACTTCCTTTCATTTGTGGAATGAATTCATTGTGTAGATGTTGAAGCCACAAGTTATCAAATTTGAGCACCTTCTTTCTTTCGAGAAAATTGCCTTGGAGTAGGAAGCCATCGAATTTTAGTAGTTTTTTGACTGACTTGCCCATTCGTGTTTCACTTATTTTATCATCAATTTGGGAGATGAGAATATTGAATTTTTGAACTAGTCAAAGGATTGTATTTTTGAAGAAAAAATCATCATTGAATCAAGGACAAAAGACTAGGGTTGATAAATTGCGGATATTCTTGGAGTATGAATTCAAGTTTGCATTTTTAATCGCATCTGGTGGACCGCAATTGTTGTTATGGTTGATCGCAAATTGGATAGAGGTGATGCTAAAAGAGTCTGGTCGATTACTTCTTTTCCCTCGATCATCTGTAAATCGTCAAGTAGCATTCCTTTGGATATGTGTGTTTTCTGGTCGACTGCTCCTCCGTCATAGGTAGACCGCACCTGTCTATAAATGTAACGCCCCATTTTTCCTTTACTTAAAATGTTGAGATTGTAACACTTTTTCTTTTATGAAATGCATAGTAGAAGACTTTTCTTAATAAAAGCATTTGAGAAGAAATGTAATGAAATACCATAATTAAAATTTCTTTCTTTCAATCTTTAAAGTTTACAAAACAAGTCATAATTGAAAACAATGTACATATTTATTTTCCCTTTCGCGTTTAGCCCAGCCAGCACAAGATCCACAATGCGTAAATCCTCTATTAGCTACTCATTTCCTTATTATCATGCTTACCTACATAATAAAACATGATCTATAAGTCTAATGCTTTGTAAGAAATGAGATGCACTATGAACATGAGATGCATTTTACATAAAACATTTCCATTGTAGTTATCTTTTCTTTTTTTAACATTCATTTACTTATGGAAGTGCGATGAACTTTGACAACAATGATGAACTTTAGCCATTACCCTTCGTTCTTAACATTTTAGGATTGAGTTGTGAACATTAGCCAACTAAAAAACTCTTCTTTACTTGCATTCATTTTCATTTCCATTTTTATTTGCAAAACATGTATGTGAATATAAAAACATTTTCATACTTTTATTAAAATCATGGTGCATGAATATGTATTCATTCATCAACGTATCTCCTGACATGTCATCAACATGAACAAGCATATTATCAACTCAATATATTCTCAAGTCCCAAATATATTTTGTAAATGATTTCTATCACCAATATCACACTTAAGCACTACAATTAACATTCAATTCCAGCAACAAATCCTCAAACCAATATTATCATGTACAAAGCCTTAAATCTAGCAAATATAACATATCATTAACATAACCAATAGAACTTAACTCCTATCAAACACAATATCAACATCAAATCCTCAAACAACAACCTAATTCTTGTGATGTAGCCAAGAAAATGAAAATAACATAAAATCATTTCTTACCTTAATTTCCTTGGAGAAGTTAAGAGACAACAACTACCTAAAGGGATTCTTCTTATCCCAAGTGCTTCATCCTTCTCTTTTTATTCTTCTCCTCCTTTCCCTTTTCTTCCTCCAATTCCACTTCATGGTTCTCCTCTCTTTTCCTAACAAAAGAGTATTAAATACACATTCCTAAGCCACAAGAAAGAAGTGGCACTCCAACAACAATGAAGTGCTGAGTCATCCATCCATTTCCTCATTTAAATTGTGACACATTTGCTATTTTCAGGCAACCCTATGCGTTCTTGGTCGACTACAATTAATCTCTAGGTAACCACAAATCAGCTTGGGAGCACAAATTGCAATATGTTCTTGATCTGGTTGACCACAAATCTCACTCTAGGCAACCACAAATTTGCCCGAGACCACAAATTACAATATGTTCCTGATCAGGACTACCACAATTTTCATTCTAGTCAACCACAAGGCCAATTCTAGTTGACCACAAGTCTTGTCGAGAGCAACTTAAGTAAAACCTGCATATCTGTAATACCCTGACTTTTTATATCAGAATTTAATAAGGATAATTGAAAAATAATTAGGGCCATTTGGATTAATTGGGTAATTATCGGGGTATTACGAAGAACGTCTTCGTAAGATTATAAATTATGAAATTTATCAGATGATAATTAAGAATTTATTTTGAAGAAGAATAAAATGGGATTTATTGGATTAGTTGGGATTAAAATGTTAGAGAGTGATTAATTGGAGATTTATTGGATATTAATTGAGGAATTAGAAATAAAAGAAATTAATTGGAATTTGGAGAAGTAAAACCAGTTTAGTTTTGTTGGTTGGCTGGTCCAGTTTGGGCTGTGTCTGTGGGTTCGGTTTAGAAGCAATTGAAAAATGGGGAAGGAAAATTTAGGGTTGTGATTTTGGCTAAAGGAAGAGTGAGAACCAAGAGAGGGAGAAAGAGGCGAGAGAGGAGGGAGAGCGATGAAGACCGAGTGCGAAGAGGCATGCGGTCTTGGCATGCGTGCTTTTCGACTGACGGCGAGTGAATGGCGAGTGAATGGCGAACAAACGGCAAGCAAATGATGAGTGAACGATGAACGAACGAACGAAGGGCTAAGCCTTAATGGGTTGGCTGCGATTTCCTTTCCGCGGTTATGCAAGGTAAACACCTTGATTGTTTACGATGTGTGATTCGATTTTGTGATGGGGAGACGGTGGATGAATTGATAGGGGCTTGCGACCGAGCTGAGGGTTGGCAAGGCATCTATGTGGGGTGGAGTCCTCTAGGTGCTATAGCTATGGTAGCTGCTGGTGTACAACAGGGTGTGAGAGCTCCTTGTTTCCTGCTTTCAGGTCTTGATGGTGAGAGCAACTCATTCTTTCCTCTTTTATGTTTTATGTAAAGAGTAAATTGTAGGAAATAATTTAAATATGGGCATGATTCTCTGTTTTGGCTAGTTGTTAATATTGGATTGGGAAGCATGTTAACAATCTGTAATTTATTGTCAACTCGGGATATTGGGCTGTGCACGTTATGCTCCGGTTGTTGATTGAATAATCCTATAATTTATGGTTGTTAACAATCTGTTGTTGAATAATGCTGCCATATATTGTAGATTGATGAGTCGAATACATTATGTAATGTGGCTTGTAATCTGTGAACCCTGTTGGCATAACTTGTTGGACGTATAAACATATTAGATTGGTATTTTGGATTGGGATATTGAGTGTCAAATGTGTGGGAATGCTTCCTCTTGGTTTGTATTGTCATTTGAGATGAACACTACCCTGCTGGGAATACTGTGTTGTTTTAATTGGTATTTTGTGAACTCTTTGTGAAAGGTATTTTAGATAATTTGTTTTGGTATAGCTACTGCCTTAGTGTTCGACTGTGAAGCATGAAAATACGTTGTTGTTTATAATTATTTTTGTGCCTTGGAAATTGTTTCCGTTGGTTTAGAATGCTCCATGTTTCTTGTTGCTCAACTCGCGTCTTGTTATTGTCAATGTTGAAGGATTGGATTTATGTTCTTAGAATTGGTTTCTATTGTTGGTTATTGCCTAGAGTATGAATATGTTCGATTTAGTGTGGTTGCGGATTTATACTTTGTTGTGGTTGTGGAATTCTGTAAATGCTTATTGGAGGGATTGTTGTCAATAAGTAAATGTTTTTAATTATGAAGGTATTGAAAAAGGAAAAGAGGGAGAAGGATAGTGATTAAGTGCTAACACACAATAAAGAATTGAGGGAAGGTTTTGGGTGTGTCTTGGCTAGTGGTGGCCCTACCCACAAGTAGAGTGCGTGCGTTTTTTGTTCATTTTCTGAAATGCTTATTGCTGATTCCTTAGACGATTTCTGCTGTATTTTCCTTGTTGATTCCTTACCATGGATATTTCCTTTGTTGGATAGGATAGAATTGTTTGCACTTGTTAGAATATGACTAGCTCCGTGATTCATTTCCTTTATTGTTAGTTTTGCTTTTTCTAGTTGTTTCTATAATTGTGATCAAATGCTTTACTTTGTAGTCATATTCTTTATTGTTAATTGTTTTTTTTATTGCAAATGTTTTACTTTATTTGTTGTGATGGATTGATGTGATAAATGATCAATGGTTGAATATGATGAGTACGTAAATGATGAGGAGTAGGAATGAGCTACGAATGAGCTTAGAATGTTGGTTTTTCCTTGGATGATTTACTGTTCTGTCCCTTGTTATTTTCTGGATGTCTAGCTTTGATTCTCTGCGTTAACTAAATTGATATTTCATTCATTCCATATTTACTATCTAGTGTCATTCTGAATATGTTAATAGGCATGTTTAATTAATTAAGTAAACCTGAACACATTTAATTAACTAATTAAGTAACTAGTATTTAAATAACTGAGCCGAGCATGTTTAGCTAGCTGTTTAAGAAATAACAAATCCTGGAGCATGTTAACCAACTAATTAGTGGAGCATGTAAATCGACTAAATTGATTAACTAGCAAGTCTAAATTAACTAACTAGCATAATCAATTAGCATGTTAACTTACTTAAGCAGGTTTAATTAGCTGGACTTATAAGCATGTTTAATTAGAGCATGTTTATTTAACTTCCTTGAGCATGTTAACTAATTAGGACCACAAACTAACTAGTGAGCATGTTTGTATGTTAATCAACTCAAGCATGTTTAATGGATAACTAATCTTGAGTATGTAATTATCTAACTAGTTGGGTAAGTAAATTAACTAATTGAGCATGTTTAATTAACTTGGTTACTTCTTGATGCACGTTGTTAACTAGAGCATGTTAATTAACTTAGAGAATAATGGTGGATAACTTAATTGTACTTTAGTATTTGAGTTATTAGAATAATGGGAGCATGTTATTGACTTAACTTAGAATAATATAGCATGTTACTTAAAAAATTAATACTAACCAAGATATGTAACTAGAATATTAAATGAAATCATATCTTGAACTTGTAATCATCTTGGCATGTAATTAACTAGGATAATAACTAGACTATTAAATATAGCATGTTTAATTAATTAGAATGAAAAGCATGTCTAATCAACTAGAATAAGAATTACCAATTTACAAGCATGTTTCCGTTATTCGTTGTCTAAAGTATGTTTCCATGTTTAGTTTAGCTTAGTTCAATGAGCATGTTTGGATAACTTTAATTCATCGCATGCTACTTTATTGTCTCACATTGCTCATTTGCTGCTTTCAATTCGATATCATAATTGTTCCATGTTACGCACTTTCAATTAAATTGATGTGTGCTTTCAATTATTGTTGTTCATTATATGCACAAATTCAATTATAGCGGCTTTACTTTCAATGCAATTGTTATTTACATTCCTTATATGCGCAATGTGAATTGCATCATGCATCATGCTAAGTTGAGAATGTATGATCATGCATCATGTTAATAGAAAGTAATAGAAAGTGCCACCTTGGTGGTGGTACTCACACATGCATCATGTGAGGTAAAATGTTAAAGAAAATGTTGAGGAAATAAAAGAAAAGAATTTTCAGGATGGGAGGGATACGCCTATCACTGGGAAAAAGCATTGAGGGCAGGATACGCCTGAAGGGAAAAGAAGAAAAAGGGAGTTGGGGTAAATGGGTAGTTCGGATCTAGCCTGGTAACTAGGATACATCTCTACCTTGTCGGGAATGGGACTAGTGTGCACATAGGAGGTTAAAAGCCGATCAAACTATGTCATTTCAAAGGACAACCTCCAATCTCCAGCTCGATGTACGAGTAAAGAACTAAAGAACCAATGACTTAATGAAATGATTGGTTTGGGTGGCTCCATTCAAAAAAGGACTAAAGAGAGGCATATCATGAATGCACTAAACTCTTTTCCTTTCTAAGCCTTTGGGCTTACAGTTACTTGTGGTGTAGGTGTAGGTACCTGTACGTGAAAATAAATGCAAAGAATTAAGAGTCAATGCAAAAACGATGAACAAGTAATCTAAAGCAGGGATGAAAAATTTGTACGTTCGAGGATTGGGGCTGGCCAGGCTGATTAGAACAAAAGAGGGCACGGTTGTAATAAAAGTGTATTTAATTCTTTGGTTTTTATTTCTCTTAAGTGTATTTAATTATTTAGTTCTTTCATTAAGTTTCTTTATTAAATTATTTAACGCTTCCGCCATGATTTGCTAAACCTGCTACGTTTTATAAAAGATTTTATAATCCTTCCGCGAGGATTTTATAACGATTTTCATAGTGGGTAGAATGAAAAGGGTTTTAGTAGCGGTCCGGTTAGACGCACTCTGATATGTATTTCTTGAAAAGAATTTTAAATACAGAGGGTTGTAGTGGCTTTATAAAAGTTTCAAATTTTTGTGCATTTTAAAGGATTTACGAAAAATCGGGTTGTTACAATGTCTAACCTCCATCTCTATTTCATTATCAGTTCATTCTTAATATCAACTAATCCATGTCTTTCAACCTTTATTTTTAAACTCCAATTAAACATAAGCCTAGGACAATTAATACAATAAATTTTTTGGTATTACATTCCTCCCCTGTTGTATAAATTTTGTCCTCAAAATTTTTTCAATGTATACACAATACAATCTCATTTTCTAAAAAAAAAATAACTCTTATCACTCACAACATACCAGATACACAAAACAACTCCTTAGATCATAATGTTATTCAGATAATACAAAAGACACATTGTTTCTGTAACAACTCGATCCTAATTTTTTTCCCGTTAAACGATGTAATCAACTTTGGAGGAAAGAATTTGCATGATACATATATTTACATCGTCTCTATACATGTTAAATTATGACTCATAATCAATTCGGATGAAAACTTGGTCAAAAACGCAAAGGAATTGGACTTTTGGTCCGTTGGGACACCTGCAGACGACGTTGGGGACGAGAGGTGTCGTCCGCAACATACCAGGAACGTCGCCCAGACTTGGGGACAACTTGGGACACGATCTGGCGTCCTAACCTCACTGTGCTAAGGTGTTGCAGACGCGAACGCAGACGATGTAGACAAAAATAGGACACGACCGCATCGAATCTGTTTAAGTCTGGAGATTTTAGGATGATTGCGGACGCTTGCGGATGAAGAGGTGAATCATCCGAATTGAATCTGTCCAATTCCTGGACACATTCAGACAACTCATGCGGATGAGGATGAGCTCATCCGAATTGAATCTGTCCAAATCTTGGACACATTCAAACGATACGTGAGGACGATGCGGACGAGGTCTAGCATTCGGACCTGGCCTACGGACGGTACGAACAAAGGTGAGGACGCCGATTTCCTTCCGAAGTCAGTTTTGGCCTAAGGAATTTGGTCTTGCAGACGACTAGTGGATGGGACTAAGTCATCCACACCCGTCCGAATCATAGCAGATCAGCGACAAAATAAGAATTAAATCAGAGAGAAAACAATGTGGAACTAATAGAAACACAGTACGACGACCCTCACACCCACGATCCCGACCTGCAGAGCTCGGTCTCTTGCTTTTCCCTCTGCCATGGTATGATTTGTTCCCCCAGGTGAGCCTATTTCTTCAACCCTTCCTCTCTTCTTCATTGTCCTTCCTGGTGCCTGGAGAGTTTTGGTGAGGTTTCCACTTGGAGGGAGCTGTTTGGTAGGAGAGCTACTGTGTCTGGAAAGAGGAAACGCCAGTGAAGGTAAGGAATGGGTTGTTGTTGGCCAAGAGAGGCCCTACGCCCAAGTATTTGTGTGTGTGTGTGTGTGTAGGATTTTCTTCATTTCCTTCATACTGTTGTATTCCTTGTTTCTACTGCGTGTCTTGTTGTTGTAGTTTTATGTTCCTTATCTGTTAGTGTTAAGTCCTTAGTGTTTACATTACCATACTTATTCAATAATGGAAATAGATAAACCATGAATATGGATGGATGAATGCTAGGTAAAGGTAAGCTGAACAGGAGGTATTATATTTTTCGTTGTGGGAATGATTGTTCCTTGCTACTTTACCCTGTGCGTTTCTGTTTTAGTTAAGGTGATAGTATAATAGGTTTTTACTGCCATATATATATATATATATACTATCTGAATGTTCAATTGAAAATGCAAATCTCTATGTGATGTGATAAAGATGAGTAGGAAAGTTGTAGTGAACGATAAGGAAGGATGAATAGGTCCGATGCTTCTATTCCAGAAATGTTGTTTTCTGTCTTTGATTCATATATACTTTATTCGTTTTAATTCTGTTGCCGCTATGTAACCTTAACTCATGATAATCCACTGTAAACTAATGAATGATAACTCAACGAAGTTAAACTTGTAAGCATGCTTAGCTATCACTTGTATAATCCTTTAGCTTTCGATTTACTTGTTAAGCATATTCTTCACTTGTTTTAATCTGCAGAATTTCAGTTCATATTTTCGTAATATGTTCACTGATTTTGGTGGTAAATTGTCAAGCACGCTATATACATGTTAAGCATGTTAATTTCCCTTCAAGCATGATATTCTTATTTTGTGAAGTTTGCCATATTTGTTGTTATTGTCTAATGGTATGTTCTGGATATTATTGTCGTTTCTCTTTTAGAAGCATGTTTAGGTGTTGTACTCTTGCTACTAAGATTTTTGTTGGCTGATAGCATACTCGTATGTTGTAAATTTCCGTTGCGTTGGTCGATTTAAAAGCATAGTAGCTGTTGTATTATATGGTTGTCCTTAATGTCCAATACTCATGCTTAAGTTGCTCTACTTGAATATTTATTTCCCGGTCGGTTTAGTCGTTAAAAGTTTATCCTCGCAGTTTCATTTCGATATGTCTCACCACTGCTAGTGTTGTTACAAAGTATGCTTCTATTGTTTTGTTTCAGTATTTTCTCATAGGCATTTAAAAGTATGACTTGCTGTTTTGACTCATCGTAGTTCGCTGCTATTTTTAATTATTTAAAAGCATGTCTTTCCTGTTCGTTTCAATATTAGTTTCTGCTACATATTAGTCGATTAATAAGCACGTTCTACCGTTTTACTTGCGATATTTTGCTGTTATGGCTGTCATTCAAAAAGCATGATTCGTTGTTTATATAGTCATGCATCAACCCTATCTTCAATTGTTAATTAAAAGCATGATTAGATGTTGTATTTAGCTATTGATTAGTTGGTTAAAAACATGTTGGATTTGTTGCGTTATATAGTCTTTAGATCGCATGTTTCGCTGTCTTGCCTTAACATTTTACTGTTGTTTATTTCCACTTTAAGAAGCGTGCCTCATTGTTTTACCTTCGCTCTTATTACAATAATTGTACACTGCATAATTTCGTTCTATAGCATGACTTCGCTAATAGCATGATTTCGTTAAATAGCTTGTAGATTGTTAGCCACTTTTATTTGATACTAATGATGAAGTATGCTATTGATTTCCATCGTTTCTTATGCTTAGTTAGTTTTAATGTAACCGTTGGCATAATATCATAGCATTTTACACCTTGTTTCCTATATATGTTATGTGATGTTATTTCATTGTAGATTCTCTAAAGTATCGTTGATTGGAGTCCATGTACGTGCTAGTTAGATAGGAGTGTCTTCATTCATATATATAATAGGAACAAAGTAGGGAGTACTCCCTCGGGGTGGTACTCACATGCATGGTAAGGTAATTAAAACGATAAGAAAGAGACGAAGGAAAGGAATAAGGGAGTTGGGAGGCCGATGGGTAGCAATCCTAGCCTGGCAATTAGAAATGCCCTTACCTTATAGGGAACGAGACCTAGTTGCCATAGGAGTTTAGGTCTGACTCACTATACCATCCCATATGGGTCTTCCAATCTCTAGCTCAAATTACGAGTAAAGAACGAATGAAAGAACAAAACTTGATGAAATAATTTGTTTGGGTGGCCCCCAACCCAAAGGAAACTAAATAGAGACATATGCATTTGTTTTCCCCCATTTTCTTACTGGACGAAAGCTCACGTCCTTACTTGTGGTGTAGGTAGCGAGGTGATTATGCCAGGAGTTGTAGAAGAGGCCATTCTTGTGGAGTCTGTGGTAGATCCAATAGAGACGCAAGCGGAGTAGTAGTATGGTACTAAGTAATGAAGAAGAAGAAAGTTGTAAGGGCTAACGTCGAATTGTTTTTTTCTTTTTTTTTTACGAATGTTAATTTTCCCTTACTTGCCCTTACCTGAATATTATTCGGAATATTATGTAGGCCTTATTTGGAAACTCAAAACCTTGGATCTTAATTAATGTTTTTCAATGTAGTTTTTCGCTAAACTATCAATCATAGTTCCTGGTTTTTAGAATTTCTTGTTTAGTTACGTTTCCGCAACTTTTATGAACAAATTGTTTTATCGCTTCCGCAAATCGTAAGTAATAGTTCTTCACTATTTAATGAAGGGTAAAAAGAGCTTTTGGTAACAGTCGGATTTAGCACTCTAATAACCCTTTTTATGAAATGAGTCGTTTTAAAAGAAAAATTTTAACTTCAAAATTCATTTTAGTGAATATTAACGCACTCTAAAAAATGATTAAAAATTTGGATCGTTACAGTTTCTAATTTTCAAAACATATCTATTTTACAACATAATAACTCACATCTAAGTTGGTTAATCATCATCTACATTTTCTGTAAGTGAAAAGATCCTTGCCATAACTTCTTTTCTTTCTTTAGATAATGTGAGATAAAATTTTACAATATGACCAACTTTATTACACTTAAAACATTGTCCACTACCTACCAATGATTAACCATAATGAGTCTTCTTACGTTTCAGACATTGGCTTTCTCGTGGTAAATCAACATTCATTCCTTCAATTGAAAATTCTCCCTACACATGTTTCTCCCCTCCTTGCTATCTTCTATCCTTGAAAGATCTTTTTGCACTCCTAAAATTTTGTGCTCTTTCTTCCTTTAGTTGTGATTGATTTTCCTTGACCACCTTTCTATTCAACTCTCTGAACTTCACAATTTGAAATCCAGCTACTCCTACTTCGAGGGCTTTTGACACAATATTTGCATATGATATCCCATGTGTACCAGAGATCTTCACACCTCTATAAATTTCCAATTTGAGTCTTTAAACAAATTGGTACTTTATACTCGTTGGTTCTTACTAAGTGGGAAGCAAAACAAGAAAATGATTCAAACTGGCGTATATACTCCAATACTATTCCAGTTTGAAGTAGTTGAGCAAACTCTACCATCTTTCTTATCCTAGTGGTACAATCAAAACATTTCTCGTTGAAGATTTCCTTAAATTTCTCCCATAACATACTCTTCGTATTACAAATTGTTTTCATTGAGTCTCACAAGAATCTAGCATCTTTTGCCAACATAAAAACAATGCATAAAACCTTCTCTTTCTCCTTAATCTTTTCATACTTAAACATGTTTTCTACCATTCTAATCCATTCCTCTACACTTGCTCGATCAGATATATTTTCTTCAAAATGTTGTGGCTTTAATTGTCGAAACCTTTCACACCCTAAATCCTTTTGAACAAAAAGTTGTGGATTTCTCTGCTCTTCTAATTCCCTACTCTTTTCCATATATTGAATCTGATGCTCCAACGCTTTCGTCAATCTACTCATCATCTCATCCCTTGGATCCCTAGCCTACCTTGTTTCCATCACCATATTGTTTCTATTCAACCAAAATTTAATGAACATAACAATTAATTAACACAAAACATACTTCCAGTTAATGGAGTATTTCCACATTGAGACTTGTGCTAGCAGGCAGCCTACAGAACTTTATTGGCTCTAATACCATATTGTAACACCCCATTTTCCTTCACTTAAAATGTTGAGATTGGAACAATTTTTCTTTTATAAAATGCATAGCATAAGACTTTTTTGATAAAATCATTTGAGAAGAAATGTAATGAATTACCATAATTAAAATTTCTTTATTTCAATCTTTATCATAAATTAAAAACAATTTACATTTTCATTTTCCCTTTCCCGTATAGCCCAACCAGCACAAGATCCACAATGCGTTAATCCTCTATTAGCTGCTCATTTCCTTATTACCATGCTTACCTAAATCAGAAGATATAATTTATAAGCCTAATGCTTATTAAGAAATGAGATGCACTATGAACATGAGATGCATTTTACATAAAACATTTCCATTTTAGTTTCTTATCTTTTCTTTTCTTAACATTCTTTTACTTATGGAAGAGCGATGAACTTTGATCAATGATAAACTTTGACCATAATGGTGAACTTTAGTCCTTACCCTTCATTCTTTACATTTTATAATTGAGTGGTGAACATTAGCCAACTTTAACCTTTCTTTACTTGCATTCATTTTCATTTCTATTTTTATTTGCAAAACATGTATGTGAATATAAAAAAATTTTCCTACTTTTCTTAAAATCATGATGGATGAACATGTATGTATTAATCAAAGTATCTCTTAACATATCATCAACATGAACAAGCATATTATCAACTCAATATATTCTCAAGTCTTAAATATATTTTGTAAATGATTTCTATCACCAATATCACACTGAAGCACAACAATTAACATTCAATTCTAGCACAAAATCCTCAAACCAATATTATCATGTATAAGCCTTGAATCTAGCAAATATAACATATCATTTGTAACAACCCAATTTTTCGTCACGTTTTGCAAATGCGTGAAAATTCAAGAAAACATGTCAGAGTGCGCCCAAACCGGACTGCTACCAACCGTTCGTTAAAACTTGTTATGAAAACCCAATTTAATAAAAATGCGGAAGCGTTAAAAACAAATCATTTATTTGAAACATTGCGGAAATAAAACCTTTGTTGAAGCGTAAATAATTTTAAAAAAATAAACTAAACATTTAATTACAATTTAGAAATTCAATTAAATTACAACTTAATCATCTCTCACTTTTCATAGTCTAGCCACCCACGAGTTCGTGCGTGTAAATCCCTCATCAACTGCTTCTTCGTTGCTTGAGGACTCTACGTGTGCGTGTACCTACACCACAAGTAAGACGTGAACCTAAAGGCCTAGTAAGAGAATGGGTTTATGCGAGATGATATGCCACTCGAATTATTTGGAATGGGTCCGCCCCAAGCCACTAGTTTAATTACATATTTTAGGAAATCCAACGGCTTCTAATTAATTATGTTGAGGAGTCTTGTAATCCTGATAAGGGAAAGATTAGTGTTTTTCCTCACTCAAGGCGTGTGGCCACCCGGTGGTGGTGTTCCTAATTGTTTCTATCGTTATGATGCCTAAGGCTACCCTAAAGGCACATACAGCATATAAGAGAGTTAATATAGCAACCATAAAGGACATAAATATGCACGACAATAACATACATTTCCAAGCAGTAATTTAATACATTAAAAGCGATAACGGGCTTGAAGAGTTTATAACATAATTTATTAACATGTTTATATTAATTAACTTGTTTAGATTAACTAAATTGATTAGATTAACATGCTTGACGAATTAACGATGTGGTTAACATGCTCAACACATTAGTTAATTACACTAGTTATAATTACTTGAATTAAATAGCATGCTCAGGGGATTTATTCACAACAGGAATTATGCAAGGCAACATATCAACAGAGAATATATAGAAAATCATATAGGCTAACACCAAATAACAATAAAGGGACACACTAATTTCATTACATGCTTGGAATGCTAGTTAATTACACTAAGGGACTGATTAACAGCTTTTAATAAATTAACAACTTAATCAATAACTAGTAAATTAGTTAAGCTATTAATTAACATACTTATCAAATAGTCTATTCAACCAATTAATATATACAAGGCAACCAAACTAATCATAATACAAGCAAAGGCATCAACAAAACAACCCACAACATCAACGAAGCAACCATCAACTAACAACATCATTTAATAGAGAACTAACATCACACTTAATAACAAAGTAGTTAATTAACAACGATGGACATAACACAGAGCAACGAAAATCTATAGCCAGTTCATATAATCAGTTAAGGAAATTATCTACAAATCATCAACCAGGAATATACATGAACGACCAAGCATAGAAAATATAAAGGCTCGCACTATCACAGAGCAACATAGTAATCTAGCATTCTACGTTAGCCACACAAAGATACGCAGCATCCAAAACATACAACAACGAGCATAGAAAAAATACTGATATAACAACGAAGGAATATTCAAACATAGAAAACGTACAGACTCACACACACACTTGCAGTGTAGGGCCTCCACATGGCCAAGACACACCCAAGTCTTACCGAATGAAGAACACACTCCACGGCTCACGCAACAGCAGCTCCAGCTACTGGACATGGACAGCAGCCCACGGTTCAGCTCCTTCAGCACACCCGACCAACACTGCCAAGTTTTACCGTGTGTTCCCCACTCGCCCACATTGTCGTTGTCGCCTGCTGTAGGGTATGAGCCAAACCAGTGCGAACCCAATACCAAGCTGGACCAAGGCCTTCGGCCAGTCCAACTTGAACCACCATTCCCATCACCCCTGCCACCTGGAAATTGCCAACCCAATCCCTTGCCAACGCCGACCATCAGAGAATAGAGGAGGATGAAGAAATCAACTGGGCTTACCACAACAACCTCGGCCGAAACCAAAAAATGCCGCAGCAGAAGTCTCGAATCATCCAGCAGAATTTGCCCAAACTGTTCCCTAGTCGCGACCGACGTCGTCGCCGCAGTACGCCTGAAGTCACATAACACCAAAAACCCACCTCGTTGCCATGCAAGAACTCGAGCTCGCCTCGCTCGTTTGCTCTCCTTCGTCGCTGACTCTCGTCTCTCTCTCTCTCGATCTGACTCCATCATTTCTCTTTTCATAAATGGCCAAAGGCCAATTTAAATTCCCCCCTTTTAATTCTAAACTGCCAGCTTGAACAAACCAAAGTGAACCGGTTCATTCCTTCCCCTTCCCTCATTTTAACTAGTTTTAATTCTACTATATTTTAATTCTTCCATAATTTAATCTTAATTAATTCCTTAATGTAAAACAATTAAATTAATCTTTAATGTACAACAATTATAATAAATCCCAAATATTATAATTTAAATTCTTTAAATTAATATTTATTTTAATTACAGTAAATTCCATTTAATCTCAATAAATGAAATTTTTACGAATACGTCATCCGTAATACCCTGATAATTAAATAATTATCCAACTTAAAAAAGGTCAGAGTATTACATCATTAACATAACCAATAGAACTTAACCTCTATCAAACACAATATCAACATCAAATCCTCAAACAATAACCTAATTCTTGTGATGCAGCTAAGAAAATGAAAATAACATACAATCCTTTCTTACCTTAATTTCCTTGGAGAAGTTGAGAGACAACAACTACCTAAAGGGATTTTTCTTCTCCCAAGTGCTTTATCCTTCTCTTCTTATTCTTCTCCTCCTTTCCCTTTTCTTCCTTCAATTCCACTTCACGGTTCTCCTCTCTTTTCCTAACAAAAGAGTGTTAAATACACAATCCTAAGCCACAAACAAGAAGTGGCACTCCAACCGCAATGAAGTGCTGAGTCATCCATTCATTTCCTCATTTAAATTGTGACACATTTGCTATTTTCAAGCAACCCTATACATTCCCGGTTGACCACAATTAATCTTTGGGTGACAATAAATCAGCTTGAGAGCACAAATTACAATATTTCTTGATCTAGTTAACCACAAATCTCACTATGGGCGACCACAAATCAGCCCGAGAGCATAAATTACAATATGTTCCTAATCTGGGCGACCACAATTTTCATTATGGGTGACCACAAGGCCAATTCTGGTTGATCATAAGTCTTCTTAAGAGCAACTTAAGTAAAACCTTCACATCTAACCTCCATCTCTATTCCATCATCAATTCATTCTATACGATAACATTTGGGGTATTACAATAAATCTTCTTAACCTTATCTGAAGTGCGCCATTTGGTATTAGAGCTTAACTTTAACGATGAGGACTAGGAGTGGAGAAAATACTTCTTAAATGTGTGACTCAATTGTACAATCGCCGCCACTCCCACCTATTGTAAAAGCTGAATCTAGCTCTCAAGGACAAATAGATGAGTTGAGAGCCTCTCTTTCTACCACCATTATTTAACAATTACAATGGCTGATGAATTAGAATGACAGGGCTCCAAGAGCTTTTAGACCAAGGGGCCGTGGGGTTCTAAAAGAGGAAAACAAGAGATGGAAGATTTGATAGAGGAAGGGACTGACGGTGATATTGATTATGTGGGTTTGCATAGTCCAAGGTACGTTAATGACATTTATGATGACTTGAGACATATGAAACTATCCATACCGATGTTAAGAGGATTTAGCAATGGAGGCAAATTTCTTGATTGGGTAGGGAAAGTTGAGAAAATATTTGATTGTCATAACTATTCAGAAAAGACTAAGATTCAAATGGCTTCTCTAGAATTTACTGGTTATGCTAATATATGGTGGGAAAGTCTTAAAACTCAAAGAAGGCGAGATGGTAAAGGATAAATTTTGACTTAGAGCATGATGAAACAATTAATGCAACAAAGATTTGTGCCAAGACAATACAAGCATGAGCTTTTCTTACAAATGAAAAGTTTGAAGTAAGGAGTACTATCTGTAGAGAACTATGTGATAGAATTTGAAACTTTGAAGATTCATAGTAGGATTGAAGAGGTTGAGGAACAAACTGTAGTAAGATTCATCATGGGTTTAAATAAGGAAATTGGGGATGTGGTCAAATTACAATCCTATGTCCACTAGAATGGAGTAATCCAATTATCCTTGAAGGTAGAACAAAAATGCAAGAGATCTTTGAAAGTGTTCAGTAAAAACCCAACACTAAGGACTCCCATAGCAAATAAACTACCACCTAAGTTTGAAGCTAACTAAGTTTCGAATAAGTTCACAATGGGTCAAAGATAAGTAGAAAAGAAAATTAGTGGGGACTGCATCCAAACGAGAGCTCGAGAAATCAAGTGTTTCAAGTGTCTTGGTTTTGGACACATAGCCTCCCAGTGTCCAAATCAGAGGGTAATGATCTTAAGAGAAGGCTCCAATGAAATTGAAAGCAATAAGGAAGAAGCTATAGTCAATAAAAAAAATTGCAGAATTACAAGAAGAAGTAGTTTATGCTTAAGAGGGCCCTCTCCTCATGGTTATTCAGAAAGCTCTTATTACACAAAGTCGAGATGACGTGTGCTAGAGAGAAAATATCTTCCATAACTTTTTTTTAGTTAAAGATAAAATATGCACTTTAATTATTGATGGGGGCAGCTGCATCAATGTTGCCTCTATGGACATAGTAGTAAAGTTAAGGTTAGAGACATCCATGCACCTAACCCCTTATAGATTAAGTTGGCTTAGCGATAAAGGGGACTAAAAAGTGACAAAGCAAGTAAAGATTCCCTTTTCTATGGGAAATTATCGAAGATGAGGTTATTTATGATGTAGTTCCTATAAAAACAAGTCATATCTAGTTGGGCAGACCACGACAATTTGATAGGAGGGCTATCCATGATTGGTATACAAATTTCTATTCATTCAAGCATGAGGGTAAGATGGTTAAGTTAGCCCCTTTACATTCAGATCAAATAAAAATTGACCTTCAAGTAGGAAAGGAAAACACTAATAAAGAATCTTTGGTCATGTCAAAGAATGAGTTGAAGAATGTTTTATCAAATTGCTAGCTTCTTGTTATGATTATGTTCCAAGAAAAGCTTTAAGGGAGTGTAGTAATTCCTGAGGTAATCAAAGACCTTATTGAGCAATTTCAAGATGTTTTTTTTCCAAAAGAATTTACTCATAGACTTCTGCCTATTCGTGGCATTGAGCACCAAAATGATCTTCTGCCAGGAGTTGTTTTGCCAAAAAAAACCCTCTTATAGATTAAATCCAAAAGAAGCAAAAGAACTACACAAGCAAGTCACTTAATTACTTGAAACAGAGTACACCCATGAATCATTGAGTCCTTGTGCCGTACCAACATTATTAGTACGAAAAAAGGATAGCTCTATGAGAATGTGTATAGATAGTTAGGCCATTAACTAGATAACCATTAAATCTAGATTTTCGATACAAGACTTGAAGACATGTTGGACGAATTGAATGGGTCAACCATATTCTCAAAGGTGAATCTCAAGAGTGGATACCATCAAATTTTTATGAAAGAAGGGGACAAAAGGAAAATAGCATTCAAGACAAAGTACGGATTCTATGAGTGGCTGGTGATGCCTTTCAAACTCTCAAATGCTCCGAGCACTTTTATGAGACTCATGCACCATGTATTGAAAGATTATTTGGAAAAATTCATTGTGGTATACTATAATATCCTGAATCTTCTTTAAGCTAAAAGCATAGCTTGAGTGTTAATTTTGGGATATTATGAGCTAAGTTGGACAAGTTGAGATGTTAGTCAAGAGAAACGTAATTGAAATAAGTGAATTATGATACATCGTTAGGTTCATATTTAGATTATGAGAAGGATGAGAGTTATATTCGACGATATCAATTTGATTGATAGTCAGAGGAAATATTAAGAGAAAGTACATTTGGATGCATTTAGATATCTAAGTTTGAATAATTTTTTGTTAAGGATATGGTTTATGTAAATATATATATATATATATATATATATATATATATATATATATAT
>CM039474.1:18140046-18228183 GCA_022433065.1 Begonia loranthoides
GTTTGGAGAAGGAAAATGGCGTATGATGAAGAAAGGTGTGGAGAAATGGGTATGAAGTGGGTATGAGAAATGGGTATGAAGTGAGTATGAAGTGAGTATGAAGTGGGTATGAAAAATGGGTATGAAGTGGGTTTCTTGGTCAAATCAAATTTAATGTTAAGAAAGAATAAATAATGTTATAATAGTGAAAGAAACCATTTGATGAAGAAGTGATTTGCGAGCGATGTTGGCAGACGATCGGCAAGAAGAGATCAGCTGCCATGATCGACCGCATATTTGATGTTGGAATCGGCGAATGACTGAAGATTTGGTGATCAATTATTCTTCCTTAATATCGACCAACCGCCAATTTAAATGAGTATTCTGAAGAGTTTAAACGTTGGGAAGACAAACGGGAACGATGTCTGCAACGTCTGGAAGTTAAAGGAATTGATGCTGCATGCGTTGGGACATCAAAGGTTGCCTGTTAATGGTGTTCAATGCATTTAAAGATAGAGAGTTTGGCGTTTAGACGTTTGGACGTCGAAGGGTTTATGATTAAGGGAAGAATTATTAGACATTGATGAGTTGCAACTGATGGCTTTCCGTCTTTAGTGTTTAATGAGGGAACCTGGAGGAGTCTATAAATAAGAGAGGTGTGGCAGCGTGAAACGGAGAAAGAAATGGTAATGTTACTATGCCGATTTTTGGAGTCGTGAGTGATGAACTTCTGAAGCTCTACTGTTGTGAGTTTGGAGTGTGTTAGTGAGAGTGTTTTATTTCAGGAGTGAAATCGTGAGTGAAAGAGTTATGCTTTATGAGAATTAAGTAGCAGTTTCTTAAGTTGTCTGAAAGCTTGAGGAATATTAGCAGTGGATAAGGCGGTCTTCAATGAATTGGTCTCTGTTGATGATGAGTCTGTAGACGTGAGGATGAGTTTTGAAGGCTGTGAATGGTGTTGGAATGGCCGAGATGATTGGAGGAGTTAGTTTTTGGCTTCACGATTTTTATGAATAAATTCAGGTAATGGACTCTGAACATATTATGGGTTAAAGGTATTATTTTGTTGGACGTGGAAAAGTATTGTTTAGAAAATAAATGGAATTTTGGTGAAGGATAATGTTTGATAAATTATTGGATTAAGAGTTATCATTGTTGGATATATTGTTATGCCTTGTTGGAGTAAGTGATTAAGTTAAGGAGATACATTAGATTATGAGCTGCTAAGAGTAGAGGTTATTTAATTGGAAATATTTATTGATTATTTCATGTTGTTAATATCTAGGATTTTTGTGAAGAATCTTAAAGCGTTAACTTATTAATGCTAAGGATTTCAGGTACGTGTTATTGCATGTGCTTTGCTTTGTCCGAAAAGACCTACATCACTAGAATTAGGGGTTGTTTTATTGTTTGTTAAATTGATTGTTTTAAATTGTATGTTTATAGTTAAGTTCAATTCCTTAGATAGGACAGATCACATTTTAAGAATACAATTAAGGAATACGTTAGATAGGATTGTATGTGTACAACAATGATAAGACTCAAAATCCTAATAAACGTAAATAACTGTTTTTGTGGACCGATTTCATACGCCCGGCACAAAAACTAAAGATAACAACTGTGGACTGGTTTGACATGCCCGACACAAATGTTTGTGTGGTCCGGTTTGACACGCCTGACGCATAAACAATAAAGACTAAAACAATATAAGACAACGAAATTAAACAGTAAGATATGTAATAGTTGTTCTTGTGGATTGGTTTCATACGTCCGGTACAAGAACCAAAGATGAGTAATAACTGTGCACCTATTTCATACGCCCGGCACAGATATTTATATGGACCGGTTTGATACGCCCGACATATAAATAATAAATAAATGATTGTGTGTACCAGTTAGATACGTCCAGCACACAATCAAACGAAATAACGATAAAAGACATGAACAGTAAAAGAGAAACAAAACAGGAAAACTTATGCTATGTTTTTGAAATTATATGTAAATTCTATGTTTTACTTTTATATCACGTACTGAGCATTAGGCTTATAGTTAAATCCCGTTGATGTAGGTAAGGAGCCAATAGATGGATAAAGCTGCTGATGGACGAAGCTGATGGAGTATTGCTGTGTTGACGTTTGTGTTGTTGGCGATATTGACCTGTGGTTATGCTCAAGAAAATGGAATAAATATTTAAAAAGGCTTTCAAGTATTTTATGATTTTAAATAAATGTTTTAAGTAAATGTTTTTATTAAATGTCTATTTAAACAATGGGTTTGCAGTAGTAAATTGTAAAAGACTTCTGCTATGTGTTTTGTATATTTAAGACTTCCGCTGTTTATTACACAATGATTTTACAATGATTTTAAGGAAAAGAAAATTTTTATACAGAAAAAGTTACGGGATATTTCATATACTTTGATGATATCTTGGTGTATAGCATCGATTTGGATCAACACGTGGATCATCGACAACAACTATTCGAGACCCTACAAGGTACCAAACTTTATGGAAATCTAAAAAAATGGTATTTTGTTCATGATAAGGTACTATATTTTGGATTTATTTTGTCGCATCATGGAGTTGAGGTGTATGAAGAAAAACTGATAGCTATTAAAGAATGATCTATCCCTACCAATATTTCTAAGGTTTGGAGTTTCCATGGTCTTGTTTCCTTATATCAGAGGTTTGTCAATAATTTTAGCACAATTATGCCTCCAATTACGGATTGCAAAATGAAAGGAAAGGAGTTTCAATGGGGCAAGGATTGTCAAGCAAGTTTTCAATTGATGAAAGAAAAATTATGCAGTGCACCGATTCTCGCTCTACCTGATTTCAATAAGGCATGTCAAGTAGAATGTGATGCATTAGGATTAGGCATTGAAGCTATTCTTATGCAAAAAGAAAACCAATTGCATATTTCATTGAGAAGTTAAAGGGGAGTGCCCTAAATTATTCAACTTATGACCAATGATTCTATACCGTAGTAAGTGCACTTGAGGAATGGTAGCATTATTTACTTCTAAGAGAATTTATTATTCATGCAGATCACCAAGCACTTAAACATGCCAAAAGCCAAGGTAAGATAAATAGGTGACATGCAAAATAGGTGGAATTTCTTGAAAGATATCCATATATGGTCCAGTACAAGAAAGGACAAAACAATGTAGTAGCTGATGCACTCTCTAGAAGGTATGCATTTTTAACTGAATTGAATACTAGTATACTTGGATTCGATTGGATCAAAGGTGCTTATGTTGAAATTTTGGATTAAAATTAGAAAATGGGTATTATATTGTCGATGGATACTTGTTCAAAGGTGAAAAATTGTGTAGACCTAATTGTATAACCTCCGAGAATCACTTATTAAAAAAGCCATGGAGGTGGTCCTGCAAGTCATTTTGGAGAGAAAAAACTCTAGAAGCTGTAAAAGAACATTTTATTGGTCACATATGTCAAAAGAAGTTCATAAAATTGCAGAGAGGTGTATCATTTGCAAAAAAGCTAATAGTTGACTTCAACCTCATGGATTGTACATGGCCTTGCAGATTCCTAGCCATTCATGGGTAGAATTGAGTATGGATTTTGTTCTAGGTTTACCTTATACAACAAGTAATAAAGAAGCAATCATGGTGGTAGTTGATCATTTCTCAAAGATGGCTCACTTTATTCCTTGTTCAGAAACTAATGATTCATATTGCCTATGTTTTCGTCAAATAAGTGGTGAGGCTTCATGGGGTACCAAGTTCGATAGTTTCATATAGAGACACCAAATTTTTTAGCTCTTTTTGGAAGACCTTATGAAGGTTATTGGGAACCAAGTTATTATTCAACACTTCCTTCCACCCTCAAACCGACTGCTAGATAGAAGTAGTATACAGAACCATGGGATCTCTATTGAGAACTATTGTGGGGAAGTGTCTAATAGATTGGGACTTGCAACTCTCCTATATAGAGTTTTCTTATAACTGGAGTTTTCATATTACAAGTCAAAAGTCTCCATTTGAAGTGGTTTACAGGTTCAATCCTCTCACCCCCATGGATCTTATTCCACTCCTAAACGATGGATTAATTAATGCAGACGGAGAGGTGAAAGGCAAATTAATTAAAGAAATGCATGAACACGTGAGCAAGGAAACTCATCACAATAATGAAATGTATGCAAAGAATCCTAATAAAGGAAGAAAACTGAAGTCATTCAACAAAGGAGAATTATTATGGTTATACTTGAGAATGGAGTGGTTTTCCAAGCAAAGAAAATCTAAACTTATTCCCAGAGCCCATGGTCCTTTTAAAATCATTAAAAATATCAATGAGATTGCTTATAAGATCGAGCTTCAAGAAGAATATAGAATTTTAGCTACTTTTAACATTAAAAACTTTTCTCCTTATTTAGGGGAAGAAGAGAAAGAAGAAGATTCCCTGGATTTGAGGTCAAATCCTCTTCCACCCTAGGAGGATGATGTGCCATGAGGAATGATCACAAGGTCTTAGTTGAGGAGGCTAACCAATTATTATAGTTCAATTTATTTTGTAGAAAAAGGGTGGAAAGAAAACTTGAAGGAACCCCCAAAACAACATGATTGAAGGAATGCCAAAGAAGGTCATCGGTTGGAAACATCGGATATAAATTGAAGCCGAAGGTGAGTACAACAAAAAACATATTATTTAGTTACTTATCTATTTAATGAACTTTGTATGTGACACTTGACTAGGGGTTTTTCCAAGAGCAAGTTTTATTTTTGTAAGGTTATTTTTAGTAATCTTTTGTTGAACTTTTAAACCATAATTTTAGAGAAGCTATTTAAGCTCTCCTTAGGGTTTCTTTCCATCAGTTTTGAAAATCAGAAAAATAACAGAGCTTCGTCACTTTTCTATTTGTTCTTCGCGAGCAAAAACAAATAATTCGTTTAATTGTTCTCAATCAATGATTTGTGTTTTGGATTCTAATTCTTCAGGAGAGTTGGATTAGTATTCATTTTACTGCAACTCATTTGTGGAATGAATTCTCTGTGTAGTTGTTGAAGCTCACAAGTTATCAAGTTGGAGTGTCTTCCTTCTTTCGGGAAGATTGCCTTGGAGTAGGAAGCAATTAAAATTTAGCGGTTTTGTCACTGACTTGCTAGTTCGTGCTTCATTTATTTTATCATCAATTTGGGAGGCGAGAATTTTGAATTTTAGAGCTAGAAAAGGGATTGTATTTCTGAAGGAAAAATCATCATTGAATCAAGGCCAAAAGACTGGAGTTGATAAATTGTGGATTTTCTCAAAGTATCACCAATCATGAAATTGAAGTTTCAATTTTTAATCGCATCGGATCGGTAGTAATTTTTGTTACAGTTGACCACAAATAGGACAGAGGTGACGTTAAAAGAGTATGGTCGACCACTTCCTTTCTCTTGATCGTCCACAAAATCATCAAGTAGCAGTCCTTTGAATATATGTGTTTTCTAGTAAACTGCTCCTCCATCACAAGTCGACCACACTAGTCAATAAAGCTTCTGAACCCTACCCAAAGCACGTTGGAGTTCAATTTCAACCTTTGTAAAAGCATTTCGTGAGTAAGTAGTTTTCTCCTCTCCATTTTTAAGTTTGAAGTTTGGGTTGAACATTGGTTTCAGATTGAATCTTGGATTCTTGAATTTGTGATTTTTTTCTAGAATATATTGGTAGAAAACTTATCTGGTCAACTGTAGAAAAGATCGAGAGTTTTAGCAAAGTTTGGGGTGATTCGTGATCGATCATGGTTTGAGAGGGGTTGATCGTGTAGTTAGCAGGTCAATCGTAATCTCAACCGCTCGACTATGCCAATGCCATGGTCAATCACTACAGTGCCTTGGTTGACCACACAATGTATTTTTGGGTTGTTTACACCTTGATTTTTGTTTCTAGTCTCGGTATAGGACCCATTCCTGTTCCCTTGTGATTTATTGATGGGAATTCTTGACCTTTGACATATTTTTAGGCACATACGAGGTTGTGGATTACGAGTCTGTACTTGAGGTTGTTGTTCCTTTTGGTAAAAAGAGAGATCGTCATCAAGGTAGGGATTTTATACTTTTTGTACTGCATTGCATTGTTTTGTAAACTTTATTTTGTGGCTTGCCACATAGGAAAATCGATGGGGAGTGTTTGACAGCACATCTGATTTTATATTGTACATATGTAAGTTTTGCAGGTTTACATTTATGCATGCATGGTAGTTCCTTTCTTGTTGTGCTCATAACTTGGAGGATAAATCCTCTTGATGCTTTGAACAATCTCAGTATCAAAGCATCACGAGGCTATCCTAGTCTTCTGCTACATCAAGATATATGTTTGTGCAGTGTATTTAAATGGATAATAGGATAGTGATGTTGAAAATGATTTTAAATCCATGTATGGCATTGTGTTGATCATGGTTTAGATGTGAAAATTAAAACTAGTTTTACATGCATTGCATTTAGTATAAACTACCTACTAAGTTAGTCACTCACCCAAATGAATTCATTCCAAGTAAAGACAAAGCTAACCAGAAGTAGCTGTTGCATGGCAGAGTTCTTGTTTACCTTAATTTCTTTGAGTGTTTTATCTTTGTTTCCTAGTGAGGACTTCTATATTTAATTTGGGACCATAATGAATGATTGGATACTCTTTTGGGCTTTGGATTGATGTACATCGTAATTACTATGTGGAACTAGGCCTATTTTGTAATGTCTATGGCTTTAATTTGGGTTCACATCTTCCTCTGTAAACCAAGCCTTAGGTTGATTAATTAGGTCCTCTCCAAGGATAGAGTCTTTGACCCAACAGTTCTGTTAAGTCCGCCTCCAGGTCATGACAAAAATAAATTTGTATCAGAGCCTAAGGTTCCACGGACTCTTAATAGTGATTACTTGTGAATTTGATAGTTCAAAATTTTGGAAATTGATTATCGTTCACAAGGAAGTTTTTGACACTTGGTGAATTTTCTTTTTAGAAAAGTTAGAATGCCGCCAAAAATAAATCCTTGTAACCCACCTCAAGAGATAGCTTTAACCTTATCACAGCCATGATGGAGGCATTGCCAAACCTTTTGAGCACTAGTGTTACCCGGAACCCAATATGACTCAAATGACCTATTTTTGGGAGTTTGCTAGGCTAAACCCACTCATGTTTGAGGGTGTTGCCAACTGATGGAAGTAGAGAATTGGCTTTAGAAAATAGAGTAGAACTTTGAATTTATTCAAGTTCTAGATGAGTACTAATTTGGGATTACTATTCACTACCTATAGAGGCTAGCACTGAACTGGTGGAATGTAGTACGTTCGAGCTTTGGTGTGCAGTCCATGAACTAGAAGGACTTCACTGAAGTATTCAAGGGTTATTATATCTATAGAAGTCCTCATGAGTTGATGATGAGAGCCTTCAATGACTTGACCTAGGGATCCATGACGATACTAGAGTATTTTTTTCGGTTCTATGAGCTTCTATCCTACTTTGAGGGATTTTCTGAGCAAGGCCAGATTGTGAAGTTCCAACAAGGTTTAAAGTCGAAGCTATAATATCCCAAATTTTTGTAGAGCTAAACGCATGACTTAAGGGATAATTCTAGGGGTGTTAGGAGCTGTAATGGACAATTAAGGTATTGGTCAAGAGAAACACATTTGGAAGAGGTGAATTATGATACCCCGAATTATGTTCATACTTAGTTTAGGAAAAAGATTAAGGTTATGAGAGAATTGTTTGATGATATTTCGAGTTAGATAGGATTATATGAACTAGATTGACAATTAGTGGAATTAGTAAAAGAAAATGTACTTTGATACAATAAGGTTGAAAGTATAAGATCTATAATATTGTGGAGTATATTGAATTTAGTAAAGAATAAGGTGGAGGAGGAATTATGAACTATATCTTGATTATGGAGGGGATAAATTGAGGTTTGGATAATTAGAAAATTTATGTTTATATAGTTTGGAAAAGGGATTTATTAAGGATATAGATATTTATATATATATTTGGAGAAGAAGTATATATATATATATTGTTTGGACTATATATATTTGATGAAGAAATAATATGGTGGATGATAGATTGAAGTGGAGGTTGATCATGGTCAACCTGTAATTTATTTGGAATATATATATTTGGAGAAGAAATAATGTGGTGGATGATTGATTGGTGTAGAGGTTGATTATCCAAAGGATTTCTAATCAACCTGTATTTCAATATGTTGTAAAAAATGGAAGTGGTGGTCGATCACCCACTGAAAGAATCAAGCGACCTACATTTGTATCAAACAATATTCTGGAAATATTGTTTGTCAATCATCCAAAGGATTTGATCAACCTACTTGATCGTCTTGTGATTTAGAAAATAAGATTTTACGGCTGATCGATTTAGTGGCGGGTCGATCATCCACTATAGGAAACAATCGAACTACGTTTGTGATTAGAAGTTGATAATTGTGTTTGGGGGTCGATCATCCAAAGAGGAAACGATCGATCGGCGATTTGGAAAGTCAATAGAAATGGAAACATCGTCACCTAGAAGCTTCTGGATTGGTTGTAACACTTCTGGATGATGAAGGGGCTGCATCCTTTGGCCTTCCATCTTCATTGGACACTGAAGGGTTGCGGGTGCTGGTCTATAAATAGGAGTCGTGATGGAGTGCAGTGTTGTTTTGAAAAAAATAGCCGAATGGGTTCTATGAGTTTTTTAGAGAGAATACAGAAAACAAAAACTGTGAGAAAGAATCGTGAGGCTCTGAGATTCCAAGTTTTGATGATAGGGTGAGAGACGTGATTGTTTTTGTGAATGAGAGGGCAAGGCACTGAAAGAGAAAATGGAAGAGTGTTACTTCTAGAGTTTGTGTTTGTGAGACTATGAGGCTGAGGTTTCAAGTCTCTCGACTTCTGAAAACCGTGAGGAACTGTAAGTTATATTAGACGATAGGAGAACCAAGTGAGTGGCTAGGAATTTGTCAAGGTGAAAGAAAAGAGTTTTTTTCTTTGGCTTCACTATTTGTGCAGGTGCTTCAGGTAACTGACACTCTTCCAATGTCTTGTTGGAGTTTGAAGGTTTTGTTTCTGCTAAGTTATTTGTTGATTGTAGAATTCTATCTGTTGTTTACTGCCTATACGATTTCATAATTTCTATTACTGCAAGCGGAAACCTTTTCTTTAAAACCTTTACGACTTATAAAATGTGTCACAACTTAAAACAATAAACAACAGTTTACAATATCTTTAGAAAGCCTTTTACATGTCCTCTTAACTCTTTAGCCAAGCCAGCCACAAGGTCCACACGTGCAAATCCTTCATCAACTGCTCCTTTTTCTTGATCTTGCACAAACCTACATCACAAAACATAAACTATGAGCCTAACGCTCACTAAGCAATATAAAATCATAAAATGCTTATCCTATACAACTTTTGAACATCCGTATGTAATTTTCTATTTTCATTTTCCTTTACAGTTATCTTGAATTTACTTCATTGCTAACTTGAATTTAGTTTTGTTTACCCATACATGCATTGGAGATGTCAAACTTGACAAGGAAGAGTGGCACCATATGGCCCACTTGGGGTAGCCAGCTCAAGAACTCACACCTCCTGTAATATCCCGAAATTTTATATCGAAATTACAAATTGATAATTGGAAAATAATTGGATATATTTGAATTAGTCTAATAAATTATCGGGATATTACTAATGACGTAATCAATATGTTATAATGTTTAATTGAGGAAAATGGATTTTGGCACGAGTTGGGACGATATTTGGAGTCCTCAACTCTAAAATTGTCACAGTGCGGACGCTGCGGATGACAGCAAAACTGTCCGCTTTGAATTTGTCCAATTCTGGGACAATTTGGACTGTTGTGGACGAAGCGGACGAGAGAAGAATGGCGTCCGAATGAATCTAGCCTTAAACTAGGAACTTTCAGATGGTAGCGGATGAAGCGGACGAGAGAAAAATGGCGTCCGAATGACTTTGTCCTAAGTCTGGACACATTCGGACGACTGCAGACGACTCATGCGCACGTTAAATTGCGTCCGAATATGCATTTCAGACGGTACGGACAAAGGACTAGGGACGCATTTTCTCATCCGAAACCTGGTTTTGGACGATGCGGACGACTGCAAACGACGCACCGCATCCAGAAGGTCAAAATTGGCCAAAAAACCCATTTTAATGTGATGCCTCTCTCTTCCGTAATCCATTTTACTTTGGATTTCTTCAGCGGGAAGGAGGCTTCCACACAGCAGCTTCCTTGTAAATGAGTAAGGCTATTGATTCTGGGTGTATTGTTCTTCTCAAGTGTTGGCTGGTGAGTGCTTTCCTTCCATCTTCCTTGGAGTTTTATAGTTATGCAGTAATTTATAATCTGTTCAGACTTAGAAAATATGTTAGTATTGTGGGTATTATTGGAAAGGGTTGTGCATATGATTTGTCGAATTGTCTTATGTTGACAGTTCTAAGAAGTTGGAGGTTTGATTGAATTACGTTTGGATTGGAATGAATCTATCTGTTTTGTGCTTTAACTCTGTGTTGATTATTGGCTTGCAATATGGTAAGAGAAAGTAGTATGGATATAATTTTGAGTTAAGGTTGTCTATGGCATATTGAATGATTGAAGGTGTTGACAGTCTAAATGATTTGTTGGATAATTTGTTATGTTGGATTGGTTTTGGATTGTGACAAGTTGTCTTGTTATTTTGTTGGTGACCTGCTGCAAATGAGAGAATGGACGAAGAGCAAGTTGGTGAATGACCAAACTTGGAGGTCGTGTTGGGATGTGTTGTTGCCTTTGGGCATGTTTCAAGTATGCATGTATTACAAAGTCATTTATATAGTCTTTTACATGGAGTTAAGGATATGTGCGATGAGGATTGTGTGGTTGGACCTTGTTCTTTCTGTAAATGGTTGTTCTGTCAATTGTGGTTATGATATACTTTCTGTGAAGCTTTAGTTTGATTATTGTTGAAGTTGAAACTATTGTTTATTCCGTTATTCAGCTTCTGCCACTAAGTGAAGATTTGGAAATATGTTACGTTTGGTTAATTTGGGATAACATTGGTTAAGGAAATATGAAGATAGCTTTATAATGTATTCACTTGGTAATTTCGTGTTTAAGTAGATGCATTAACTGGTTCTCCACTCTGTTATGAGAAATATGGATTGGAATTGATATTGCGAGATTGCTTGGAAATGAAATTGACTAATGAGATTTATTAAGTGTAAAAGTTTAGGGGATTGTGTTATTAATGCATAGTTGTTATGGTTTTGAAGGTACGAAGAAGAGAAAAGAAACAGAAAGGCGTTATGGATGCCAGGTAAGTGATACTCACTGTGCCTTGGTCTTCGGACCCTACATCGCAAGAATTAGGATTGCATGCTGTGTGTTTACTAGATTTAGGTTTTTTTAAAGATGTGTTTATTAGGCATTTATTGCATATAGGATTGTATGAATCCACGTACATATTGTATGACATAATAATCTATGTAAATAGGCGTGTTGGGGTTCGAGAAGTTAATGACGTCCCATTCTCATATAGATCCGTGTTGACGGATTATAGATCATTGCTTCCTTTTCCGAAATCCCCAACGTTCTCGTAACAAAGGAGTGTATACGGCCTGGGTAACCCAGTGATATATATATTGCTCCTTTGTGGATTGACCGGGTTACTCATGGTCCCACGGTGTTTGTCATGTATACACTCTTGACTTAAATTGCATTGTATGATCATGCATATCATCTGCACTTCACTTTATCATTTACTGAGCGTTAGGTTCATTATTTAGGTCTTGTGATGTAGGTACGAATGAGCAACAGATGAACAGGTGAAGGACAGTTGATGAAGGATTTGCACGGGTGGATCTTGTGGCTGCATGGGCCAGAAAGTGAAAAGAAAAGTATTTGAAAAAGAGTTTGTAACTTATTAATGTTGTTTTTATTCCTCTGCATTTTATTTAAAGAATGTTATGGTTTTTGAACGTAAATTGAGAAAAGTGAAAGTAAAGTGATCGGGTTTTAGCGATCAGATGTTAGCAATGAAAGTAAAGCGATCGGGTTTTAGAGATCGGGTGTTAGCGATCGGGTTTTATGAAGGAAAAAGACCCTGATGATTTTATGAAAAGAAAGTTTTGAATTTTACGTATTTTAAAAATACGAGATGTTACACCTCCAAACGTCTATTTACATTTACGCACATATAATGTTTGTTTCCATTTCATTTTCAAAAAATATTGTAATACCCGAAAATGTATTTCCCTTTTTGATAATGTAATAATTATGGATAATTTTAATATATGGATAGTGCATCGAATTATACAACGGTAAGTGTAAGTTGTGCATGGAAAGTAGATCGTTAATGTTGGAAATATAATTATCTGAAAAACTTGGAAAAATTCACAATATTGGGTTGCGGAAGCCAGGGGACGACACTCTGGACATTGTGTCTCGTCCGCAACACTGTTGAGCTGCGTCCCTGTACCCTGGGACGACTGGGGACGACATAAGGCATCCCAAACTTGCTGTGGATGACTACGGACAACTGTGGACGATGAAGGACAGCTCCGATTTAATTTGTCCAAATTCTAGGTACATTCGGACGACTACAGATGACTGTGGACGAGGATGAATGGCGTCTGATTTGAATTTGTCCTAAATCCTAGACACTTTCGAATGGAGTGGACGAGGAATGCGGATGACAACTCACGTCCATAAGACACTTGCGGAAGGTAAGGATGACACTTTGGGACCCATTTTCTCGTCCCAAATGGCCTTGCGGACTACTGCGGATGACTCGACGCGTCTGAATTGTCGGGAAAATCCAAGAAACCAATTTATAATTCTTCTCTCTCTTCCGATTTTTTGTCTGCAACCACAAAATCTCTCTCCTCTGAATCTCTGCACCGACCTCCAGTCTATCCTGGAGATGGGGAGGTCTTCTCCACACGGTAATCCCTCATTTGACCTCCTTCCCTTGAAGTGGGTGAAGTGCCTGACCTCTCCTGCAGCTTATCCCTACAGCTGCTCAGTCCTCCTCTCCCTCCTCCGTCTATTTAAGGTAAGCTTCTCCTCTGTGTTTAGCTCCTAGGTTNAATAATTAACAATAAGAAACTTATATTACATAATTTGAATTCCCCTCCTACCTGAATATTGGTGCCTTTAAGTTGAGCTTCCAATTGCAAATGTAATTAAATTGTTTGTGCTCCTATTGTTATTATGTGATTTAGTTGTGGCATTCATGCATCATCCTAGGGCTTATGAAATTGTCGCATGCTGTATGTCATGCTAAAATATATGTAAATAGTCATGTGGGGGTTCGAGAGGATTGGGGATGGTTCACGTGGTGACACCCCTATTGGAGTACCTACTCCCACTTAGTGAGCGGTGAGGTATGGTTAAGCCATGGGGATCATAAGATTCTCAATTCTCTTGTTCTAAAATCCCCAATGTCTTCAACAAAAGCGTATGGGTATGGCTCGTGGTGACACCCCGATTGGTGTGTTTCCTTGTCGAAAATACGGTTAAGCCACAAGACCTAGACTTATCCATCCCCCCAGTTAACAGATGAGATACGGTTCTCCTTTATAATGCATCGTGTGATCATGCATCATATGCATTTGCATTTGAATTTTGATTCTTGTTGGGCGTTAGGCTCATTGTTTTCCCCGTAATGTAGGTGATTATTATAATGAAGAATTTGTACCAGTGGAAGAGGAGGCGTTCCAAAGTGACCCCTCGTGTTATCAACCGATTTGACCTTATGGGTGCGGCTCACATATTTTGGGAAATCATTAGTATTTTGGTAAAAAAAGGTATTTTGGTAATTTGGTATTAGCTGTCAGTATTTTGAAAATGGTATTTTCGTAATTTGGTATTAGGGGTATTTTGACAATTTAAGAACAATGTATTTGGGACTTCCATTAAAACATTTGAAACTATGTTTGAACCCTTATTACTATTCGACAATGTGTACTCTGATTTCATGTTTCTTTTAAAAATGGATTTCAAATGTTAAATAAATAAAGCGAAAAAATTTTATGACGTATTTAAAAACAAGAAAAATGTTTTAAATTAACGGGGCGTTACACATATGCTTAAAACTATTTTGTAATATTTTAAAATCCATGCGTGAAATGCACGTGAATGCATACAATTCTATACCTTCAATTTAATCCTCAAAGCATGATCAAAATCTTTAACTTAAGCAACTTAATTCTAATAAACACTGTATCAAACAACTACCAAAAATACATCCTCGAATGATAGCAATATCAATAACTTAATAATCTAGTAAATACAGTTAGGAAACAAGTCGTAATCTCTTGTGATGTAGGCCATAAACTTAAAACACATGCAATATCACTTACCTGACGGATTTTGGGAGTTTTAGCACTTAATGTTATCCTTCACAATACCTTCAAAATCAATAACATTTATCATTATAAATCATAGAAACACTTTATTAAGCATGCATACTAGGGTTTTCCAAATCCAGATTCTTTATTCTTTTTATAACTTCTTAATCAATTCCAACCTATGTTCTTCATAAGGTGACCAGATATTCGATCAACCGATTTGTAACGCCCGAATTAATCCTCAATGTATTATGTAAAAGATTTTATTAAATGAACAAATATTTAAAAAATAAAAAAGGACATGTGCCATACTCATTAAATTGGGAGCTATATTGGATAATAATGGTGTTAGTATAATTGTTATAAGTTGAAGGATTTATTGATAAATGGAAGAAATTGGGAAGAAAACAAACGTCCTTTATAGATGGACAGATGTCCCCTATAAAAGGTAGGTGTTTAGTATGATGGTGGTGCAACATCGTTTGGTGTGAAATGGACGTCCCTTGTGAAGATGGGCATTGGTATGTATGTGAGACGGTGTCGTTTGGTGCGAAATGGTCGTCCTTTGTGAAAACGAACGTTGGTATGCAAGTGGGACAGAGTCGTTTGGAGTAAAGAATGGAAGCCGTTTGAGAGTTATAGACGTCTCTCATTGAGAATTGGATGTCCCTCATTGAAGAACGGATGTTCGTCATGGCAAAGAAGCTGATAGACATCTCTTTTGGATTAACGGATGGCTGAATAACGAAGGCAATAGACATTCCTTGTTGTAGAACGGACGTCCCTTGTAGCGAGGTGATTGATGGACATCTGAATAACAATGGCAACGTCCGCTCCTTATTGTAGAATGGACGTCCCTTGTAGTGAGGTGATTGATGGATGTATGAATAACGATGGCAACGGACACTCCTTGTTGTAGAATGGACGTCCCTTGTAGTGAGGTGGTTGACAGATGTTAGAGGTGGAATGACAAAGCTACATGTTTTGCGAAAAACCAATTTTGGGCGAGAATCTCGCTTCTACCAGACATAATCTCGCCCCCTATCTTCAAAATTGTCCCAAAAAATATCCTTTTCTCTCTCTGGAAGGCGGCGAATCACGAACGCATTTATGGCAATGTTGGACCTTCTTCCGTTGGATGTAAAATGTCCATCAACTCTCTCTCCCTCTCTCTCTCTATCTGTCTCCCTCGTTTATAACTGATGGTGTGGGTTACTTCTGGAACTCTACCCTAAGAGCTGGGACTGAGAGTATGGTGGGAGCTACATTTTCCTTCTATGAGAAAAGAGTGTCCCTATGAGCTGTGAAAAAATTTTGGAGGGAGCTGTTGTTGGAAACTTCCTGGATGTGACAGCTCTGTCCGAAGTACCGTGACTGTGAATTGAGCTACCGAGGAATTACTGCTCTGCTAAAGGTAAGGATTATGATGTAGTTGGCTAGGCCCTACATCACGAGTCGCTTGTCGATGATATTGAATATCGAATTGCTAAATTTGCTGTTAGATGATAGTGTGTAGTAAATAAATGTAGAAGATGTCTATTATCTATATGCATCAAAGACTGACTCTAGCAACAGAAAATTGTTCAAACTATGGGTTGTGAAAAAGGGATGTTGCTTAAGAACTTAAAACTGCTCTGTTAATATGGAATGAGTTATTTCTTTTACGTCTGGCCTACTTGTTGAACTGTAATTTCTGCTTGATTTCCGTTGGATGACTGTACTGTCTTAATTAATAGAAGAGCCAAAGGAAATTGGCCACTGCTAGTGGGTTTGATATCTTAGAATGACGTGTGTTCTGGATAATCGATTTCTAAATCTATTGAATGTCTAAATATTGCCCTGGTTGGATGTTATAAATTAAGATTAAATCTTACTCGTGATAGTCATTTTCTAGTGCTATAAAGGTTGAATAATATATGAACTAAACCCATGAATTAACCCATGTTAGTAGTCATATAATTAGTCCGTTGATCTGTAGATAAGTCGTATATGTGTTAGTCTCTATTAATTTTGATTGCTCTCTATAATTCATTGATAAATGTTGTGCTTCCTTATATATATATATTTGTGGACTGCTTGTGACATTCTTGCATCATACTTAGGACTTAAAAAAAAAAAAAGGAGCATCTTGCATGACAAGTCTGATATATGTAAATAGACATGTAAGGGGTTTTGGAGAACGGGTGACGGCCCATCGGTCGTAACACTCCAAATGGAGTTATCTCCTCTCACGTAGGGAGCGGAGTAACGCTTATGCCACGTGGACCCTAAAGTTGATCCTTCTCTTATACAGAAATCCCCAATATCTTCAACAAAAGAAGATGGAGATGGCATGTGGTTACACCCCTAATGGTGTATTTCCTCGTCAAAGTATGGTTAAGCCACATGACCAATTGATGTATCCATCCCCTGGATTAACAGAAAAGATACGGTTCTTTTTTGTAATGCATCGTATGATCATGCATATGCATTAGCATTGCATTCCATTCTAATTTTTGTTGGATGTTAGGCTTATTGTTTTGTAGGTGATGATGCTTTGGACGTACCAGTTAAGGGGGAGGTATTTCAGGATGATCCCTTGGGTTATCAGCCGGGTTGGACCTGATGGTTGTGGCTCATGTAAATGGTGTTGGTTATTTTGAACAGTTAACTTCCTATTTTAGCATGGTAAAACGTTTTGAAATTATGAACTTTTATTGAAAGGACTAAACTATGTTTTAAGAATTTATTATCTATTTCCGCTCAATTATCTCTGATAAGTTTTTTATTGAATTAATTACTCTGATTTACGCATTTTCAATAAAGTAAACCAAATTTTTGTATCTCCATTTTGTTTTAAAATAAAGAAAACTGTTTTAAATAAATGAGGCGTTACACGATTACTATTCACAATAATCCCAATAATCAAATTAACTCCCAACAATGTACAATCCTTGACAATAACCATGAACTAGAAACTAATCATGAAGAGCAGATTAGCTTATAAAACTCCTTAATAGTGTCTATCAAGCCGTAACCAAACTGTAGATTAACAACTCACTTAAGAGAAACAAACCTTCATCAATGGCTACCCGTAGTAATCAACAATGAAAGATTAAACTGAATCAACAACGAAGCAATGATAACAGTTTCTAATTACCTTCATCCTATAGCTTCTACTATACATCTTTCATAAACAGATTATAAATAAAATATGGAAGATGTTCTAATACCTGAAGCACTCTAAGGAAAATAGTTTTTCCATCAGAAGCTCACCCTCCCACAGTTCCCTCTCCTCTCCTATCTCTCTATTTTCCCTCAGCACTCTCTTTCTTTTTTAGGCTTCTTCCTTCTTTTCTCTCTAACCTGCAGCAGCGTACTAGTTTTTCCCCCACATCTCTCGGCCCCACAACCTTATGTAACCCCATAACCCCACCTCTTCAGAAGCCACTTAGAAGAGAAGCAGTAGGTGGAGGGATGCTAGAGCATCCACAGAGCTCCCACCGCAAATCCAACCAATCAGAGAACAACACACTGCTAATTCCAGAGGCGACGATAGAGCTTCCCGGTCGATCAGACTCTTCCCCATGATCGACCGAAACAGGGCTTAAAAATAGCTTCTTGAAGATTTTTGGGCAAGTCGGTCGATCACCCATATGAGGATGATCAACCGCAATTCTTCAAGATACATTGTTTTCTCGAATACCGGTCGATCACCAATGTAGCTTGTGATCAACCACTTCAAATAACCTTCGCCACTGCCATTTTCATGGTCGACCCCATGATCGACCGTCTCCAACTGCTAAACGATGTAATGTTTTGCCAACTTAACCAGTCGATCATCTCCTAAAATTTTGATTGGTCGCATCCTCTAAAATTCCATTAACAATATATAATTTACTCCTTAACCAAAATTCCCACTTAACCTAAACTTAATATGACTGAAACTTAATATGACCAAAAAATTTGGTGTATTACAGTCACAATCAGGTTACGGCGAGTGGCTAGTGGCGAAGTAAGTTTTCGAAGTAGAGCAGCAAGCGACTAGCATTTACTTCTAGGGAGTTGTCTTTGCAATCTGCACTTGCATATTTAAGCGCTCGAGACTGGACTTGGAGAGTGGAGTGGGTGCCAAAGACAAAATGATGAAGACGAACCACAGGGCACGAACGAACAGAAAAGCCCTAAAGGCTCAAATGCAGTTCAGTTTCAGTTTTGTCAGTTTTGAGAAACCAAAATAAAAAACCGAACCAAAACATCCCGTTCTTACCAAAATGAACAGAAATTAATTTTTTTGGTGTGCAAAACCAAACCAAATTGATCATTTCCGGTTCAATTTGCACACCCCTAATTTTGGTTATCTTTGAGTAATTATAAAAATAAAAAATTTTCTCAACCTTTTTCACTGAATTTAAAAACTCATCCCCCATACTAGAGCCTTTTAAAATAAGGATAGAAAGTTTAATGTGCCTTACATCATCAAAATAATTATTAGAGTGTCTTGGATTATGAACATCATCAAAATCCTCACCTTAATCTTCATCTTCCTTCATCATAGCATCCATCACGGGTCCTCCCCTCCTAAGACCACCTCCTACCTTTTCCTAGGGGTTCTTTGAGCTCTCACATTCTAATTCATTAGTAATTGAAGTTGTCAAGTGATGGTAGAGACAGATGCTCTCAACTCATAAATGTTTCCAAGAGTATTAGACTCGAATTCCTACAATGGAAGTTGAATCGGTTGTTGAGTACTTTTTTAACAATTTTTGGGCGGCATTGACAATACTTCTTATCATAATTTTGGATTGTGAATAAACACACTAATAATGGGTTAACATAGTTGAAAAGGGTTTTGATATCAAATGATGCGCAAACCAAGTGGAAGGAGTTTTGTGCTATCTAGTTATGAGGATTTTCACAGGTTTTAATCCAATTTTTGGTTGAATAATGGTTCATAGGCGATTTTAAGAGATAATAATAATGAGAGAATGTAAAAGATACTTGTAGAAAATATAGGCCAAATCGAGAGGGAAAGAAATATACAAACTAAAGATGAAGGATATTATAAAATTGAACAAAGAGATTTTGGCAGTTCTATGGTTAACTTTGACATAGTAAAAGATCTTTAAGTTTTTTTGGACGATCTCATTCTAGAAAGTTTGAAATGTCAATTACAATCTTGACGAAGAGCATTGATTGATTTGAAGTCATATTTAATGAAACGAGAGACAATTAACCAATAAGTGTGTGTGTGTATTAGAGGCCAGCCATTCCATGGATAAGGGTCACGCCCTCTAACTAACCCAATGAAGAAATGCAAAATAGGCAGAGTCATTAAAAAATGCAAATTTATAGGAAGATTCCTTCCATAGAAAAAAATAGGGAAAATGACAAAATCAACCATCCTCCTTTACTATTTATGACAAACCAACCATCATCCTTTTTTCGCTAACAAACTAACCACTAAACCATGAGAAATTGACGCCGCTACCATCGCTGTCACGTTTGCCATTAACGCTTTGACGACGAACCACTGAGGTTTGATGACGAACCGCAGCAATTTGTCATGAGACCGCTGCAGTGTTAGACAAACCACAGTGGTTTGTCAAGAGACCTAGGCAGTTTTAGACAAACCACAGTGGTTTGTCGTGAAACCACCACGGTTTGTCATGAAACTACTGTGGTCCATGACTCGCGATTTGTCTAAAATCTTTTATTGCAACTTTGAAGGTTTAGACACATGATTTGGGGCACAAGACTTGTGGGTCCCAAGTAGAGCTATGATTAGTTGTAGATCTTTGAAAGAGCTTTGGTTTGATATCTTACGGAGTTAATTCTGACACCTGTAGCCAAAATTATGATCTTTTGAAGTTGAAGAGGTCAAAGTTTTGGTTATGGTTCCATAAACCAGAAACCGCGGCGGTTTCACAACAACCTACTGCGGTTCGTCGTCAAACCGCTGCTATTCAATAAAAAAAATTCATTGTCTTCTTCGTACAAAAACCCAGACAAATTGTGATTCTCCCAAGTCCCATAGACTGTAAAACAATTGTAAATCATATGAAAACTACAAACATTAACATTCTTTTAGAAAATCTTCTAAATTATAAAACCCAAAATCTTCTAAATTCATTCTTTTACAAAATCCAAAATCTTCTAAATTCATTCTCCATGGACATTAACTCTTTTGCACTGAAAATCTATTTTAAAATCACAAATTTCTTCATTTTTTTCCATAGATATTTGTTCTTTTGTACTGTGATTTTGAGAAAGTTAACGTGATTTTCATAAAGTTAACAGTAATATTTGTCGCGGCAATTTTTCAAAGTTCAATGGTTAATTTGTTAGCAAAAAAAAGGATGATGGTTGGTTTGTTATAAATAGTAAAGGAAGATGGTTGATTTGTCATTTCCCCAAAAAAAAAAAAAAAAAACCCTTGGCATCAAAGCAAACTGCAAAAGAAAAAAAAAACAAAAGCAATTATTTGCATAACACACTCTAACGGCCTACACACCTTTTTTTTTTTGCATAATATGTTGCATACTTGTAAATATATATTGATAGAACCAAATGATAGTATGTATAAGACTATTATTTACATAGATTGTAGGTTAGAAAAAGAAGGATATAATCTATTAAAAAATAATACAATAGCATACCTTTAAGTATATTTTTATAAGAGCAAATGCAAGTGATTACAAGATTGTCATTGTTGAACATTGAAACTCATAAAACAGAAGAAAACATGAAAAAAGAATATGTTATAACATGTAAATAGCAACACTTTCCGTCACAAGAAAAGAAATTTGGTAGATAAATGAAAAATATTTCACGTGGTCAATAACACCACGTAAAAAAGAATTTTTGTAAATATAATATATCAATTACACCATAAAACCCCACTATATTTGGAAAGTTATATACAAATTTTTGTAAGACTAACCCAAGTTCTATTGTCCAATAGAGAAGTAAAAAAGTAGGAAGGAACAAAGAAATAATTAAGTAGAGTAATATATATACATACATGCAAGTATAGTAGAATATAGATAACCAAACGTAAAGACATTACGATGTGAATAAAGGAGCTATTATGGAGCATTCATTGCAAGTTCCAATCATACCAATGACAAAGGCTAAGGCTATAGAGTTTAAGGAAATATTTAGTGAATTACTACAATAAATTTGGGCTCATTCTATAGAAATGGAGTCAAATATTGATCCAGAAAAAAAAAAAAAAGGCTTAGTCAATGTCATCAGAGCAATTAAAATTAGGATTAGGTCTACTATGCACGATAATTGATTTAATGATTTCGTATGGTTAAAGATTTTAAATGGACACAAGATCTTCACAAAAATTAAAGTAGACATCCTAAGCTTCGTGGAGACACTAAGATCGCATGATGTGAATGAGATTTGGTCACTCAAAAGGCATACTAATTCTGTCCAGATTCTACAAACTTTTCAAATTCAAATTCAACATTTGAAACAACTATTTAAATTTTAAAGATATGGGTGATTGAAGACATTTGAACCAGATTACACATGATTTCTCTATCTCTTTGAAGTATATATATGTAAGTCCTTATAGTCAAGTAATAGACAAAAGTAGATTAATAATTTTATAGTAAAAGTTTTCTCTTTGGTTCTTTAAAAAACTTTGTGAATTCATTAAGAGTTTCTTGTTGCATTCAATCTAGACTTATCAATCCAATCTTCTCTTCTTTCTTGAGTGTGGTGTTTACAAATTTCCTTATATTTTTGTTTCTTATCTCTTTATAGATAATAGGTCAAAGTTTTCTATTTTCATCAGTATTATACCTTTGGTTCTTATTTTTTCGTAGATGAAAGATTAATGTTCAATATTATTTTCGAAAATAATTTAAAATGATCTTTTTTTTTTTATTTTCTTTAAATCTCACTATTATTGATGAGATTCACATCCTTTGGTATTAGAGCATGATTTTAAATCAAATTTCATCTATCTTTTATTATTTTCCTTGATTTTCATTTTTTATAAATTTTTTTCTTGATCTACTTGTTTGGAAAAAAGGAAAAACGTGAAAAAAAAAAGTGAGAAAAAGTAAAAAAAAAAGAGTAAAAAGAAACATGAGGAAAAGAAAGATTTCTCCTTTTCCTTATTTTTCTCCTTTGTTCTTGTTATTTTCCTTACTTTTCTCCTTTGTTGTTGTTGTTATTCTTCTCCTTCTTCTTCTTCTTCTTTTTCTTTGATTCTTGAATTCTACCGTCTTTTTGTTTGACCCTTTTAACCATCTTTATTCTTTGTAATTTGATTTTGTTGAGTTTGGATTGTTGCAATAAGTTTAAATTGAGTTTAATAGAGTTTAATAAGGAACTAAAAGACGAAACTAATGAGTGAAAAAAAGTAAGAGAGTATGAACTCATAAGAGGTTAAAAGCCAAAATTTAAGTAAACAAAAGTGTGAGTGCCATCAAGAGGACGGAAACACGTGAGAGAGTGTTTCATGAGGTATTCTAACTTTCTTTTGTTTGCAGGTTTATTAATATGTCTAAAGAAAGATTTAAATACTCATCTGATAATGATTAAAAAAAGATAGGCTTCAAACTTTTCTTCAAATCCTTGGACCAAAAGTTTAACCAAATGGAGATGAGATTTGATGAGATGAATGAAAGAATAGATAAAGTTTGATCTAGTTCACAGAAAGAGCCGCCCTCACCTAAAGCTCATATTTTTCAACAAATAAAAAGAAATCTACCAAACTATCAGTATAAGGATTATTATGGAGATTAACTATACGATAATGATCATGCTTCCAGTGATAATCTACAATGCATTCGGCATGGGAATGGGGACAAGAGCTAGATATGCAGATAAGATGGATAACGATTTGCAAAACATTAAGTTGAAAGTTCTATCTTTCTAAGGTAAAAACGATCCCAAAGCTTATCTGGAGTAGGAAGAAAAGATGAAATTGATATTCGATTATCATAACTATTATGAATTGAAAAGGTAAAGTTAAATACTGTTGAATTTATTGACTATGTTGTTATTTGGTGGGATCAACTTGTTTTGAGTAGAAGAAAATATGAAGAAAGACCCATTGATTCTTGGGAGGATTTGAAGGTTGTGATGAGAAAAAGATTTATACCTAGACATCATTATCGTTCCCTTTACCAACAGTTGTAAGGACTTACTCAAGATTCTTGTAGTATGAAGGATTACCATAACGAGTTTAAAATTTGCATGACAAGGATGAATGTTAAAGAGGATCTTGTGGTCACCATGAAACAATTTTCACAAGGTTTGAATGTTGAGATAGCTAATATGGTGAAGATGTAACAATATATGGAGTTAGAAAATATGGTGCACATGGCAATCAAGGTTCACTATTATTTTTTAAACTTATTTAGAACGATCTTTTTTATTTTATTTGAATCTCACTATTCTTGGTGAGTTTCATATCACATTACTAAATATTAAATGGAACCTAGGAGAAACTGATAAACGTTGAGATAAATATTATGTAGCACAAATGCAGATTATATAGAGAGAAAACAAAATCAATTATGTAAATATACATAGTTATTCTTATATTTAAATATAAAAATATACATTAAATTTCATGTCATGACCTGAAGGAGGCCCAAGATAGAAAAGTCAAGTTGAATGACCTGATCCTTGAGTAGAACCAATCACCCAAAGCAAGGCTCGATCTACAATAGTAAACGTAAAAAAAATTTGATCCATAACCCACACGAGTTGAGCTGAAATCCACATAATGCTCACAAAATAGTGAGATAGGGCATTAAATAATCCAAGGGAAAGTTGTGTAAGAAGTAAAGTATCACACACACATTTTAATATACAAACAAGAAAAATGAAGGAAATAAGTTAATCCTCACCAAGGAAAATGAAATAAAACGATCAAAGAAAAGGAAGCTTCACAACATGTAACATCTCGTTTTTCATATAAAATTTTTCTTTTTAAATTTCATTTGTAAAAACATGTGAGGGGTAAATAATAGAGTAACCATAAGCGGAAGTCTTTATAAATATTAAAACATACAATCAGCACTTTTAAACTATTTAAAGTAAACACCATTTAAAAACAGTTTAAAATCCATGAAATACTTAAACATACTTTATTTCATTTCATGAGCCATAACCCCTAGGTCAACTTGTGTGGGGCAACGAAAGCAATAATCGAGTCATACTTCCTCCACGTGGACTTCGTTAGGATCATAGTCATCACCTCCATCACAAGAGAAACTGTGAGTCTAATGCCCAGTAAGAGATATAATAAAATGCAATTGTCAATGTATGCTTATGCAATTTTTCTAAAAAAAAAAACCTATCTTTTATGTCATTAAGTTTACATTTCACTTTGTCAGCCTAAACATTGGGTATTTATGGAACAGAAGCAAAGATGAACCCTATAGTCCATGATGGGCTTAACCGTCACTCTATCCCTACATGGGATGAGTTATATCCGTGAGGGATGTATCACCTAAGACCGTCACCAATCTCTCGAACCCCACACGTCCATTTACGTTTATTTCATTCATTTTCTTAAAAATGCAATGCATGTACATATCAACCTTATCATAGCATTTCGACTCATGATGCATGTCATGGATGCAGTTCACACAGTTCAACAGTTTATACTTCTCATTGACAAAACAATACAGTTTATGTAACAATTTATTGAAGCATGAAACAACAAGGCAATTTCAAACCATCTAACACATGATGTAAATCAACATTTTAACAAGGTAGTAACAACATATGCTACATTTCCAACAGATTATAAAGTAGTATGAACATGAATAATTCTACAATTTAAAGTCCAACCTATCAGCAAGATATTAAGATCCTAAATAAAACAGGGAGCTAAATTTGATAGAACCTCATTTTCCACAACCTATAAGGCAGAAGCCAACATACAAAACCAAATCAATTTCAACAAAATAATGTTCATTTACAGTTTGTCAAAACAGTATGCCAACAGAGATAATTCCATCCTTACCAATTTCATCAGTGTTATAGTCAGCAGGAAACAGTTTCAATCCAACAACATGATTCTCAACATCAAACCAACGACTAATATTAACCTACATCTCAGGAGCATTATTTCTCAACAACATTCAGAACCATAATCCTTGCATCGGACAGAAACCATATAAACATAGAACAAAGCCAATAACCAGAACCCTATTATTAATAGATCCTATTCATCCTACTGTCATACAAAGAGCAATTTAACCAACAAAATGTTATCATTAGCAGGTTCTTATTGATGTAGTAGCTATAAAACATGGCATAATCCATTACAGGTATATCCATCAACAAACAATCACCAAAACAAATCCTAATCTTGTGATATAGGCCACCTCTAGCAAAACACACACAATATCTCTTAACTGTCTTTGTAATTTCCTTTTCTTGAAGCTTCTTCTGCACCACCGCACAATAGTAGCAATTCTCCAGAAAAACCAAAAACGCAGAAACTTGGGAGAATACCAGGAGATTTCTATTTTTTCTTTTGCCAAATCTCTCCCATATGATATACTTATAACGTTACAGGAGATGACAAGCCACGACATTCCATATTCCATGTGGCATTTCATTTTCCAGACGACGGTTTGCTATTTTCCAGGCGAGTGTCTATGTCCTAGTCGATTACCCCCTTCATGTGATTGACCGTAAATTTTGCAATCATAGCCACGATCGACCGTAATTCTCTAATGATCAACTGCAATTTTTTCTTCTCCAGAAATATCGGTCGATCACCTTCTAGTGGATGATTAACCGCTTCCAAAATGGTTACAATCTTTCTTAATTCTGCTTTGGAACCAGTCGATCACCCCCCTTTAGCTGATCGACCACTTCCAAAATGGTTGCTCTTGGTAATAATTTGTAATGGCCATGATCGACCACTCCTTCCCTCTGTGATCGACCACCACCCCAATTTGCATTTTACTCTTTATTTAAATGATAATTCTCTTTCTTACTCTTCTAATATGTTAGACTTACCCTTCAAAATTAACACCAAATCAAATATATCTCTAACCATTAACAATATCATTATCCTCAATGATATATATAAACAACTCGAGAATTCACAATTCACTATGCCCAAATACCATATTACATAGAAATGGAGTTTTGCATATAGAAGAATTTTCTGGATATTACAAATTAGCCACACTAGGGCTCAACGATCTCCTTCTAAGAAAAATGGGGAGTCTTTTGGGGTGACCAACTAACTTAGTAGGGAACCCTAAGCTATAACTAAAAGCAAATGAAAACTAGTTTTATCATTTTATTTTAAAAATAATATACCCATAGAAAAAATACAATACATAGATTTACGTTCATAAAAAATCTTTTCATCATATTAAAAATAGGATCCATGAGTCATCGATGAAACAGGTCCTGAAAACGTGGCAACATACATTAGATTGCTATATACAAAATAATGTTTCCACCGAATGCCCACAAGGCACATAAAAGGAATGACAACAATCTGTAGATCCAGTCCGTCATATAAGTGAGAAAAAAGAACTATCGAAGACTAGTCAATTGTGTATCAAACGTAACAAAAAAAACACTCTAACTAGGTTTAGAAATTTTAACCCAAGAACATGTCACCATTATCCCAATCCAACATCGCTCGTTCTAACAAAATACCTTCACACAACAAGTGTAAGGAAACAAACTTGAGTTGCTTTGGTTTTGGGCCCCTAATACCACCCAGGTCCATCCATCATATAAACATATTAATACGATGAAAAACCATGCATGCTTAAAATAAACGTGTAAAACTAGTGTACATATAATCTAAAAACTGACATGATATTAAATAGGATTTGTCGGGTTATGTGTGTGATAGCTCACAAAAAAAGTTTTAGAAAACCCATCATGCAATGCAGTACAGTAGAGAAATCCCTCCCTTATTGATGACAAAAGCTTGGTTGAGAACACACATCAAATCAAAAACATTGTCGCAACCTAAAAGGAAACTCACGTCAAAATCTCAATCAAAACACCAGGGATAATGCATGGGTCCTATACCAAATCTAGCACCCTAAACTAGAAGAAAATTACAAATGACCTCCAACCTCAGTGAGACATACGTGCTTTAGTGACAAAATTTGAAAGTTCAATCATATGTGTTCGACTTTTGAAACTCTCTAATTAATAGAAAATTAAGATATATCTAAAGACTAATTCTTATTTGATCAAATATGAAGATTTTTCCAACTTGAATACCAAAAATTGAGTTTTAAACCTCACCTCGATGTGTTGAACAATTGGGATGGAATTTCAATGAATGTAGTCCACAATGTGTTCAGAACATCAAATGAGTCAGAGAATATGTCCATTAAATTTTTTGACGTCATCAATTTGTCCAATTTTGTAGTTAAACTTCCAAATAAAAAGTCAAAGTCAAAATTAATAGGTAAAATACATGTCATATGCCACATCAGCGATCAACACCAAGTCCGCATGTCAACACAATAGAAGTAGAGTCAAAGTCACATCAGTGACCAGTGTGTTTGCCTAAGAGACTTTATGCTTATTTGTTTTGATGATTAGTGATTTAATTGTTAATAATTTGTTTATGAATTGAATGATATTAATATGGTTATCATTATATTTACAATTGATCTTTATTGGAAATACCATCTAATAAGGGTGTTAATCTTTACTAATATGTTTGTCTAAGTCAATGTAGTTTATAGGTTGTTTATTAGGACTTAGAAGATTGAAAACGTGAAAAACATAGAGTACAGGTCGATTGGGCGGCCGACCAGAAAGGCTATATAGAGCCAAAACAGTGGATGCGGTCGACCAAGGCCAAGATGTGGTCGGCCGGAGAAATGACAGACTGCTCAACATATGCTGAAGTGCAAATATAATATCCTAAATCTTCTTTGAGCTAAAGGCATAGCTTAAGTGTTAATTTTGGGAATACTAGGAGCTAAGTTTGACAAGCAAAGATATTGGTCAAGAGAAATACATTTGGAATATGTGAATTATGATACCCCATTATGCTCGTAGTTAGATTATGAGAAGGATTGAAGTCAATTAGAGAATTGTATAATGACACTTGAAGTTATATGGGACAATATCAATTGGATTGATAGTCAATGAGAAATAATAAGAGAAAAACATATTTGGATGCAATTAGATATTATAAGGTTAAGGGTGTAAGATTTATACTATTTTATGACATATTGGATTTAATGAAGGATAATGTGAAGGAGTGGTGAAACATTTGGTATATGATGAGGTTTGGATATTTAGAAAAAGTGATTTATGTAAATCTCACGTTATGAGATTTAAGTTGCAAGAAATAACAAAATAATCTTGAAAATAAACCTTTGGAGTTAGCGGTTGATCGGGGCGGTCGATCGACGGAGTGTCGATCGACTGGCGTGATGATGGGCATTTTCTGAAGAAAAATGTTGCTGCCGTTTGCGGTGGTTGTTTGGCATGAGGAGATCATCCGCTGTGATCAACCACCAGGAATTGAAAGGTTTCCTATTAACGATAATGAACGTCAGGAACGTCTAGAAGTTGAAGGGAACATCGTCTGGAATGTTTGAACGTTGAATGAGTTAATGGCCATTGATTGTTGTGTCCCATGGCCTTCTGTCTTCATGCGGATGGCATTGATGGACTGCAAACCTTTGGTCTTCTGCTGGTTATTGAAGGGTCAGGCTCTACAGGCAATAAATATGAGGGAAGGCAACGTAGTTTGGAAAGAATGAAAAACTTAATGTTACTCTGCTGAATTTTCATGGGAACCGTAAGCTTCTAGAAGTTGGTTTGAGAGAAAAGGAGTTGGCTTAGAGAGAAAGATAGTGAGGGTGTTTTGGATTTGTGGAATACCGAGAAGTTAATTCTAACGGTTTATGAGCAAGGAGAAAGTGTGTCTAAAGGAGGAGATTATGTGATTTTTGTGAGATTCAGTAAAAGAAAAAGAAAAGAGTTTCGTTGGAGAAGAAAGTTGTAGAGTTCCCTTAGATTTCCGATTCGTGGATACGGGTAAGAAATCTTCACTTAGGTTTTATTAAGGATTATTATATGTGATGGTTGTTGTCTGTTATTATTAAAATGGATTTTGGTTATGATGACAGCATGTTATTAAGAGATTGTTATTGGAAAAAATATTAATAGATTAAGGTGTTATGCATGAGGTTGATTATTAGCATGTAGTAATAGTTGTTGAGATGAGTTGTAGGATAAGGTTAGAATTATTATTGGTCATAGCATGCAAATGAATGTTAAAGAAGTTGGAATACACTGTTATATTGGAAGTATACTGTAACGACCCAGTTTTTTGTAACCTTTTAAAAATACGCTAAAATTTAAAACTTTTATTTAACCACTAAAACCCTCTTTATTTGAAACTCTTTTAAAGAAATATCAGAGTGCGTCTAACCGGACCGCTACTAAACCTTCGTTAAACTCGTTATGAAAATCCAATTAATAAAATACAGAAGCGTTATAAAATCTTTTATTTAAAACATAGCGAAAGCGTAAATTTCTTTTCTTTTGAAAACATGGCGGAAGCATAAATAGTAATTTAATTGATAAAAATATTTTTTAATTAAAAGCGTAGTGGAAGCACAATTAATTCATTTAAAACAATTAATAAAATACTACTTTATATTTACAGGTTATTCATCTTTACTTTAATTTGCCAACCAGCTGCAAGTCTCGTTCGCGCAAATCCTTCATCAACTGCTCCTAAATCTGTTCGTCATTTTCCTACATTGCAAGACGTAAGCTATGAGCCTAATGCTCAGTAAGTGATAATACCTATCATAATACTACATGCAGTTTTAGTTTTCGTCTTTTTCCTATCTTCTTATCTTTTACATTTTAATCATCGTTTTCTTCTTATCTTTTGTCTTTTGCATTTTAATTGTTATCTTTCATTGGTCGTTCTTTTCATAGTTGACCTCCGATATAGCAGCGATGACATAATCTAAAAGCCTGCTAACCATTGGCCGTTTGTCCCAGCCTAATCCAGGAACCTTGCAACAGATACGAGTAGCAATGGCATAATCCGAAAGCTCGCTAGCGGCCGTGCTACGAAGGCTTAGCCACAAAGGCTTTAACGGCCTCGCGTCATATCATTGCCTTTTTCTTTTCTTTACTATAATTGCATTAGTTATTTCTCATCTCTCTTTACTCTTTATAGCTTATTATTCGTTTGTTATCTATTTCTTCATTCGTCATCTGTTTCTTCGTTTGTGATTTGTTCATTTGTTATGCCTTATTATTCATTCGTTATTTGTATCTGTTTCGTATAATACTCGTGAATGCATACAATTTTTGAAACCATAAATAAACATCGAAATGTGATATAAAAGCAGTAAACAACGAAACGTGTGGCTAAAACTGTAAACAACAAAACAGGCTAGGAAAGAAGTAAGCAACGAAACATGCATCTTCTAATTTTACGATGCAGGGTCCGAAGACCAAAACACATGCATATCACTTACCTTGTTTCTCACAGCGTTCAATGCTTAAAGTTAACTTTTCTTCCTTTTTTGTACCTTCACAATTTAGAAACATCTAGTCATTACTAAAATCATTTAGTCTACTCATTACTCTTAACATCTTTTTTATCCTACTCCTAGTTACATAATGATCTCCTAACTAAATCCCAATTATTATCATGCTTTAGACCCATTTAATAGCCCAATACAAAACCAATAGAATATGACACCACAAGTTGTAGCTTCACAGGACCATTCCAAACAAACGACACGTCAGACATTCAATTCCAACAATATAACACTCTAACAAACAACAAATTAACCATCTCCTTTTCAACATTCCCGATAACTACAACAATATCAATTTCAACTTAACATGATTCTCCCCTAATTATATGCTTATCATAGACCGAATATAAAACATTCCAAGTAAACAAAGCATTTCTATATATATTCTAGAATCCAGCAGGTAACCAAAAGAGATATAAAACACTGCTCAACAGTGCACAATTTCATCCTATTGACTGAAATGCGATACCCAACAACAAGATTGCCATTCAAGCCTTGACAGAAACAATATGCTTTACAGGAAATAGAATCCATTATCCAAGAGCAAAACTAATCCATCACAATAGAAAACTACAATCTAAATCAACTAACAGAACCAGCCAGAGACCCACTTGAAAAAAACCAAGATTTATACCAACTGAACCTTATCCAAATCTAACAGAGCAGTTCAGTAATCCATAACATATCCTCCATCAATGTGCTTTAACTAATTTGACAGAGGAAGAAATGCTCACCCAAACATTCGAGAGTAGCCAACCTCTCTTCAGCCATCCTTCTCGGCCATCACCAGAAAACAGGGAAGACCTTTAGCAGTCCAGTAGTTCCAACTTTCCCTGCACATAGCTGTCCTTCACATTTTTGTCTCTCCACTCAACTCTGCTAGTTTCTCTCGGTTCTCATCTCACCAAGAATATCACACGGCAACCAGAAAAGAGTACTCCTACACAAAACACCTTTGCCCTTTTATCTTGCCCTCGCCAGAAGACAATCACTCTGCCACTTCCAGAGTGTAGCTCCTGCACGTTCGACAACATCGTTTTCTCTATGTAGCTTCCCAGAGGCTGCTCCCCACGCTCACACCGTTGTTGTCGCCTACTACAAGGTATGGGCCAGACTCGTTCGGACACAACAATGGGCTGGACCCTGGCCTTGGGCTGGTCCAGCCCAAACCTGCCACATCCAGCCGCTCCCCTGCCTTCGAGAGCTCGCTGGATCGCCAGCACCAATCCTGCCATCGCCAATCATTGGAGCTGGCCAACTAAATGAAAAAGGGGAAGGAAGAGTCGGCTAAGCTTACCTGAACATCCTCGCCCAAAGCCGGAATCGTCGCTGGCAGACACCACCCGATTCCGAGACCTAGCATCACGCGGCTTCACCCGATTGTTTGCGCTCGTCGTCGCCTCCCCTTCACCCTCGGTCTCTCCTTCTTCTGTCCCCTTCTCCCTGTTTCTATCTCTTTCGAGAAACTAGCCGAAGGCCAAGGAAAAATCATCCTTTCAATTCCTGAACCAGACCGCAACAAGTCATACCACAACACTGAAGCAAACCACCCAGTCATGAACCGATTTTCCTCCAATTCCCTTTAATTTTTTCTAATATTCCATAACTAATCCCCACTTTAATATAATCACTCACTAATTAATTAATTAATTATCCTCTTACCTTTTACTCCCTAATTATTTCCCACTTGTTTAATACTAATTATCATCCAATGAATTTTTGTAAATTAAAATATAACATATACGTCATTGGTAATACCCCGATAATTATCCAATTACTCCAAAAATCCCCAATTTCTTTTCAATTATTCTTATAAAATTCATATATAAAATTTCAGGGTATTACATATACATATTTTGGATATTATTCAATAAATAATTTAGATAGTAGGAATTATTAGATGTATTAGTGGAAATATATAGTTAAGATTAGATGTGAAAGTAATGGGTTTTATTATGTGAAATTTTGGAGAAAGTAATTGTTGGATTAAGAATTGTCATTATTGGATAAAGTGATTGTTGAAAATAAAGTTCTTTAATAGTTTGGACATAATAGGAAATTATCTATTATTAGAAGTATGAGCATGTAAGTTGAAGCTAGGTGAATTTATTATTGAAAAGTAATTATTAATAGCTATATGTGTTAATCATGATTAGGTTTCTTTGTGAGGAAACTTAAAGTGTTAAACTATTAAAGCTAAAGACTTCAGGTACGTAATACTGCATGTATTTTGTTCGAAAAGGCCTACATTATGGGAATTGGAGGGTGTTTACTATTTGTGTTATTGATTGTTACAAATTGTGTGCGTATAGATTTAAGTTTAGTTGCTTAGTTAGGATGGATTATGTTTTAAGAATACAATAATGGAATATGTTAGATAGAATAGTATGTGCACGACAACGTTTAGACTTGAAATCTTAAAGTACACAAAAATGGAATATATGTAAACAGTTGTGGTCTGGTTAGTTACGCCTAGCACAGAAATCAAAGTATACGAAATTGAAATGAACGCAATTAGTCATTTTTGTGGACCGGTTAGTTACGCCCGACACAAGAACCAAAGATAAGTAATAATTGAGGTCCGGTTCGATACGCTCACACATAAACAGTAAAAGACTAAAACAATATGGGACAACAGAATGAAACAGTAAGATACATAAATAGTTGTTTTTGTGGACCGGTTAGTTACGCCCGACACAGAAACAAAGATAAACAACAGTGGTCCGGTTAGTTACACCTGGCACAGAAATCAACTGTGGTACGGTTTGATATGCCAGGCACAGATGTTTGTGTGCGATTTAATACGCCCAACACATAAACAATAAAAGACTGAAACAATATGAGACAAAAGAATGAAACAGTAAGATACGTAAATAGTTATTTTTGTGGACTGGTTAGTTACGCCCAGCACAAAAACCAAAGATAAAAGATTATGGTCCAGTTAGTTATGCTTAGCACAGAAATCAAATGTAGTCCAGTTTGTTACACCTGACACAGATGTTTGTATGGTTTGGTTTGATACGCCCGACATATGAACAGTAAAAGATAGAAACAGTAAACGGATGTTTGGGTTTGATACGCCCGACATATAAGTAAATGAAATAATGATAAAAAAAAATGAACGATAACGAAGAAAAAAAAACATATACATAAATTGTATGTGAATTTCATATTTTACGTTTATACTACGTACTAAGCGTTAGGCTCATAGTTAGGTCCCGTTGATATAGGTAATGAGCAAATGAATGGATAAAACTGTTAAAGGATGTAGCTGATGGAGTATTGTTGTGTGAGCATTTATACTGTTGGTGACATTGACATGTGGTTATGTGTAACACCCTGACTTTTATTGAAATTTAATAAGAATAATTAGAGGGTGTTTAATTTATTGGTTAATGTTCGGGGTATTACCAAGGACGTATTCGTAGAATTATAAATTAAGGACATTATTAGATAGTTACTGAAGATTTAATTGATGGAAATTAATTTAGGAAATAGAATCGAAAAATTTAAAGTGAACCCATAATAATCGTTAGACAATATTTCAGAATAAATCAAGAATAGAGGATTGGTAATAATTTATAATTGAAAGGAAAATTTTAATTAGGGTAATTAAATGAAATTAAAATGCATGATAACCTAATAAATTGGACCTTATAATTAAGAGAGAAGATTTAGAGAATTAATTAAAATATAAAAGAAGAAAATTAGGAATTTTGGGGGATGAGAACCAGTCCAATAGGAAAACTGGTTCAGGTTGGACCTCGGTTCGGTTCAAGATTGTCATGAAGGGCTGGATTTCTTATGGCCTTAGATCATTTTTGCGGGGCAGAAGAAATAGAGAGGGAGATGAAGACCGAGAGAGGCGATTGGGAGAGGAGGGTTGCGAGCGATTATGAGCGAGACGACGAGCTGGCGACGGCTGTTGCGACGGTGGTACGAAGCTGTTCGACATCCGGCGAGCAGCTGCTGCGACGGGGATCCGATTTAGGGCTCGGGAATTTTCGAGCAGCGCGGGTGAAGCGCAATCGCGATGCATCGGTCCTCTGACGTCGAGCAATCGGTGCGTTGAAGAGGTTAGTCCATGGCTTTTCGTTCTCTTTGATGCTCTATCATTTTTTTGGTGGTCGGTGATAATGAGTCGGGATGGCAGGGAGTGTCGGTTGGGACAGAAATGGCTGAGGACTTGGGGGTCTGGTTTGCGGTTCAGTCCAAACCGACCTGTCCTACTTTGATGGAAATCGACAATGGAACGTGCGAATGACGTGGTGTGGCACGTTGTACCTCTTTGGTGAGGTAGAAGAACAGACGTGAGGAGAGGAATTGGAGAGAAAAGCTCTCTGGAAGACAGAGCTTGACCGTAGAATTCTGGAGGTTAGACTAGCATGGAATTAGATTTAGTATGGTACGTGGTTGGACAATGATGTAAGCATATTTTCATTCAACTTTTCTACTTTAATCTCATTTTTATTTACTTTACATGCTTGCAATACTTTAAATCTCATACAACGTAAATGATTTAACCATCAATTATTAAACTAAATCTACCAACCTTGGTCCATGATATATAACGCTTTTGATGACGATGTTGAGTTCCGTTTATCGCCTTAAAACCTTTCTTTAACACGTCTCTTCGATGATCCGGAAACGAAGTGTAAAAACCTTGATTTGTTGAGAGTATTTTCGGTAGGGAGAGGCCAGTTTCGTTTGAATCAATCAATCCTTTTCTCTCCCCTAGGTGATTGAAGAAGACACCCATACAAAGGCAACTCTCCATACATGCCCCTACATTCGTGTCTTTTCAATCACGTCTCTTCAACTATATATTACACACTTTTAATAAGGTTAAGGTGAGGGAATTAAAACCCAATTAACTTAATGTATTTAATGCTTAACAACCATCACATTAAGCTCTTTAATATTAAGTCAATGTGACATTAATTAACATGGACCACATTTACATAGATTATATTTAAATAATCTAACAATCTCCCACTTGAGCCATGTTATGAACTTTAATATCAATTGATATACAGCTAGTACTTTTTAGCTGCTTCAGCTAGCACTTCTCAGCTAACATAACTTGAATTCACAATTAATTAATATAGTGTACTTTAATGTGAATTATATCAAGTTATCTTTTCATAATGAATTGCATAATCGAATCATGGCATGCACATGTGAATTATGTCAACATGATTCTTTCCATGTATCACAAACTATACAATTCATTAATTCTGTAATTGAGGAACACTATAAACCCATCATATATTATTCATAACAATTATTGTACATAGCCATAATATGAATAATAATTAGACATACAAAAACACTTTCATTGAATTCATAAGTGTTATAAGATACAAGCTACACTTTTACAATCACATAGACTTGTCACCTAAACCCATCTTCACAACATGTTCTTTAAAGGTTTTAGGTGGCAATCCTTTTGTCAACGGATCAGCTATCATTGAGCTTGTACTTATATGCTCAATGAACACTCTTTCTTTTTGTATTTCTTCTTTGACTGCCAAGTACTTTAAGTCCATATGTTTTGCTCCTTTCGAGTACTTGTCATTCTTTGAGAAGAATACAGCTGCAGAGTTATCACAATACAATTTCAGCGGTCTTTCTATACTTTCGACCATGCTAAGACCCTGAATAAAGTTCCGCAGCCACAATGCTTGAATTGTAGCTTCAAAACAAGCTACAAATTCAGCTTCCATAGTGGAAGTGGCAATCGTAGATTGCTTTCCACTTTTCCATGATACGACTCCTCCAGCTAACAGGAACACGTAGCCAAATGTAGATTTCCTCGAGTCTACACAACCGGCGTAATCAGAATCTGAGTATCCAATGACTTCGAGTTGACTCGATTTTCTATACATGAGCATGAAGTCCTTTGTTCCTTGCAAGTACCTGAGTACTTTCTTTGCAGCTTTCCAATGATCCAATCCTGAATTACTTTGATAATGGCCCAACATCCCTACTGCAAAACTTATATCTGGCCGTGTACATGTTTGGGCATACATCAAGCTTCCTACTGCTAATGCATATGGAACAAGTTCCATTTCCTTACGTTCCAAATCATTTTTTGGACATTGCATCAAACTGAATTTGTCCCCTTTCTGAATTGGAGCAACACCAGCGAAACACTTATCCATTCTAAATCTCTCAAGAATTTTCTCGATATAACCTTTCTGAGACAATCCCAGTAATCCTTCCATTCTATCACAGAATATTTCTATTCCAATAACATAGGATGTCTCACCCATATCTTTCATTTCGAAATTCTTTGAGAGAAAATCTTTGACATCACGTAACATCCCTTTATTGTTTGCAACAAGCAGAATATCGTCAACGTACAATACTAGGATACAAAACTTACTCCCACTGACCTTCATATAGATACACCGATCAACGGTGTTCTCTATAAAACCGTACGACAATATGGTATCATTAAACTTAATGTACCATTGTCGGGAGGCTTGTTTCAATCCATAGATTGACTTATTCAGCTTACATACCATCTTTTCATTTCCTGGTAAGGAAAATCCTAAAGGTTGATCCATATAAACCTCTTCCTCTAAGTCACCATTAAGAAAAGCGGTCTTTACGTCCATTTGGTGAAGCTCTAAATCATAATGAGCCACCAAAGCCATAACTATCCTTAAAGAGTCTTTCTTTGAAACCGGAGAGAAAGTCTCTTTATAGTCAATGTCATCTTTCTGAGTGTAACCTTTGGCAACAAGTCTGGCCTTATACCTTTCGATGTTACCTTTCGAATCGCATTTGGTTTTGTAAATCCATTTACAACCAACGCGTTTCTTTCCTTCAGGTAACTCTACAAGTTCCCAAACTTTGTTGTCATCCATAGATTTCAACTCTTCCTTCATAGCAGTAAACCATTTTTCGGAATCATTACATTCCATGGCTTTATTGAATGATTCTGGATCCTTATCGATGCTCAAGTCACATTCTTCTTCTAGTGAATAAACCACATAGTCATCAGAAATTGCTGGTCTTCTTTCCCTTACAGACCTTCGCAATTCTGTTGCTTGTGGTTGATCACTTATGACTTGATCAACGTTAACATGCTCATCATTAACTTGTTTACCTTGGGTGGGTTGAATATCCATTTGTTGTTCCGGTATGTTGTTAGACTGTGATACAACATATGGTACACCAACTTGATGAGAATCATTGGGTGTCGTTTCTGTCACCCGATTCTCTTGGATATTCACATTTTGTGAATCATCACTCCCACTGAACATGCCATTCTCAATGAATCGAGCATTTCCAGATTCTACAATCCTTGTACTATGCTTTGGACAATAGAAAATGTACCCTTTTGACTTTTCCGAATAACCGATGAAGAAACCATTAATGGTTCTTGCATCGAGCTTCTTTTCATGTGGGTTATAGATCCTAACTTCTGCTGGACATCCCCAAATGTGTAGATGTCTCATACTAGGTTTTCTTCCCGTCAACAGTTCATAAGGAGTCTTAGGAACTGCCTTACTAGGAACCCTATTCAGCAGATATGCAGCGGTTTTTAAACCGTGCATCCACAACGATATAGGTACATTACTATTATTAATCATACTTCTTACTATTTCGATAAGAGTACGATTCCGCCTTTAAGCTACACCATTTTGTTGTGGTGTACCCGGTATTGTGTATTGTGCACAAATGCCTCGACTTTCGAGAAACCTTGCAAATGGACCTTTGTTTTGTCCACTTTCATCGAATTTTCCATAGTATTCACCACCTCTATCCGATCTCACTACTTTTACTTTTCTATCTAGCTGCCTTTCCACCTCATTGATGAACACTTCTATAACGTTCATCGCTTGAGATTTTTCATGCAGTAGATATATATAACTATAACGTGAGAAATCATTTATAAAGGTAATAAAATACTTTTCTCCATTCCATGAAGGAATGTCGAATGGACCACAAATATCGGTATGTATCAATTCTAAAGGTTCTTTGCTTCTTGTGGCAGGATACTTTGATGTGTGTTTAGTCTGCTTTCCTTTAATGCAATCTATACACACGTCCCAGTCATTAAAATCTAATTGAGGTAAAATGTCATTTTTCATTAACCTCATTAACCTTTCTTTAGATATATGACCTAGACGCTTATGCCTTAAGAAAGCTGAACTTTCGTTCGTTGCACCTCGTTTTAAACCAATCATATGATCCACATTAAACAGAGAATTCATAAATTTAATATCAAGATTAAAACAGTACAAATTATCTTTTATAATACCACAACCATAATAGTATTTGTGTTTGTACAAAGTAAACAAACAATCACCAATCTTAACATTAAATCCTTTACAATCTAGCTTTGCAACAGAAATCAAATTCTTAGCACACTCAGGAACATAAAGATACTCTTCTAGATCCAGGTGGTATCCGGTATCCAGGATTAGTCTATACGTTCCAATTCCTTCAATGCGTGCCTTCATTCTGTTCCCCATATACAGGAACTTTCCAGCTCCGTTTATGGGATGGATCGAAAGAAATCCCTATGTAACATGAGAAACATGAGTAGTAGCACCAGAATCTAACCACTAAGTATTATTAGGTACTTCTATAATATTTGATTCAAAATATACTGAAACAAATAGTGTACCTTTCTTTTCGAACCAAGCCTTTCTTTTAGGACAATCCTTCTTTACATGTCCGACTTTGTTACAGAAGAAGCATTTAATTTCTTTACGGATCTGACCATCATTAATCTTAAATTGGTCCTTTCCCTTCTTCTTGTTCTTTTTACTCGATGCCTTTGATGTGCTACCTTTGGCATCCTTCTGCACAGCTAAGTTGACGGTTTGTGACTTTAACTTCTTCAACCTTCCTTCCTCTTGAACGAGCATGGCCTTAATTTCTTGAAAGTTCCATTTTTCCTTGATGGTGTTATAGTTCACCTGGAACTGGCCAAACTCAACTGGAAGTGAGTTGATAATGAATTGAACCAAGAATGATTCATTCACGTCCATACCCAACGTCTTAAGCTTTGCAGCCAAATTGGCCATGCTTGTTACGTGGTCATGAATGGGTTGAGACTAATCAAATTTCTTGGTCGTCAACTCACTCATTAAGCTTCCCACAATAGACTTGTCAGTAATGTCTGATTGGGAGTATGCCTTAATCTTTAACATGAAGTCCTTTGCATCATTTACTTTCGGCATCGATGGCTTAACATTTTCAGCCATCGTCATCCTCATTAAGCCCAAACACAGCCTATTAGACCGCTCCCAAGGCTCATAATAAGATTTGTCAGCTTCCGAAGTGGTCTCAGTAATAGTTGGTGGTCTATCATTAACTAGTGCCAGGTCCAAATCCAATACACCCAGTTGAAACTGGATTTGTTCGGACCAGTCAGCATAGTTAAGACCATTGAACTTAACAGATGAATTACCTGATGCAAACAAATTCATAGTAGCTACAAATAACAACAATACTCATATATCAATACATTGAATAATCTATCCTAACCAGATCCCAAATAAAGCATATAAAATTTCATTAAGTTTACCTTTGGGTAATACTTAAAGAAATATACAATTCATGATATTATAATCTTTAATTGACTTATAAACATATTTAACACAATATGTTTAACATCTTTGGATGTTTAAACATATCAATTAACTATGTAAACTTGTCACTTTAATGTTATTAATTATAAACAATTGTCCACCTTTGGGTGACCTAATAGTTTATAATTAATAAATACATTTCAATAATATCATTATAATTAAATGAATAAATTACATAATTTTATATTGATCCTTTCAAACTATGTCACTTTGGTGACTACATAGTTTCTATACAACAATATATTAATTGTATAAACATTCATTTACTCAATTTCTTTAATTGAACTGTATAATTAGGCGTTGTGGACGACTATTGCGGACGTTAAATGGCATCCGCAAACTCTTACTGTCGTCCAAAAATGCCTATAGCGGACGCTAACTTTACCATCCGCTGCGTCCGTGTGATGCGTCCGGGTGAATCAAAATTACAGATTCATACCGGACGCATGTTTTAACTCGTCCGTACAGTCTGCATCATATCGTCCTCGTCCAGATGAATTCTTTACAGATTCATATCGGACGCAAATTGTAGCGTCCGCGGCGTCCGCATTGTATCGTCCTCGTGAATCATTTTACAGATTCAATGAGGACGATACTTACATGCGTCCGCACCCTTTCACATATGCGTCCGCATATGCATTTTTAACATGAATCTCACGTCCGACCACACTTCAGGTCGACCGCATCACAATAACCATCGTTCGGACGACGAACAGTTCGATAAAATTCAACAGAAATCAATAATTTCTATCATCCTATTCTTGATTTCATCTATACATCCATACATGCATGATATTATGAAATATAAACTGTCATTTCTCATGCATATTACTCGTTTTCATGGTAAATCAAATTGTATATCTAACCCATGGCTCTAATACCAATTGTAAGCATATTTTCATTTAACTTTTCTACTTTAATCCCATTTTTATTTACTTTACATGCTTGCAATACTTTAAATCTCATACAACGTAAATGATTTAACCATCAATTATTAAACTAAATCTACCAACCTTGGTCCATGATATATAACGCTTTTGATGACGATGTTGAGTTCCGTTTATCGCCTTAAAACCTTTCTTTAACACGTCTCTTCGATGATCCGGAAACGAAGTGTAAAAACCTTGATTTGTTGAGAGTATTTTCGGTAGGGAGAGACCAGTTTCGTTCGAATCAATCAATCCTTTTCTCTCCCCTAGGTGATTGAAGAAGACACTGATACAAAGGCAACTCTCCTTACATGCCCCTACATTCTTGTCTTTTCAATCACGTCTCTTCAACTATATATTACACACTTTTAATAAGGTTAAGGTGAGGGAATTAAAACTCAATTAACTTAATGTATTTAATGCTTAACAACTATCACATTAAGCTCTTTAATATTAAGTCAATGTGACATTAATTAACATAGACCACATTTACATAGATTATATTTAAATAATCTAACAAATGATGTATCTATAATTTGGGACTAAACTTTATACTCTAGATTATGTTCGTATTACTTATTTTGAAGTGGAAATAAAATATGTTATTTTGGATTTTTGTAACTAGAATGTCAGGAGTCGTGTGAAGATGTGAGATTGATGTGGTTATTATTGATTGATTGATTAGTCTACGCACTTTGTTATAGTGAAAATAAATTACCTTTGGTTTAAGTTGAGTACGCTATGTGTAAAGAACATTGTTTCTTTCCTCATGTTTTGGTTTAACTCGAATTTTACTCTAAAATTTTGAAGAATCGTATCAAGAATTTTCAAAATTGAATTAAACATGAGTACGATCTGTTGTGCTTGGACAATTTGACAGAACAATCATGACTCTTGTAGATATTATACAATTTTATATTCTGAATTTTTGCCAATGGTTGGATGACTCATTGTCATTAGATGAGTTGTATATAATAATGTTGTATAATTATGTTGTATCATATGAGGTTCTTGGTCTTAGGGCAGGCAGATTGCCCATGTATTAGGTTGAGGTTGGAAAGCAAGTTATTCTGTTTGGTCATATTAATTTAACTGTTAAGAAGGTTTAGATTATTAAAGAGAAGTTGAAAAATTGTTTTAGTAGGCAAAATAGTCATTTGAGGAGTAATGTTGTAAGGACTCGAAGATTTAACTCATTTTTTATATATATATATTTTTTATCAAAATGTAAATTGATGAAGTCTTTTGATCATTATTTTATTGATGAAATACATATCAAAAAGTTTGCAATGGTGAAACATCACATGAAAGTTCTACTATAAGTAAAAATTGACTTTATAAAATTTATAGCGTAAAATCCCAAATATTAAGTTTTTACACCATCCATAAAGCACAATTATTAAACATGAAATAAAATTCATTTTAATAAAATAGAACTTCACAAGCTAACATCGCTAGACAACCTCCAACTCTTACATATGGAACCCATCTGCACTTTTTCATCATTAACTACACCACCAAGTTTAAAGTATAACCTAACACTTAATTAGTAGATAATTAAATTAATTAATCACGTCACCTTTTTTGTTCTCATGTATCTTTCAACTTTAAATTATCACAACTACAACTAATAACAACAACTCTGTAATATCTATCAACTTAATTTAATTTATAAAAAAAATGAATAAAATATATTTGAAATTGGGGGAGAATGTTTGGAAATGCCTCCCCCTATGCCACGGTTGATGGGGAGGAGTTTCTTTCCAAAAATCCTCTCCTTCCCCATTTAAATCACCGGCACCATTAACCTCTCATCTCCATATTCTCTCGTGGTGAAGCTCTTCCTTTAGGGCGACACTGTTTCCGACCAATTTGGACGTAGTTGAGACTGCCAATTTGGATGAAGCTTAAGACTCTGAGGTCGAGATCCTTGTCACCGCGGTAATTACATTTTCCTCAATTCTGTAAATTGCAAGTTATAGATTGAAATTCTGAAAATTTTGTTGGATTTTGTAGAAGGAAATAGGTTGGATTTCTTGGTAATAACTAGAACACTCCCGTAGTTGGAAAAACAGAGAGCAGTGAAGGTATAAAAATCTGACTTTTCCTTATTTGATTTCGTATCTGTTTGGCAATTTTGATCTAGATATAGCAATCGATGGATTAAATTGAGCATGAACTTGATTTCTGGGCAATCTGTATAAATGGTTGGTTGTTTGGACAAAATCGACGAGTTTGTCTTGAGGAACACATTAGCAGTGAAAGGATGAAACGTCATCTAGCTGAAGCTGAGTTGCAGCATTAAAAGCAAAACTAGGGGTGGGAAAATCGGTTCTCGGTTCTGGTTTCAGACCTCTCAGAACTAACCGTTCGGTTCTCAGTTCTGAGAGTAAGGAACTGGAACCGGAATAGCAAAGAACAAGAACTGGAACCGGAACAGATTTTGATTCCGGTTCGGTTCCGGTTGGTTCCGGTTCCCAACCTTTAGTTATAAATAATATGGCAGTCGACAAATGTTGAAAAAATATTCCTGAAATTGCAACAACAATTGAAATGCCAACAACAACAATTGAAATGCCTGCTATAGAATTGAACTAATATGAGCGGCTACAGAATTGAACTAATATGAGCAACTACAGAATAGTTCTAATATGAATTGAACTAATTCAAGAAAATATTCATGAGGGCAGCTACAGAATCAATTGAAATGCCACTAAAACAACAATGATTATTCAATCATAGTAAATATCAATATATAAAGCAGCTTCTCTCAAACCAGGACGTCCCTCCTATTACCAATCATAACAAAAATTTATCTCAACAAAAACCTTATGCTTTCTTTAATTCTTTGCATCTCTGTTAAATTTCTCCTGCAGAAAGCAAAAAAAGTAGAAATCAGTAGCAATTGACTAGTAATGATTTCTCAAGGCAAGAGATCACCTCCTCCTTTCTCATATTCGTCATCCAAATCAGTTCTAAACTTTTATTGTCCATCCAATTCATCCAAGAATTAACAAGACCATATATCATTGCCACTGACGATATCATCTTTCTATAAATAATTTTAGAAAAACTAAAATATTGTTATTAAAAAGCAATAAGGATGATTATCTCCATAAGTAATTTACTATTTTCATGATATCAACTGAAACCCAACATCAGCAGACTCAATATCGTATATATCTCAAATTCAAACTATATGCATTTCAACTCCCATGGTTATGAAGAAACACATACAGGCTCGATGCGATTTTCTATCCAACTAAATACTTTAATATTGACAGATCACATTCATTCGCACCTTCTAAACTGATCTCAAGCTAAAAAAAAAATAAAAAACAGACATACCCTCGGTAAAAATTGCAAACCCTAAATCAAATTCATCAGAAATCAAAAACAGAATCTCAAGCCCTACTAAATCGAACCAAAAGCAACGTTTTTTAACAGACATACCCTCAACAAATTTGCAAACCCTAAATCGCAAACCCTAAATCCAAAAGCAACATTTTTTAACAGACATACCCTAGGAATCAGGGGAGCAAGCTCGCAATCAAAATCGCAGTCACAGTTGCCTTCACAATCGCAGGCTCGCACTTCGCAGCTTCGCAAATCACAAGCGCAGCTTCGTAGTCCCAGCTTCGCCTCTCGGTCTCGGTTCTAGACTTCAAAAAGCTGAAGTGAATCTAGAATCGTGGTTTGATACAATTGATGTTGGTACACCATGCAACTAAACTATCTTTTAGATGTATACTTCTACATATTGATCCATAGTGTAAGTCATCTTTACAAGTAGGAAGTGTGATGACTTGATTATTCTATTAACGATCACCCAAATTCCTCACTTTTAATGAATTTTATTTTATTTTTTAAAAATAATTAATATAATATATATATATATATATACACTTAAATACTTGGTTCCGAAAATCTAAACGTAACCAAATTTTGACCCAAGTAAATAGTCATTCTCTGAATTAAATTTATCAATTTATTTACCACTTGGTAATACCTAATTTTATTGATTTGACCATTTGACCGAAAATTCACATATGACCACTACGCGACAAAACGAGTCAACTTCAATAGCTTGATCAAAAATAACCCAAAAAATTTACACGTTGAACTTATTATCAATAAAATAACAGTTTTTACAGTTGTGGATACTCACGCTTCTATTGTGGATACCAACATTTTTGCATAGAATTTTAACATCAACATAACCACAGATACACACTTCCGCGAATACTCATACTTCCACTGCAGATCCATGAGTATTCACTCCCATAATATTTCTATTTATCAAATTGAACCACTTTCATTCCTTTTATCAAACATCAAAACCTCTTTTTCATTCAATATAACCTAAACTTTTATTAGATATAATTATCTAACTCCATAATACATGTTTTCTCATACATTTCCATGTCAAAACCAATTATAACCAGTATCAGAACTTTGCATGTAATAAATATTTTACCAATCATGCTACATATGAAAGCATGTCTTTAAATTGATCTATATCAAATTAACCTGTACAATTTCAAATTTATTCAAGAGTTCTTATTTCTCTTCATCTATTTATTTATCTATGAATTCCATTTGTTTGATCTTTACACCTCCAAAACATATTCAATTCATGTTTATATTCAACCCACAACAAATCAATATCAATTGTTTTGAATCCAATTCAACTAACATCACCAAGCATTTATCCATGTACAATTCCATGAATATTACTTTTAATCCCTATATCGACGACGGTTGTTCTTCTTACTGATAGAAGCAATAACCTCGGTAATGAGCTTGTAGTCCACAAACTCGTCCGAGCCTAAAGAACATGACAAAGGTCAAGAATTATCATCAATAAATCACAAGAGAAGAGTGATAGGGTCCTATATAGGGACTAGAAACCTAATCAACCTGTAAACAACTCAAAAATATAAAACAAATTGCATTGTACGGTCAACTTGGGACCTTCAGTGGTCTACCAAGCACTGTACTAATCAACCCGGGCATTGGTGTGGTTGACCTATTTAGGCTACGATCAATCACCTTATTGGTGCGGTCGATCGTTGCGGGCTACCACTCCAGCTGCAATTGATCGGTTTGTTCCACTGCAACTTACATGTAGTTGACTACAAATTAACACAAACCTTGTCAAAACTCTCGGCCTCATCTTCGATCGACCAAGTACTACTAAAGGTCAACTGGCGCGACCTTCCAACGCAGTTTCCACAACAAAAATGCACTATTTCCTATGTTTTTCGCCTTTAGACAACCAATACTCATACATAAATTCTAAATCAACCAACATAGTCTAGAAATAACTCATGTATTCAAGTGTCCAAGCTCGAATCCAAATCTAACATAAAACTCAAGCTTCAAACTCAAAATCAAAGAGGAGAAACAACTTACCCACAAAATGCCTTCACAAAAGTCGAAGCTAAAGTCATACGAACTCCGATCTAACTTCAAAACTCCCTTCGTGTGGTTTGGACTTTCAATCTCCCTCTCCCTCTCCCTCATTTCTACTTGCATGGCCAAGTGGAATAAGGGGAAACTCTCATTCCTCCTTTTTAATGACTTTTATTTTTATTCTTAAAAAAATAAATTTAATATAATATAATATAAGGAAATTAACAAATCAACCACTGTACTTTATGATCAATGACAAGTAAACCACTAAAGTATTTTTGCTAACAACTTAACCAGTAAACTATGAAAAATAGACATCGCAAACATCTCTGCCACGGTTGTCATTAAACATTTCAATTTCGTTCTACAGCAGAACCATATACATTCCTCCACGGAATGTTAACACTAACTATAAAGCTTCCAGTTTGTTCTCCCTCTGCAGAACGTGATACTTTCCTCCAAGGAAAGTATGATGTTCTGCGACGAAACATCAACTTTCCTTTGCGGAACGTCAATACTAATAAATATTTCTCCTTCTCTGTCGTTCCCCCATGTGGAATGATGTCATGCAAGGGAAGAAAGTATACGATCAGTGCTGGGGAATGACATTATTCCTGGGTGGAAAACCAAAGTTCCTTTGGCTTGTATAAATTCACACTACTCTCATATCGATTTCCTCAGCAATTTTCTCGTCGATTATCAAACTCTAGAGCTTTCTGAGATCTGAAGTGTATCGCATCCAGGCGAAGTTGAAGCATTAATAATTGTTGCTCACCAATGACGTTTAGGAGTGATCAAGAATCCATGAACTACCCATTGGAAGTGGAGCCCATGTCAACAGTCTTGGCACATGATGTTTGTGCATTCAGAGACAATGATGCTATAGTGGTGCATTCCATCTCCGCAACTCTAGACGAGGAGGAGCTCAATTCATTGTGAGAATCCAGTGACGAAGATATGGGGGATAGTAGGCCTAAACGACCACCACAAGGGGAATGTTCTTTCGTTGGTATGTGTCTGGGTAAGAAGTATAGTTCTTTTAACCAAAATAGAGAAGAAATCATGGATCATGTGTTGATGAATGAGTACGGGATAAAATTCATGCATAGTGACTCTCATCGATTGAGAGTCGCTTGCCAAGAAGGATGCACGCCTAAAAAATGCAAGGTGAACTTATTTTTCAAATAAAGAGTTATAACAAAGTTCACACTTGCTCAAGAAAGATGGAAAGCCACCATGTCTTAGCCAAATAGGTGGCAACACATTACTTGGACATATTTGAAAGTTAGGTCGATTGGGACTTTCTTTCCATAATTGAGACAAACATGAATGATTTTCATGTGAACAGTGCACCCAGCCTTGCCAAAAGAGCAAGAAATGCAACCTGAAAACTAAATGAAGGAGCTGACAATGAGCATACAAGATCATATGGTCGTATGGCGAGGAGATTCGAAGGTCTAATCCTAGAAGCTCACTGCATGTTCAGCTAGAGATGATTGATCTTTCACACAGTCCAACATTTAAAAAGATGTATATGTGTTTGGCTGCATGTAAGATAAGACTATTGAATTGTGGTTGACCAGTTATTTTTTTGAATGGTTGCCACTTGAAGGGATCGTGTTCGGGCCAGTTGCTCACTACTGTCAGCATTGACAAGAATGATGGAATTTATCGGATTGTTGTAGCAGTGCTTGAAGCAGAATGTAGGGGTTTTTGGAGGTCATTTTTTTGAATTGTTGCTTGCAGATCTAAACACCGTGTTCTGTTTAATCGCCGGAATCGGATCCAGAGTTGCCATCGCCGGAGTTGTCTCTCCGGAATCCTTCTATTCGTTCAATGTAAACCCACAACATAGATCAACCAACAGCCTCTCAAAAACAAACTTAACATCAGAGTAAAACTTAGATCGAAAAAATCTCACCCACCGAAAAAATCAGAGTATGTTCGTCGTCGGAATCGGAAAACGGCTTGGCCTCGGAGCTGTCGTCGCACACCCGAGATCGCCGCTCGTTGGAATTAGAGGAACACGCTCGGGTTGAGTTGTTCTGTAGCCGGCGTCACTCGAGATCGAAAGCTCGCGGCCATTGACGTTGTTCTTCGCTTGCTTGAAAGTCGACCGTTCATGGCTGACGTCGTCGCAGCGCCGTCGCTCGAAAGCCATCGGGAAACGTCAGTTTGCTCCCAGCCGGCGTCGCCTCAGCCGGACTCCTGCTCGCTGCCGTCTTTTTTTGCCCACAACCGACGGTTCGTCTCTGTCAGACGCCGTCGCTGGAGGAGTCGCTCGCTGGTCATTCGCCGGAGTCGCCGATCGTTCGTTGATCTCCCTCTCTTGCGCGGGATCTCGTCGGCCGAATGAGGAAACAAGGAGAAGAGGAATGCCCTAATCCCTCTTCTCTTTGTTTCTTATTTATTTTTATTTTTATCAAATTTAACCTCGAACTTTCTAGCTCAAATATTAATGGCGGGATTTCTTCCCCTCTTTCCCTCCATTTCATCTCTCATCTTTTCCTTTTCCTATTTCAATTATTTCACTCATTTATTTACTTTATCCAATAATTCCCTAATTTCTTTTCCAAATTCAAAATAAATGTATATACATCAATTATACACATTATATATCACATAGGCTATTCAAACTATCAATTTAATCTTAACATCATCTAACGATGTTATAGATCTAATTTAACTGTCCAATTTCGTTCCCTAATTGAATTCTTTGTTCAAAAAATTTCAACTTCACCGATTTTGACCAATTGACTAAATTTGCGTACGTGGCCGCTACACGACAATTCAGCCAACTTCTTCAATGCTATGACCAATTTTCAAAGCGAAAAATTTATACGTAGAATTTATCATTAAAAATTTCACGGCTTTTACATGTATCGTATTTAGTATAAGTTGACACATGTCATAACCCCATTTTTTGTCCAATGTTATTACATGCTCACATACTTCAATGTATCAAAAACATTTATCCTTTTATAAGCAGGGGACCTGTAACGCCCCATGTTATTAAAACCTTTTTATTTTTTTCGTTTTCAGCCATAAAAAATTTTCTTTTAATATCCTTAAAACGTGTGCAATTAAAATATATCAGAGTGTTTAAGTGGAATAATTTAAAACATAGTTTTTAACAGTTTGTTATTTACAAAATAGCCCCAAAATAAAACAATAATTAATTATTTAAAACAACCTTTTTATTTTCATTGATCCATAACACATCAGGTCGAATCTGGCTGATAACCCAAGATCTCAGCAGGCAATGCCTCCTCCTCCACATCGGTAACACTGATCTCATTACAATCACCTACATCACAGGTAAAACAATGAGCCTAACGCTCAACAAGAAATGGAATGAAATACTTATGCTCATTCATGCTTATGCAATCTGTCTTAAAAAAGAACCTATCTTTTCCGCCTTTACATTTTGTTACTAGAGAAGGAATACATCTATTGGTCCTTGTGGCTTAACCGACTCCTTCCCTACCTGGGGCGAGGTTTCCATCAAGGGTGTCACCACAACTGTCATCAATCTCTATATTTCTCAGACGTCGGGGATTTTTGAAGCAAGAGAAGGGATATATCTGTTGGTCTTGTGGCTTAATTGACACTCGTCCCCTACTTGGGCAAGGTTTTCGAACAGGGGTGTCACTATATAGAACCATCACCCTATCTCTCGAACCCCCACACGACCATTTACGTTTATTCGTTCATTTCATTTATCATGGTGCATATGCCACAATTTCATAAGTCCAATCATGATGCATGAGAGTCATGTCATATCCAGTCCACAATAGTATACAGAATATGTCAACAAAATTATTAAAGCAGTCCATATATATATATATATATATATCAGAGAAAAGGTTACAATAATTACAACAGGTCAATATTTGCCAAAATGATCCATTTTCATTTTCTAGCATTTTATTCACAATTTTTAAGGAACCGTTCATTCATTAACTATAAGAAATAGTTCGTACATTAATTAACCAGGATAATTTCACAGATAGCAATTTATAGTTTAACTGAAGACAATTAATATGCTAATTAACCGAGGTCAAATTATATGTTTAATTAACATGGAAAATTATATATGATTTAACAGGGAGACAATTCATTTATTTAACAAAGGGAAAATAGGCAGTAAATTACAAAACTTTAGTAAGGATATTAACGTTCATGAGAAATACCAATTTCTTTAACTCATTAATAGTATTATATTTTTGTTATCCTCTTCAGATTAACAATTCCCCTGACAGCATAATGATTACAAAATATTATCCCTTCTTTTCGTCCAACTAAAAATGGCACCAAACAATTTATCAACGGTGTGCATAATCGTTCATATATCACAGTAATTATGCAGCTAGTGTTCAAACCAATTGACAGTATATTTTTCCCAGCAAGTTAAAACAATTGTAGCAACTTCCAGTAGTTATCCAAGGTAAAATTCAACAATACAGCAACAAGACATCAAAATTTCCAACGATTCTCTAAGGCAGTAGGTTATTCAACAATTAACCAAGGCAAATTCACCCAGATAATTTCTTTCCAAGCATATCAACAATTCGAGCAATGAAATCAACAAATCGACAACAAGAAAATCAACAAAACTCCCGTAATGCAGGGTATCCTCTTGCCACAACATCAAATTTCTTACCTTCAGAGATGATTCCTCTCTGCCAAATATCTTTCTTCCAATAGTGTTCGCTTCCTTCAAGCAGAACAAAACAGCCCGCAGTCACCCTTAACTCTTTCTCACTCTCTAATTTTTCTCTGCATAAGAAAGCAGAAGAAGTCACTCACGCACTGCCCACTTTCTTTCCTCTCTTTCCTTTCACTGTCCTTTCTCCAACTCCCTCTTGGTCTATTTATACTTTCTTTTCCGCAAACCACCAAAAGACAAGGAAGCAGAAAAATTAAAGGGTTGCCTTCCTTAGAGAAAAAGAACCCCACTCCCAACTAAGCATCATGATAGGGGACGGTGAGGTAGGAGAAATATTTTAATATGAGAGGAAGAGGTAGGAGAAGTTTTGGAAGGAGGTAATTGGGTAAAATGTCAAACTTTCGCTGAATAAAATGGGTTTTATCGCGAAGCTGTGCAATTTTGGTCGAGATAGTTGACCGAACCGTCGACTAATGCTTCAATCAAAACGTAAAAAATGCAATGTGTAATGCATTTCGGTCGAGATATGCGACCGCATCTTTGACAACCTATCGACCAAAAATCCAAAAATGCAATTTGTAATGCATTTCGTTGAGTTTCTTGAAGGCGGATTCTACCGTTTCACAACCAAAACTCCAGATAACGTCCTGCTCTTCTCTCTCCTTTCTTAATTCTTCCTTTAATAATTTAATCCATCCCATAACAACTTATACTTTAAATTCTTAACTAATATTCCCACTTAATCTCATTCTTAATAATTTTCATCAAATAAATCTTCAACCATTATCCAAATAATCCAATTACACCCAATTAATTTCTCAATTATCCTTACTTAAATTCGTTACAGGAAATCAAGGTATCACATTCCATAATAAAATCATCCCCAAAATCTTCAAAATTCAAAAATATTATTATTGTTAATCTTGATTCAATTTTGGGATATTATAGGACTAGTGTTGATGGTTTGCTTGACCAGACTATAGATAGTTAAAAAAGTGTTGTCTCGGGTAGATTTGCTGTAACGACCTAATTTTTCTTACGTTTAAAATCGCGTGAAATTTAAAACTTTTCTTTTACTAAAATCATTTTCTTTTCAATTGCGTAGCGAAAGATTATTTCATTCTTAAAACCATTTAAAAGACAATAATAAAATTCTTTTCGTAAAACATTTTGTAAAACACAGCGGAAGACTAAATAAATAAATGAAGCAATTTAGAATACAATGAATGATCTATTTTCTTTTTAAATTTAAATACATTTGCAAAACCTTTACCAACTATCTCTTTTACATCATTTAGCCTAGCCAGCCACATGATCCACCTGTGTGCAAATCCTTCATCAAATGCCTTTGACATGTTCTCCTGTTTCTCATACATACCTACATCAAAAGACTTAACTAATGAGCCTAAGACTTAGTAAGTGTTATAAAAGAAAATTGTAAACATGCTATGCATCTTTTAAAACCATGTGTCGTTATTCATTTTTTGTTTTTTTTTTTATCTTATTCGTGTTAATCTCTTTTCTTTATTTTTGTGTTGGGCTTTACCTTCCGGTCCACAAAAATAGTGTAATTACATTTCTTTTGTTTCTATGTCTGGCTTTACCTACCAGTCTACAAAAACTATTTAATTACATTTTTTTTGTTTCTGTGCTGGGCTTTATGTAGTATCCTCAATAAGGGGGATGTGCAATCCCACATCGACTTGGGGGAGGAAATGAGAACAGGATATAAGTGGATGGTTGCCTTAGACAAGGAGACTAGTTTGGGATGGGCCAGGGTTCGATGTAAGGCCGACCCCATCACCAAGAGCAAACCCATGTGGGCCGAGGCCCAAAGTGGATAATATCTACTGGGCGGAAACTAGTCTCTTATACTTATGGTATCATAGCAGAATCCAGGTCATTGTGCCCATGAGGACGTGGGCCCCCAAAGGTGGGGTGATTGTAGTGCCCCAAAGGTTGGGTGCTGCAATCCCACATTGACTTGGGGGAAGGGAAGAGAGCATAATATAAGTGGTTAACTCGCCTTCCCCAGTAGACCGATTTTGGGATGGGCCAGTGTTTGGTGTAAGGTCCTCTTCCCCCAAGTCGATGTGGGATTACAACACCCAACCTCTAGGGCACTACACTTTACCTACCGGTCCACAAAAACCATTTTATTACATTTGTTTTGTTTCTATGTTGGACTTTACCTACTGATCCACAAAAATTATTTAATTACATTTATTTTGTTTCTGTGTCAGGCTTTACCTACCGGTCCACAAAAACTGTTTAATTACATTTCTTTTGTTTCTGTGCCGGGCTTTACCTATCGGTCCACAAAAACCATTTCATTACATGCTTTGGTTACCGGACATTACTTACCTGTCCAACCTCCTTACTTGACTTTTATTCGTATTTGATTCTATTTTCCATTTTCTATTTTCTTTTCAAAACTATGCTTGAAAACCAATTTTGTAATCTTTTGAAAACTATGATGCGTGATGCTCATGAATGCATACATTCTATTATATCAGTACTATAATCTCTAAGCATGCTCATCTATTAAACACATCATTAAAATAACCTAATTCTAATAAACACCCAACAAACAACAGTACAATTTATAAAACATGCTTAATATCTGGTAAAGTAGTAAACAACCTAAATATTCTATGAAAGTAGTAAACAGTCAGCATACAACCCTAATTCTTGTGATGTAAGGGCTGAAGACCAAAACACATGCATATCACTTACCTGCTTCCTTAAAGCGTCCTAGTATTTACATTCTTTTTCCTTTCCCATACCTAAACAACATTTAATTATTAACTTCATTTCTATAATAATTATTCACGGGGGTTCCATAACCCATAACACTTAACGTCTCTCATAATTTAAACTTAATGCACAATTTCCATTCAAACAGTAAAACCCATCAGAACCATCAGAACACATTTCCAATTTCATACCGATTTTAACCAACCCCTTCATTATTTCCAAAAATAGAATATAATCCTTCCATTATATTCATTAAGTATGCATATTCCATATTGCAGAGAGCATATATCCAATTATTATCCAATAATTTGTAATTTATCTTATAGAACATAGTTTCCCAAACAATGAACTAAGATGAAGTGAATCGCAAGGAGTATTATTCAATAGAGCATAAACCATCCATTAATAGGGCATATCTCATTTAAAACTAACAGCCTATATTGTTCCCTGATTAATCTCGTCTCTTAAGCCTGGAGCTTAAAACAATTCAATCCCTTAGTGAATCAGAGTAGAAATTAGAAAGCGAAAATCTATCAAATCTCCATAACTCAAAGCATAAATTCTAACATTCTTTTCTTTTTCTCCTTAATCTGTAGCTTAATGCATAACTAAATCAATAAGGAAAAAAAGGAAGCAGTTCCTCACTTGAAGAATAACTGGCCAGTACGAAGAACACTTGAGAGCAATTTCCCTTCAACCTTTCCTTCTTCTTCTCAATTCCCTCTCAATCTTCAGCTCACATTTCACCCGAGCTCTTCTTCACTCTGTGATATTACAAAATACATTACCTGCTACAATTGATTTATAGCCAAGAAGCGTACGAGGATGGACAATCACACATATCAATGGAGAAGGTTCAACTTGTTTATGCCGCGTGGAAAGTCCTTAACATTTTTTGGAGAATCACGAGGAGATTGCCAGGGGAGATTCCAACTAGAAGGGAGAAGTGACGCAAAATTCTCTACGGCCAGAAGGACATTCACGAACCGATTCACAACAGGTTCGGTCACACCGAGGCAGCAGGGCAAATGACCACAGCTCCTTCTCTCCCACGCAGTCGCCACTGCCATTTCAAGCCAAAGCAATTCACGACCATATTTTTACCAAACAAACCAATGACAGAACGCCATGGAGGAGAAAGCACAAAGTAGAAATGAACGGCTTACTCTGGTTGGAAATTTGCATTCCCGTGGAAGCTCTTCATTCGGCAACTCATGTAATACCCCAAATTTTTATATCGAAATTTTTTAAGAATAATTGGAAAGTAAATTGGGACAATTAGAATTATTGGGTAATTATCAGGGCATTACCAACAACGTATTCGTGAGTTTTAATTTAATGAATTTGTTAGGATTAAATGAAAATTACTATGATTAAAAAATATTTATATTAATTTGATGAATTAAATTATAATATTTGGAATTACTTATAATCATTTTTAAATTAAGGATTTATCGTTTTAAACTAAGGATTTATTGAATAAAAATAGAGAGGGTTAAACTATGTGGGATTAAACAACAAAAGGGATTAATTAGATTAAATTAATTTGGGTTAATGATAATGGGAGGGGATGAATCGGTTCACTGCTGAACCGGTTCAAGCTGGTTGGTACGATTCTTGAGGCAATTGAAAGAGGGGGGGGGGGGGGAGACTTCATTTTGGGCTCTGGCCATTTCGGGAGTTAGACCCGAACGAGAGAACAAACGAGAGAGAGGGGAGAGAAGGGAGATCGCGAGCAAGGGAGAGGCGATCGAGGGAGAGGTACGGAGTGAGGCGAGCAATGGCATGCACGAGCGACGCTGTCCAGCGGCGTGCGTGGCATTCAGGCATCAGATTGGAGACAATGAAGGGCAGCGAACGGCGATGAGGATGAGCGAGATTCCAGCGATGATTTCTGGCAACGGGTCGAGGTAAGTCTATGGCTTCTACTTTTCTCCTTGGCATGCCGTCGTTATGGCGTTCAGGCGTTGGAAGGTGATGGCGGAGGGATGGCCTCGGTTGAAGGGGGGGCCTCTAGCAGTTCAAGCTGGACAGGTCGAAAGCCATGGTCCAGCTTTTGGTTCAGTTTCCTTTCCTGTTCGAGCTCCATGTGAAATCTACAGAGTGTTGGCATGGGAAACATCCTTTGAAAAAGCTAGAAGATTTGTGGGATTTCTATCGGGCATGGAAGAGACCTTGTACTCTCTGCCCTTTTATTTGGCAGAGAGTGTCTCTCAATGTGAAGCAAACCAGAGATTGGGATGAATTGGAGCTCTCTGGAGGGTGGTGTTTGGGTGAGCTGCGTAGTGAGGGAGGAACTCCCTGGAGGGGAGGACCAAGCCGTGAAGGTGGAGTTCCTGGTTTGCTAGTAAGGCTCCCTCCTCTGAATGCTTTGGTTTCTGCTTATGAAGGGATGATATTTGTTAAAACTTAGGCTTGGAATTTCTAGAGTTTATGGATGTTTTCTCTCTATCTGTTATGGATGCCCTTTGTTTCTATGTATTGCTCTGTTGTTGATCGATAAAATGGATAAATAGTCTTTGTGGTTGGAAGATTTATCTAGGTGTGTTAGTCCTTGGTTTGTGTTGTGCACTGCTGGATTTGTTGGGTTTTTCATCTTGGGTCTTATTTGGATAATAACTAGATATTGCTCTGTTGTCTATTGGTTGTGGAAATATAATTGTGAAGAGTGGATAGTGCTGTTGTTGGATAAATTGTTGACCATAGGCAATGTTAAATGTTGGTGTTAGCATGAAATGAAATTACCTTGTTGTATGGTTAATGAATGAGTGCCTCTGTTTAATGGTTAATGATTTCCTCTGTTAATGGTGATGACTTGTCTGGTTAAGATTTGGAATAAGTTATGGGATTGAGTTGTTTATAATTTCCATATAATTGTATGAAGCGAATGTGCTCTCTGTTGTTGCTTGTGACAAGTTTATAAACTGTTAGTTATGTATGTTGGGATGATCTATCTACTGCCATTATATTTGGATAAAAAGAATAATGAGTATGCTTTGTTGGTTGCTAAGTTGTGAATATTGGCATTTTGTTAAGGGTTAAAGTATAGATTTCGATGAGAAGTTGTCCATGATAAATGTATTGATTGTGAAGGTGTCAGAAGGAGGAAGAGGATAAGAATGTAGCGCCAACCTGCATTAAAGAATCGAGTTAAGGAAAATGGGGTGTTTTGGCCATTGAGGCCCTACACCACAAGTATGGGTGTGTGAATTTTCGTTAGCTTCCTGGATGTTTGCTGTAGGTAACGTTAGCTAATCTTAGATGATTTCTTATCGTGTTTCCTTGCTGATTTCCCTTGCTTGAGACATTCCCTGTGTTGATAATGTAGTTTCCCTTATTATGGTTCTTTTTTTGAGCTTTGTTGTTGTGTGGATAGTTGTGGCATTTCTGTTATAGTGAAACCTGTTTATCAATGCCTTGGATAGATAGACAAGTGATGAATGAAAGTAGGACTTAACAAGTATAAATGAACAAGAACCATGCTGAAGATGACTATGTTTCTATGGCGTTTACTTACTGATAAGAGATACTTGTGCTATATTACCCCTTCATAACACTTATGTTACTCTACTATTGGTTTTGTTTCCCAGTATTTGATATCTCTATGATAAGCACAAGTCATCCATTTCTTCATTGTATATTTGTTGTTCTGTCAATTCACGTATTGCTCTGCCATCACTATGGGAAATTTATGTTATATGTTAGCTAAACCCCATGCTAAGCAACTAAATTAATTAGTCCTTTAACTTAATTGTGATATCTAATTAGAATCATAATTGTAATTAATTAACCCTTGAGCATGTTAATTAGAATAATTAATTAGTCTTGAACATGTTTAATTAGTTGTTAATAATAATCAATTGAGCATGTAACCCATTTAGTAGTCCAAGCCTGTAAACCATTTAAATTGCCATTGATTTATTAGCATGTTTAATAAGGACTTAACTAACATGTCTAATTCACTTGATTAGAATGTTGTAAGAGCATGTTAATTTACTTAATTAAAATAACTTATTAGAATAGTCGGTATGCGAGTATGTTCTATAACTAGTTGTAGTAAAAACTTAACTACAATGTTTAATTAACCAACGAGACAAATGTTATGTTAAGTGAACCATGAGCATTAATTAGCCTAACTAAATTAGTTAACTTGAGCATGATAATCCGATTAGAGTAATTAACTTAATTAGAAATCGAGCATGTTAATCAAATTGCCTAACTAATTAATAGTTGTTAATCTCTTCTTGAGCATGCCAATTTATTTAGGTATATTTAATCATCTAGATAGCATGTTTAATTGATTATTCCAGCATGTTTAATGGCTAGTATTTAATTGAGAATGTTATGACAATAAAGCATGTAAATTGTTCTTCGAGCATGATTAGCTGACCCAACTAGAATAAGAGTATGAAATCAGCTCTTAAGCATATAAATTAATTAGGATAATTAACTAGATGGTAATTATAATTCTTTCTTGAGTATGTTAATTAATCTATGCCTTACTTTAAGATGCACGTCGCTTGTGATCCGTTATATTTCCTTTATTATTGTGATTTACATATCCAATCATGTTCCCCGTTGTTTAATTAGTTCTGTAATTGCTTCCTTCACATGCTGTACTTCATTCGGGTGTTCCATTGTTATTATTTGTCCTTGTGTGCACGTTCAATTACTGCTATTCTTTTATATGCCTTTTCAATTACCGTTACCTTATTTAAATGCGCACTTCAATTTCTATAAATGTTATATTGTGAAGCATCATGCATCGTGGTAGGTTGAGAATGTATGGTCATGCATCATGTTAATAGAAACTAATAGAGAGTGCCACGGGGTGGTATGCACACATGCATGAGTGAGGATAAATGATGAAAATGAGTAAAACGGTAAGATAATAAAGGCCTCTATGGTCCGTTAGCTTAGCCCGGCACAGACACAAAGAAAAGAAAAGGGAGTTGGGGGCGGATGGGTAGTTCGGATCTAGCTTGGCACTGGATTACGCCCCTTTCTCATGTCGGGAAAGGGACCAGCTGCTCACAGGAGGTTAGAAGCCGACCAAGACTATAACATTCCATATAGGTCTTCCAATCTCCATCTCGAAGTACGAGTAACGAACGAATGACTTAAAGTAAAGTAATAAAATGGTAAATGGCTAATGAAAGGATTAGTTTGGGTGACACCCAATCGAAATAAACTAAAGAAAGTCATAAGCATATTGTATTAACCCTTTTCCTTACTGAGCCATTAGGCTCATGTATTACTTGTGGTGTAGGTACAACGACGAACAGATAACAAAAGACGCATAAACTAAGAACAACGAACAAATAATAAAGCAGAGATAAAAGATTTTCACGAACTAGATTTAGAGCTAGCCAGGCTAAGGGTCAAATGAGAAATAGTTGTAATCCCATTAAGTTTTATACAATTGTATTCAATTGTTTAGTTTCTCCTTTAAATTATTTACGCTTCATCAATGCTTTGAAATAGACGATTTCATAATGCTTTCGCATATTATTCAATGAGTTTTATAACGAGTTTTACGAATGGTTAGTAGCGATCCGGTTAGACGCGCTCTGATACGTTTGGTTTTAAAAAGAAAGTTTTCAAATTTTACGCATTTTCAAGGAATTACGAAAATCCGGGTCGTTACAACTTGGGCGCTTCTTCGACGCCAATCTCACGGTTCAGCAAGTTGCCCAATGATGTCCTGATGCCATCTCGAGACTGGCAAACCTGAAGGAGAGCTCGCCCCGCGGTTCACCCGATTCCCTTCTCTCTCTCTCTCTCTCTCTCTCTCTCTCTCTCTCTCTCTCTCGTTGTTGGCTCCCTCTCCCCTGTCTCCCGATCTCTTTCTCTCTTCACACAGAGGCCCGCGACCATTTATTTGACTTTAAATTCCAAACTGAACCGGTCAAACCGAACCAGTCCAACTTCCCTCCATTTTTCCTCTTAATTTTCATTTTTTATCATTAATTCCAATCACCTTAATTTTAATTATTAATTTAACATTTATTTTAATTCCATTAATTAAATTTTCCTTCCAATCACAACTTATTTCTTCCCATTTGTCTTCAAATCGGACCGGTTCAACCCTTTATTTCTCATTTTTTACTTAATCTCCATTTTTTGGTCGAGTATGTTGGCCAAACCCTCCTTGACCGCGTTGCATCCAAATACCCAATTTTGCTGTAGTTTTGTGTTTTCGGTCGCACCATACGACCGCGTCCCGACCGATGACTCGACCGCAAAATGCACGAATTTGACAGATTCAAAACCATCATGTCTGCAACTCAATCGTATTGCATCCAAAAACCATAAAACATAATCTGTAACACATTTCGGACGCAAACCTCGACCGCATCTTTGACCGCGGTGCAACTGAAAACCCAGAATGCAATTTTTCCCTTAAAAATTTATTCTTGATCACCCCACAATATTTTTCTTACATTTACACGGCATTAGCCCAACAAGATACCGTCCCACAATATAATATATTTATTTCATCAAATAAATCTCCCATATTTATCTAAGTAATCTTATTACATCCAATTAATCTCTCAATTATTCTTAATTAATTCTGTTACGAAAATTGGGACATTACATTTGCAGTCAACTAGAGTTAGATTTGCGGTCGATTAAATCCAAGACAGATTGTAATTCGTTGCTCTTGGGTTGATTTGTGGTCAACCAGGAACAAAGTTGCAATTGACTGAGACAGTGTAAAGGGCTTTTTGTAGAAGGCTAGTCTTCGGCAGTGGATGACTAGGCATCAAAAGCAGAAGGGTAAATGTCCGCAAAAGAAGATTTGGAGTTAGATTCCTTTTAAAATAGGGAGCGGTCAATCAGGAATAAGAAAAGTCACCTGAAAATAGCTTGGATGTCACAATTTAAGATGTGAAAAGCTTGATTACTTAGCATGGATATTGTTGAAGTATGAGATGCCTCAATACCAGTTAAGCCACTTCTATTTTAAGGGTCATTCCTTTTAAATTAAAAGAGGAACCATGAGAAATTGGGGGAGGAGAAGAAGAACTCTTGAAAAGTGCTAGTTCTCTCTATTTCTTAAAGATATTGGAGATTAAGGAAACAATCCTGTAAATCTTAAGGTAAGGAATGTTTGTATGTGTTTTTGCCTTCGAGCTACATCACAAGAAATGTTTTATATGTTCATTTGAGGATATGCTACTAGTGTTAGGAATTAGGTTCTATACATGGTAAATGTCCATTTATGAATGTGTTGTGGGTGATAGATATCATGTATAGATTGTTATGGTTTAAGGATATAATGTCATATCCCGAATCTTCTTTGAGATGAAGGCATAGCTTACATGTTAATTTTGGAGATATTAGGAACTATGTTGGACATGTAAAGATATTGGTCAAGAGAAACGTAATTGGAATAAGTGAGTTATGATACCCGTTAGGTTAATAGTTAGATTATGAGAAGAATTGAAGTCAATTGAAGATACTTAAAGTTATATTGGACAATACCAATTGGATTGATCGTCAGTGGAGGTAGTAAGAGGAAATATAATTGGATGTCTTTAGATGTTGTAAGGGATGAGAACTAGTTAATAATAAGGTTAAAGAAATAGAATTTATTGGAATTAACTTGGGTAATTTAAGACATTAGTTAAGTGAAACATATTTGAGCATCAAAGTTTCAATAATTTGGATGAGTGATTTATTGAGGACATAGGTATACATATATTTATATATATTGGAGAAGAAGTGACATATATATATATATGTATGTATATATGTATATTGTTTGAATATGTATATTTGGAGAACATGTGGCGGATGATGTTTAAAAGAGTGGTTGATCATGGTGGTTGATTGAGATCAACCGGTGTGATCAACCTTTAAACAATAAATGGGTATGGAATATGGGTATGGAGGGAGAGGTTGATCATGGTGGTTGATCGAGATCAACCAGTGTTATCAACCTGTAAACAAAAGTAGGAATTGAAGATGAAGGTGCGGTTGATTGTGATTAAATCATTTGTATTTATAAAAGAAGAAATAGTAATTAAATTCATGCATATCACGTTAAGGAATAACGTGAATAAAACATATTTTTGATGAAGGAGTGATCTGCGGTCGATGATGGCGGACGTTCGGCGTAGGAGATCAGCTGCCGTGATCATCCGCAATTCTAAAACAATGAAATTTGCGGACGATTTACTAATAGGTGGTCGATCGGCTTGAAGGAAATGCATGTGACCGCCATTTATAAGAGCCATTTATGAAGACCATCTGAAGAGTTTTACCCGATGTGAAGACGAGATGATTGGTCAACTAGAACGTTTTGAAGTTGATGGGTTACTGGATATTATGGATTGTGTCTCATAGCCTTCCATCTTCTTCTGGAGTTAATGTTAGATATTAGATAATTGTCTATAAATAAAGATTGGAGGGTGAGTGTTCAGAAAGATGAAAAACGTAGAGATATTCTGCGAAAATGGTTTGAGAGAAAATGGTTGTTAGATTTTGAGGTTCTTCTGTGAATATTGGGTGAGAGAAATTGAGAGTATGGAAGTAGTAAACTATTGTGAATGGTGATGGAAGTTTATGCATGGCTGAGAAGGTTTCAGTGAGAAGGTTAGGAAGAGAAATAGATTAGAGAGAGAGATGAAAAGCAAAAAAGTAAGTTACAGAGAAGGAAGACTAAAAGTAAAACTAAAGAATTCTTCTGGAGGTATGTATTCTTTAGTTTTGATTATCACATGGTGAACATGAATTTTTTGTTTCTCGTTAGCTTAGTTCTACATGAGGAGTATATAGGATATTAGTTTTTCCAAATGATAGTCTGTATGAAAGGAGGTCAATGATTTGTGGGTATTCTGCTAGGTTATTTTATGGTTAATAGACAAGTAGTCTTTGAGAAAAATACTATGCATGTTGGTTGCTAAGTTGGTTAATGAATAGGGAATTTATTCGTGCTATTAGATTTTGTTATGCGGAATTATGGATGAAGTAATAAATTGTTGGATAAAGTGATCGTTGGAAAAAAAAGGTTCTTTAATAGTAATTATTAATTGTTATATGTATACATCATGATTAGGTTTCGAGAAGCATAACTCTAAGTGATAACTTATTAAAGCTAAGGACTTCATGTACGTGGTACAGCATGTGTTTTGTCCGAAAGGGCCTACATCTTGGGAATTAGAGGGTGTTTACTGTTTGTTTAATTGATTGTTATGAATTGCATGTTTATAGATTAAGTTTAGTTCCTTAGATAGGATGGATCACGTTTTAAGGATACGATTAAGGAACACGTTAGATAGGGTTGTATGTGCACAACAACGTTAAGACATGGAATCATAAAGTACACGAAAATGGAATATACATAAACAGCTGTGGTCCGGTTTGTTTTGCCGGCACATAAATTAAGATAAGTAAATAATTGTGGACCGGTTTGATATGCCCGGCATAGATGTTTATGTGGTCCGGTTTGATACACCTAGCACATAAACAGTAAAAGACTGAAACAATACTAGACAACAGAATGAAATAGTAAGATACGTAAATAGCTGTTTCTGTGGAACGGTTAGTTACGCCTGGCACAGAAGCCAAAGATAAGTAAACGACTGTGGTCCGGTTTGTTATGCCCAACACAGATGTTTGTATGGTCTGATTTGATATGCCTGGCATATAAGCAAACGAAATAACAATAAAAGACATGAATAGTAAAAGGAAAATGAAACAGAAAACCTTATGCTATGTTATAGAAATTGTATGTAAAATTCATGTTCTACATTTATATCACGTATTGAGCGTTAGACTACAGTTAGGTCTCGTTGATGTAGGTAAGGAGCCAATGAATGGATAAAGCTATCAAAGGACGTAGCTGATGGAGTATTGCTGTGTGGACATTTGTGCTGTTGGTGACATTGACCTGTGGTTATGGCTCACGAAAATGAATACATATTTTAAAAGGCTTTGAAGTGTTTTATGATTTCAAATAAATGTTTTAAGTTAATGTCTTTATTTAAATGTTTATTTAAACAATGGATTTGGTTTAAATTGTAAAAGACTTCCGCTGCATATTTTATACGATTAAGACTTCCGCTATTTATTACTCTGATATTCTATAAAGCAATGGTTTTAAAGAAAGGAGCAATGGTTTTAAAGAAAAGAAAAACATTTTATACGAAAAAGGTTACGGGATGTTACATATAATGTTTGTGTTATGATAGAAGTTAGGATGTGTATTTGATTATGATAATGACTTGTGGAAATGCTTTTGTGACAGAAACTAGACTCCATGCATAGTGAATACTTTGACTTGATAATACATTGTATTGATGTTAAATGATATGTCATTTCTATGTATCCATGCTCATGTATCATGGTTTTTCAAGAAAGATTACAAAAATGTTTTAGATACACATGTTTTGAATGAAATAAATCAAAGTAAAGAAAACAAAAATGTAGTGAGTTGTCTGATGTTCACCACTCCTCCTTAAATGATAAGAGGGAGTGTAATTGTTGAAGTTCACCACTCTCCCTAAAAAAAAAAACAATCTGAGTTGGCCAAATTTTACCACTCATTCCTATGCTTAAGAATGGTAAGGTTGGCCTAGGTTCACCACTCTTCCATAAAAAATAAGAAAATGAAAGAAAATGAAAATGAAAATATTTAATGTATATTGTATCTCATGTTCATATTGTATTGCATTCATTACTTCGCATTTGGCTTATATTTTATTTCTTGTAATGTAGGTAATCACGTTAAAGAAAGAAAAAAATGAGCAGTTGATGAAGGATTTACACAACGAGGATAGTGTTCTGGTGTAATATCCTGATTATTCTTACAATTTAAAACTTATGATTTTGAAAACTTTTTCTTTTTAAATTACAGCGGAAGACTTTTCATTTGAAAATTAGCTTTAATAAAAAGTGCATAAATAAACTTCTTTTTGTTAAACCCTTTATTACTTAAAAACATGTCATGAATTAAAACTTTATATCTTTAAAACATTTACAACAGCGGAAGACTTGTATTTACAAAACCAAAAGAATCAGAAAACAATTGAAAAACCTTCTTAATAAAACAATTACTATAATTAAGGTTCACTTTCTTTAAAAATATTATCACTAATCATTACATTTTCTCTTTAAGTTTTTAGCCTAATCAGCCGCCAAGCTTGTAACGTATAAATGCCTCATCAACTGCTTCAATCCTCGATCCTTTGCATACCTACATCACAAGACCTAACTATGAGCCTAACGCTCAGTAAGCAATATAAAAATAAAAGTGTGTATGCAATGTTCTTTAAAACACATACAGTTTTCTCAATGTTCATTATTCCATTACTCTTTATAAAATAGTGATGAACATTATACTATAACAGTGAACTTATATTCTAGCGGTGAACTTGTACCTAACTAGTGAACTTAAACCAGATCAGTGAACTTATATTCTAGCGGTGAACTTGTACCTAACTGGTGAGCTTAAACCAGATCAGTGAACTTATATTCTAGCGGTGAACTTGTACTTTACTGGTGTACTTAAACAAGATCGGTGAACTTATACCACAATGGTGAACTTGTATCATGATGGTAAACTTATTCCATCACGATGAACTTAAACCGTTTTTGTTTCTGGGTGACGTGTTGGGTGAGAGCAACCTCTTCAGTATCCAAACTCACCTGCTCATTGGGTGAGAGCAACCTCTTCAATATCCAAACTCACCCGCGCAGGTTTGTTTCCACATGAGAGCGACCTCTTCAGTATCTGAACTCTCAAAGAAGGCGCCCACTTAGATTTATTCATTATGATCTATTTAATTCCGTTAGGTTTGTATTTTCGTGTGCATTATGAACAATAATGCAAGCATACAATTCTATCTAACATGTTCATCTACCTTATCCTTAAAACATGATACATTCCTAACTAAGGAACTGAACTTAAATCTAATAAATATACAATTCACACCAAACAATCAATCAGTTGTATATATCCCAGACATAACATAACCTATACTAATAAACATACAATTCACACCAAACAATCAACAATACATCAAGTAAACACAAGCATCAAACAAACCTTAATTCCCATGATGTAGGTCCTTTCGGACAAAACTCATGCAGTACCACTTACCTAGACTCCTTGGCTTTAACAAGTTAGCACTTAAGTTTCTTCACAATAACTGTACATCCCGAAGTGAATCTCAAGTATTACAACTTCTCTGTAAACCTTCTCTCTAACTTTCTCTCTCACGAGGCTCCTATCAACACTTCACAGACTCTCTTAACAATCTCTGTTTCACTTCTATAAAACTCTCAACCTTCCCCTTCTCCAAAACCTTAGCCAACCATTCATAGACCATTCCACCACTTCCACGGCCACAACTTCTTCCTCCCAGCAAAACACTCCTATTTCTTACAAACAAACTCATCCCTAAACCTTCACATCCATGCACTCTCTCGGTTCCTTCTCCCTCAGACCTCCTTACTATCCCTCACAAAACACAGCAACACAAGAAGCATCTCTCCTCACAACCTCTCTCTCAGAATGCTCCATCCCTTCTGCAACAGACCCTCACAAAATTCTGCCAGAGTTCCCCCATGGTTTTCCCCCACTGTCATTCTCATTCTCCTTCACTCCTATTTATAGGCCACCCTCATCACCTCTTTAACATCCACACGAATATGGAAGGTCAAGGGAAGGACATTCCATCATCCAGATGCGTCCAACATCGAGTCACTCCACCTTCAGGCATCGGTAAAACATTTTCAGATGACTTTCTGGATCGCTAGTTGATCGATTCTCCTTCAGATGATCGACCGCCAATCCAAATTGATCAGCTGTTGAATTCCAAATCACCCGTTGATGACACCGGATGATCGACGCCATGGATGTTCGGCCGCAATTCTAAATCGATTGTGCGCCACATACTCTATCTTCAAACATATATTTTCAATATATCAATATATATATATATATATATATATATATATATATATATATATATATATCTTATATCCTTAATATATCACTTTTCTAAACTATTCAAACCTAAATTTTCAAATTATCTAAACCTCAATTTATCCCCCCATAATCAAGGTATAATCCACAACTCCTCTTCCACCTTATTCTTTACTAAATTCAATATACCCTAAAATATTATAGACCCTACCCTTTCAACTTTATTATCTCAAAGTATATTTTCTCTTACTAATTATACTGACTGTCAATCTTGTTCATATCGTTCTATCTAACTCCAAATATCATCAAACAATTCGAGTATCATAGTTCTCTACTATTCCCCTAAACTAAGTAGGCATCATAGTTCACTTTATACACATATGTTTCTCTTGACCAATATCTTAATTTATCCAAGACAATTCCAATAAATCCTTAATCGTCCTCTTAGACTTAATATTAATACAACACGGGATATCATAATTCACTTATTCCAAATATGTTTCTCTTGATCACACCTTAATCATCCACTTTTGCTCTAAAAACCCCAGAATTATCACTTAAGTTGTATGCTTAGCATAACGAAAATTTGGGATATTACAACTGACCTGACAAAATGAGAAAAGAAAGATAAATTGTTTTCTTTATAAAAATGTTTTGTACAATGTAATCTTCAAAGAATTTGAAAAATAAAAGAAAATTTTATTATGAGTATTTTCACTTCCTTTTCATTCAAATGAATTAAAAGAAAGTCTTCAACTACATAATATTTTAACATTAAAAGTATAAGAAAAATGGGGTGTTAAACACACTTGTTCACAAAGGATAGAAAACTATCATGCCTTTGCCAAATGAATGACTGCCAATACTTGGACGGGTTCAAAAGTCAAGTCAACTAGGACATTCCTTATATCATTTAGATAGTCATGAAGGATTTTAATATCAACATTACACCCAGTCTTGCTAGAAGGGTGAGGAATGAAGCTAGAAAACTAAATGAAAAGGATGGCGATGAACACTATATAAGCAACACTAGTCGTGTGGAGAGGAGATTTAGAGGTTTAATCGTGCACCATATTGATTGTTAGCGTAAATAAGAATGATCTTACTCCTTATCTAATATTTAGAAGAATGTACATGTGTTTGGCCTGTATATAAAAGAGGTTTGCTGGAGTGTAGTAAACCTGTCATTTGCTTGGATGACTGTCACTTAAAAGGCTTGTATCCAAGCTAGTTGCTCACAGCTATTGGCATTGATAGAAATAATGAAATTTATCCACTTGCTATAGCAGAGGTTGAAGTGAAATGCAAGCACTCTTGATTTTGGTTTTTACAATTGTTGTTTATGGACTTAGATTGATTCGGGCAGGGGTTAGACATTTTTTTCTAACGAAAAAAATTATGATGCATTGTCTTTGTAATGTCTGTTTACTTTATGTATTTTATGGGAACATTTGTCTTATCATATGTGTTTATTTTTGTAAGGGTTGGTGTCTGCTATTGAAGAGTTTGCACAGTCAGTTGAACAACATTTCTATCTTAAACACTTGTATACTAATTTCAAAAAATAATTTCGAGGCAAGTTGTATAAGGACACAATGTGGAATGCATCAAGGGCAACACCATCAATGCACTTTGAGAGAGAGTTGAGTAAATTATTTTTGATTGACCAGGCAACACACATATATCTACGAAGCATCAATATAAGATTTGGGGTGAAACATGCTTTCAATTCGATTCCAAAGTGTGAGATATGTCTGAAAAAACTTGAGTGGGTCCTTCAACGCCTGCATCCTACCACCTTAGGATAAACCAATTCTAACTATATTTGAGATGATAAGAAAATGCATCATTTGTAGGATCATTAAGAAACATGAAAAGATGGTTGAGTCGACAGATCTATTGTGTCCTCAAAACAAGAAGAAGCTCGTCAAACTATAACTTGTAGCTCAAAATTTATATCCAACATTTACAAGAGCTGGTCATTTAGAGGTTAGTGATAGTAAAAAATAGTACACTGTCAATTTGGACAGATGTACTTGTAATTCTTGCAAGTGGAAGCTGACTGGAATTTTGTGCGTGCATGCAATCTTATGACTGCATTTTATGAGGAGATCAGTCGAGGATTATGTTCATGAATGGTATCATCAAGAAACATACATGAGATGTAATCCCACTTTGTCCAACTTGTCAGTAGCCAACACATGTGGCTTGAAACAGACCAAGATCCTATTCTACCACCACCAATATAGAGATGACTAAGGAGGCCTTGAAAACAAATAGTGAGAAATATTGACAAGCCCTATAGCCTAACAATCATGACCAGGATAAATGTCACCATGACATGTAGTAGTGTTGAGGTGTGGACCATAATACCCACACTTGTCAAAGAGGAGGCTTAGACACTACGAGGCAAGTGGTAGTGGTAGAGGAAGAGGCAGAAGAGGGAGCTCATGTTACACATTTATGGGTTTTGCAATTGTTGCTGGGAGGAAGGAGTCTTTCGTGTAAGGTCTAGATCTTTTGTGATCTTGTAGCCACGGAGGTTTGTGATTTTTTCTTTGTTTTTTCATAATTTCATATTTTTAATGTTCGTAATGTAATATTATGCAAAGATTATGGACATGTATATATTTATGTCATTTTGTTATGTAATGTAATATTTTGGTTATTTGTTGGTGTTATTTACATGTATTGTCATTGTAATTTTCTTTCTAATCTAATTTTGTTATGTAGCATGTGTTAGATATATTGTGTCATTTGTTAGATATATTGGTGTTATTCGAGATGTATTGTCATTTGTTAATTCATTAAATCCGTGGTGGACACATAAGGGATATGCGACGTGCAAGAATAGGTCTGGACCATCAAATAGTGTGCAACTAATGGCGCGCAAAGAATCCACGATGTACAAGAATGTGTTTGTGGACGTGACGTGTCAACGAATCTCTTGTATATTGCAAATCCTTTGCACGTAAAATTAGATTTGGACCACTTGTGCACGATGGACACCCACACTTATCCGCAAACATCTACACCTATTTGCGGATGTGAATGTGTCCTCGGATGTGATCGGGTCCGCCTATCCTTTGAGCGTAAGATTAGATTTGGACTATTTGCACATTGCGGACACCTGCCCTTATCTGTAGACACACCCGCACTTATCAGCGGACACCCACACTTGTAATTTCATATTTTCAAGTAAACTTCCATATCACTTTCATTACTTAATCACATGTATTTGTTAATCACGCACCAGGGATCTGCAGTGGACACGCAAGGAATTTGCAGGGTGCAAGATTAGATGTGAACCGTCAAATAGTATGCAACTGATGGTGTGCAAGGAATTTGCAGCGAAAGAGATTCTGTTCGCAGATGTGAACATGTCTACAGATGTAATGACCAAAATTTTCATATGAATAGTTCTAACTATGTAATACGACAATTTAGAAATTGAATAGATTAATTATTGTCTATTGGGGAATTTTAATAAAGGAATAAAGATATTAGAATTATTAAATAACTTATAGAATTAGGAAAGTTAATGTAAAGGATTTTATTTTATAAATAATAAAATAAAATAAGAATTATGAAAGACAAGTGTAGTAGAATTAGTAAAAAAATAATGTGTAATAATCCACGGTTAAGGAAAAGATTTAAGTGTTGGTTTAATATTTTACATTTTAGAATTAAGAAAATATTGTGTAGGAAGACAGACATAGTAGAAGTCGTAGGATGAAGTTTAGGAATAGATGAGATAAATCCAGATTGGAGATAGATGCTCTACAAATATGTTTGATATGGGAGATTGTTGGATAGTTAGATCGGTTTAGCAGAAGAAACGTGGATCGTTGGATTAGAAAAAAATGCTTCCGCTGGAGTGTTTGATGTCATTTGGCTATAGGAGAGTGCTTAACTATAGGATTAGATTAGCGAAAGGAACGTAGACCATTAGACTTGAGAAAGATTCTTCCGTATAAGAGTTCAATGTCGCTCGGATGCGAAAGATAGTTGGATCGTTGGATTTAGTTTAGCAGAAGGAGTGTGAACCATTGGATTATGAAAAGATTCTTTTGTGGGGTGAAAGATGTCGTTTGGAAGAGTTAAGTAAGTTAGAAACGTTGTCATTTTATGTTTTAGCGTGTTTTGTGACTACGTTTGTGTCTGCGAAAGTGTTTTAAGTGATGGGAAAGTCGACTTTTGGATTAGTGACTCTCAGTTATTGGCGTCATAGCGGAAGCATTCACTTCCGTGGATAGGTTAGTGTTCACAGTAGGTTATTGGTTGAAGTGAAATGTCGTCGTTGGATTTAATGAATTTGCGGTAATGTTGAATTTTTTGATAGACCGTTGGCTTCTGTGGAAGTGTTTACGTCCATAGTTGATTTGGTGACCGCAAATATAAGTCTTATTGGCCATTGGTCGAACGGGATGTTGCATATGTCCCCAACAACTATTCATGTGTCCACTATAGTTCAAGTAGGTTTAATTTAAGGTAGTTTTTCAAATTCGTGTGAGCTAGATAGTTTAGGAAAATATAGAATTTAGATATGATTTCATGGGATTTAACCCTACGGTATTCTCAAGTTAGTGTTCCATAAATATTAGGATTTGGGTTAAAAACCCTAATCACCTGAGAATCTCATGGACGAGAGAGTCATTCTCTCAAGCTCTCAGGTGAAACCTTCCTCTAGATTTTTCAAGGTAGGTTCTCCACTGTTTATTTTCTAAAGTTACATTTGACAGTGAGTAATGTTTAGGGTTATTCCTTTAGCTAACTCTTTGTTTATTTAAAGGAAAAGTCAGCTTATGGGAGGTGTTAGAAACAGTCAGACTTCCATTAAAGAATTCCAGGTAAGTGATATTATTTGTATTTGACCTTTGGCTTACATCACAAAGCGCTAGGGTAAGGTAGAAATTAAGATGTTATTTGGTGATGCCTACGGGCTGCTGTTTGAGGATATGGTGCTTGTTGATTATTTACTGATGATTTGTTTACTGCTGATTTGTTTACTGTTTGCTATTCACGTTGTGATATTGGTTGAGGATATGATTTCTATTGGCTGATGATCGAGGACATATTTTGATGATGATATAATGTGATGTCTACAGCTTGTTGATTGAGGATATGATTGTTTCTTTCTTACCATTCATATTGCTACGTTGATCAAGAATATGTTTACTATTATATTCACGCATGTTAGATTGTCATTACTATTCATATTGAGACGTTGATCGAAGATATGTTTACTGTTATATTCATGCATGTTAGATTGTCATTATGCTATGTGTATGTTTTATGCATTCATGAAAAATGTTTTCTTTAAGAAAGATAATAAAGAATGAATGACAGACTGAATAAATGTAAATATTCGTTATGGGAGAGGTTCGAGTTAGCTATCCTGCATGAGGTGGACCTAATGGTGTCACTCTCCCTCCATACTGAATTACCCATAACAATTGGACTGTAAAGCGAAAGAAAAAGAAAATGAATGTTGACTAAAAAAGACAAGGTTTTTACATGTTGCGTCTCATAGTCAAGTGTCATGTTATACATCTCTTTTTGAGCATTATCTTTGTAGGTGAACTTTGTGATATAGGTAATGATAGAGTTATTAAGGAACAAGATGATAGAAATAATTGATAGCATAGTTCAAGAGAAATTCTCAGTGGTGAAACTAAAGTGTTGTCATGCCCCTTCAAGGTTGCATTCTTCTCATCAAATTTGGGTTGGGGCTTGTATAAAAGTTGACTCTTTTGGAAAGGCTGAGAACTAGACTCTTTACTCTCTCTTTCTTTACCTCTCTACCTTCAAGGCCAATTGCACCACTCCATTCATATTCTCAAAAGTTTGAAGCGCCACTATGTCCTTAATCTCCTTATGAAGCCCCTTTACAAATCTTGCAATGGTTTGCTCCATAGGCTCCTCTAACGCCCATCTAATTTTAAGAGTCTCAAACTCAGTTAGGTATTCTTCAACCGAATGGGACCTTTGCTTGAGGTTTCGGATTTGAAGGAAGAGTTCTTGTTTGTAATGCATTGACACGAATCTCTTCTTCATGAGTGTCTTCATCAATCTAGGGCCCCTAACATGTTGATTTTTAGGCTCTTCCAACCTTTGCTACAAGTTGGCAATCTTGTTTCGTAGTTCCTCAATTTGGCCTTGCATACTAGTGTTGGCCTCCTCCAATGGTTTCTCGGGTGCTTGATTAGAGGGCAGATTTGCTTCTCTATTATGGGTCGCATTTGCCCCATTTCTTGTCATAATTTTATAAAATAAAAATCACCAATCACAGAGTATAATAATAGGGGAAGTGGCTCTAATACCAAATGATGCACCATGGGATGCAAAGCTTGGAATCCCCTTTGTTGCTGGAGGTTATCAACGCTAGAAAACAGAACCCAAATTATCTAAATGTGCAACTCGCTTGTTTGACGTCCAATTGACTTGAAAATTACACCAGGCTAAATTCAATGAGGGATGAAGATGCCCTCCAATATTTAAAAAAAAATACTTTCTGAAAAAAAAAAGTTATGCAGAAGAACTTGGGATAGTCAGAATATACACCAATGGTAGTTTTCAGACCCAAAATGGTTAAATCCACAACTTATGCAATACTTGTCCAAAATGCATGAAATTTGGACCATGTACCTCTATGGAAGTGAACAAGACAACTTCCAAAAATCAGGGCTAGAATCTCTCGGTGAAAATAGTTGTGCACGGAAGGATGCAAGCTGATCCGAATGAGTGCTAAAATTGCACCTGTTGACTTTAATGGACTCCAACATAGAATTCTATCCAACTTGGTTCTTAGTAGGGCCTTTTAAACCTTCACTAAGGATAACCTTCACTAAGGATTTCCACCTCTAGAGGGTAGTGGAGGAAGGATTAGTATAAGAGAAATCACCACAAGGCTTGCAAGGAACAACAGTAATCTCAATGTTGACACACTCTCTCTTGGTTCTCACTAAAGGAATAGGAGCCAATTGAGGAGGGAACTCCAAATCTTATTCAAAGGGGTTTTCAGCTAATTTTTCATTGATTCAGACAAGCCATTAAGAGGAGTATAAATACCACCTCAATTAGGGCTGCTCTAATGTCAAAATTATAAAAATAACCTCCAAAACAAAAACAATAAAAACCCTTGGCTATTTTAAGCTAGTCGAGAGCAATCCAAAAACAACCATATCCATTACATCCAATAATTTCAAAATAATTCATAAAGTGATTCCATGCTACCTTCTGGGAGTTCTTGAGTAACATGGAGCATCTTCCTTTTATTGTTGTCTTCAAGCATTCCCAAAAGTGGCCATAGAAGTGTTGGTTAAGGAAGAAGTCACAAGTGGAAGGCAAGCCGCGGTTGTCTAGTTGCACTCCCATTTGAGCTCATGATTGGGTTGCTCCTTATCACCATGAGATGGTACTTCATTTAGTCCTTCATTGAAAGCTTCTCCTGCAAAATAAGAAGACATAAAAAGTTAATGTGCTTCTTAACCCAAGTTCTAGTTATAGGTCCTTGAGGTGTATCACACACTTATCCACGGATGTAAACATGTATGCAGACGTGAACATGTCCACGGATCCCTTGCGCGCCATGCATCCCTTCCATGCAAGATTAGATTTCCACCACTTGTTCAACTTAACAACTATCTCCTTGAGTTGAAAGACCTAAAACATGTCAATTATTTATATTAACAACAATTTATACAATTATACTTCAATTGTGCATAACTCCTACTTATATTTCAATTGTGCATAACTCCTCCTATTTGTACCCAACTTCAAAAATTCATAAATTATAGTATGCACATCCAATTGCTTCAATTCCAATGCCTATATTTTCCTTCACTTTTCACTTTGCACAACTTTACCACAATGTTTAGATCTAGTGTGATCATCCAAATTAAGGATTAGAATAGTCATATTTAGTATGATTAAATGTGATTAAGTGTTAAGAGATGACTTTAAATAAGAAATTGACTATCCAATTGAGGGTATTTTTCCAAATTAAAAATAGGTATAATGGTAGATACCTTAGACTATGAATTAATGATGAAATTGGATCAATTGGATATTCTCATTAAGATATGAATTTTTGCACGAAAGTGATAAATGTGCTACAAATGGCCATAGTCACTATTTAGGGTTAATTAGACATGTTATGGTGTTTATTGTAATACCCGAACCTTGAGTCGCATTAAGCTTAGACTAAGGATGATAATAATTGTGAATTATTGGGCAATATGGGATGATTTTATTATGGATCATAATATCCCAAAAATAAGTTTAGTAAATGTAATAAGTTTGGTATAATTAGTGGCGATTATTGGAGTGGATTAAAGATTTATTAGATGATTTTAGAGATAAGTGGTGGATTATCAATAAGAAGATTGTTAAATTAGAAAAGAAAAGAAAGGGATAAGTGAGCAAAAATATTATGGTGGCATTTGGAAGATAGCGGCGTGGGATAGGTCGATCTTTGGATCAACCGCTGAAAGCGGTGTTGGACCAGTATGTCAAATGATCGACTAGTTGTGCGGGGTGAAGTTTGCCAGGTTTTTAGCGTGGTGCTGGTAAATCATGTGATCAATCGGCTCCACTGGATTTTCACCAGTCAATCATGTGATCGACCGGTGCCACTGAAGTTCCAGAAAAATGGGCATCCTGAGACAGTTATTTTCTGTGATCACTCCACGCACCCCCCTTTACAGATGGCAGTGTAGAAGAGGGGTTATGTGAGATATTTTGGGGATGATGTGGGAAGCTTATTAGGAAAGCTTCTGAGATAAAAAGAGAGATAAGGAAAAGGAGAGGGAGAGGAGAGAGAGAGTACTCTATGAGGGAGAAGCTCTCTGGGGAAATTGAAGAGTCTGTTCTGTATTCTCTGCTTAATGGCTTATTGAATATGGTAATTTGTTAAAATGGGTCCATTTCTGTGATATAGCTACTACCTTAATGAATGGTTTGTTGGTTTAAAATGCTCTCTATTGTTTGATTTGGAATTGTTATGCATGTACGATTTACAAAAGGAAATTAGTTTGAGAAATTGAAGGAAATTTTTGATGAAAGAGTTATTGATGAGGGTTATGTTAGTGGAATTGATTCCCTATTGTTGTTATTCCTCGGTGGTGGTTACTGTTAATGGACATTAAGGAATGGTATTGTATCTTTGATGAACGTTGTGAGGTTGATGAACACCGTGAGGATGAATTATGCTATCTGTTGTATACGAAAATGATAAATAGTGAAGTGAAGAAAAATGTTTGAGAATAAAGTTTAGTTGATTAATTTAATGGAATGTGCTTTGGTTGTTAAAAACCGTTTAGTTATAAAGTTGGGTTTAAATTATGAAATGCTATTAGCAATGAATAGGGAATAATGGTACAGATAAAGGTTAATAATCTGTGATTATTGATGGTTAAATGTTAATAATTTTGAAGGTATTGATGAGAAGGACATAGGTGTTAAAGTGCATTGAAGACCGCTAGGTAAGTGATATTGTGTGTGCTTTACCCTTTGGGCCTACATCGTAAGAGTTAAGACTTGTTTGATATCCGTGCTTACTAGATTAATAGGTTATTGATCATGCTATTGTTTGAGGATGTATTACTGTGTGTGGCTTGTTGTTTTAATGATGTGTTTATTATATTTAAGTTCTTTAAGTTATAGGATTCTGATATTGATCATGATTTGAGGATTGAATTGAGGATAAAGAATATTACCAAAATGGTTTTTATGTATGGTTTTGGAAAATGGTATAATGGATGCTCATACATACTAAGTGTACGGTGTTCTCGAGGGTTGATCACCCCAAGTGGAAAACCTTCATTTGGGCTATAGAAATATCCATTTTTATCATTGAAAGTAAAACAGATAATAAATTAATTAAATGGAATAAATGTAAACAGGATGACCGCCTTAGGTGTGTGCCACGAGATTATAGGAAATGTGAGCTTGTTAGTTAGTTCTCGATTGATGTCGAGGCTAGCCGAGCCAATAGTATGGTGAGGCCATTTAAGCATTGATGCGCACGGCCACTAGTGCGTCTTTGATTGATGTCTGGACCGTTTGTTATGCATTGATGGGTACAACCGCTAGCAGAGCTTTCGATTAATGCAAGAGCTACTTATACCAGATGTGGGGTTGTTGTGCATTAATGTGCACCATAGCTAATAGGTGGTTCGATCGATGTCAAACCTTTATCATAGGACGTTATTCATTGATGTGTATAGCGATTGATGTGTCCTCAATTGATGTAGGGACTAGGTGCATTACACGCACGAAAATAGAAAATAAACTAATATGTAAATGAAAATGAAAACAGAAAATTGCATACATATTTTAAAAGTTGCATAGCATGTGCATTGCATATTTTATTTTATATCACTTACTGAGCATTAAACTCATAGTTTAAGTTTTGTGGTGTAGGTATTTGTGGTATCAAGGCCAGGAGCAGCTGACGAAGCATTTGTGCGTTGCAGATTTGGTGGCTGGCTAGGCAAAAGAATTTAAAGATTAAAATAATTTTAAGTTAAGACAAATTTTGTAAAGGCTTATTTATTGTATCCTCAAATGCTTTGTTTTATTCATAAAGTCTTTCGCTGTGTTTTATAAAAGATTTTTAATAAAAGAATTCTAATTATCATTTTTAAAGGGTTTTAATAATTAAAAGTCTTCTGCCACTAAATTCGAACGAAAGGTTTTAAGTAAAAAGAAAAGTTTTAAATTTCACACGACTTCCAAATATGGAAGAATGAGAGACTGTGAGCTTCTGGCGAAAGTAAAACAAGAAAAAGCAGAAGAAAAGGAAGAAAGGAAAAGAAGAAAGGAGAAGAAAAAGTTGAAGGGAGCTCTCAGATGTTTTGTATGTAATGTTTTCCTCCCTGTTCCTGGATGGTTTTGACGAAGTTATAATCTATTGGGTTTAGAAATGATGTTGGTTGCCTGCTATGAAATGTATTTTGCGACTATTAAGTGATTATTGTTTCGGCCATTTGTAGTTGATTGATGAACTAAATATTGTTCTCTGTTGATTGAGGAATGTTATTCTGGAATTTGGTTACTGCTCGATGGAAGTTTGATTCTCTGTTATTCACTGCCCTGTTAAGATAGAATTATTGGACGTTCAAATAAATGGATAATGCCATGTTGTTTAGCTGCATCTTGATTTCTTGAAATATTTACAGTCGATATATTAATTCTGTATGTTTGGATATTTGTATTGATCGCCATTGCTGAGGGTTTGATTTGTTAAATGGGCTTCGACTCCACTGTGGTTATTCAGTTTTGGATTATAGAAATTGTTAGGTGAATTGGAGTATTTGGATTGTGGGATTCTGTTATGAAATGAACAAGGAATATCGGTATCAAAGTTCAGGTTCATAACTTGTAAATATTGATGATTAAATATTGTTGATTTTGAAGGGGAAGAAGAATAAAGTGCCGAAACGCATTCAGGACGACAGGTAAATGGTGCGCATGTGTTTTGGTCTTTGGGGCCCTACATCGCAAGAGTTGTATGCTGATTGTTTACCACTTTATTAGAATAGTAAGATATTAAGCATGCCTAGTGCTTTATTAGAATAGACAGATATTGAGAATGTTTCGTGAATTGTACTGCTGCTTGCTGAGTGTTTATTAGAATTAGTTTTTTTTAATGAAATGTTGAATAGATGAGCATGTTTAGAGATTACAGTAATGATATGATGGAGTGTATGCATTCACGAGCATCATGCATCATGGTTTTCAAAAGAATAAAAAATGGTTTTTATGCATGCTTTTGAAAAGGAAACGATAATAGAAATGAAATATAAATAAATGTAAAGAAAATGATAAAGATAAAAGTAAATAAAGGTAAATGGTATAAGTTCATCATGATGGCCAGGTTCACCCAACTTCGGTTTGGGTCACCAACATGATTCTGTTTACTGATGAAATGTTCCCAGAATAAGGTAAACGGTATAAGTTCATCATGATGGCCAGGTTCACCTAACATCTGTTTGGGTCACCATCATGATTCCGTTTGCTATTGAAATGTTCTTAGAACTGGGTAAAACGGTATAAATTAATCATGATGGCCAGGTTGACCTGACATCTATTTGGGTCACCATCATGATTCCATTTTCTAGAATCACAGAATCACAGTTCATCACAATTCACCATAGCTCTATAAGAAAACGGATTTCAAAGGCTGCATGACATGTGCATTGTATAATTTATTTTTATATCACTTACTAAGCGTTAGGCTCATTACTTTATGTCTTACAATGTAGGTACATGCATGAGAATAGAAGAACATATTAAGCAGCAGTTGATGAAGGATTTGCATGCACGGATCTTGTGGCTAGCTAGGCTAAAGGGATTTAAAAAGAGAAATGATTCGAAAGAGATTTTGTAAAGTATTTAATTGTAAAAGAAAATTATTTTATTCATTTTTACTGTGATTCGAAAAAGGAGTGAGTGTGTGAGTGTGTGAGCTTCTGATGCGACTTGTGAGTGTTGAGGGATCATTCTCCAGGCGGAGAATTTGGTTCACGATGCGGTTCTTGAGGAGATTGGTGGTCGGGCCATAACATCCAGATAACCATAACATAACTCAATATTAAATAACTAAAGGTACAATTACAATAACAAAACATTAAAATGAATATTGCAAGAACTAAAGGTACAATGTCCAATTGTATGTTACAATGAATATGTCTCTAACCAATATAGAATTACAACCTTCACTTATGTTTGGTTGTGGATTAACATAGATCAATGATGTCAACCCTCAAATTGGGGTTCACATATACATAAGAGCAGTTCTTGTAGAAGGGAGTTCCATCCAGCATCTCTTCGTGAAATGGAATCCGATCTTTTGTTATCTTTAAATTACTAATACACCGCAAGGATTTGTGAGGTGAAATATGTCATGCAAGTTGAAATGAAAAGGGGGAAATTAGTATGTAATTTAAAAGCACTATGAGAAAAGATATACCTCTCTTTTTCCATTAGGGCCATTATGATTCCAATCAATTCTGGTAACATAAATTGATATGCATAATGAGTGTGTAGGTCAACTAATGACATATATCAGATTTGCCTTGGGTGTCTGAAAAGTAAACCATATATTAGAAGTGTTCAACTATGTAGTAAAATAAATTCTATAAAACAAACTTACTTAGATCAACCCAATAGTAATAAATGATGACCTGATTTGAACTTCCAACAATTCTTCTTTGTTCAAGGTACTACACTGCATAAAAAGAACGCAATTATGAGATTTAAGATAAAATCTTCTTAAACAAGGATTAAGCATAAGATAAACAGCAATAATCATAGTATCAGATCTTGCTACTTGCTTTGGAATGATGAAAGTAGTGATTTGGAAACCATTATCTTTCTGAAAAAAGAAAACAGGAAGCAAAATGTTTGAAGCATATAGTCTAAATAGATAATAAGTTTCAAATAATATAGTTTCTTTCTAGAGACAACGCGAACACCATATGTCTCCCAGGGTTTTTGTCACGACCCGACCTGTGATCCCCTTGGGAACCCGTACCTAGAGAACGATCTCATAACTCACATCGAAAGCTCACATTATCACACACACACATGCACTCGCACAATGGGGCCACATAAATAAAATCAAACCTAAACAGGAAAGTTGTACACTATTATTTATTTTATAAAACTGCATCCAAATTTATTGTACAAACATGGACTGAATTAAAACTAAATACATCAAAATAAAACTCGAACTCACACTCTGGGCCTATGTTGTGCAAACCATTACTCCAACTAATCTTTACCTTTTAGTCCTCCAACTGCTACCACATGTTCCTAAAAAATATCATAATTAGAACCATGAGCTTTTTTAGCTCAGTAAGAATTCTAATGTAAGGATTCAATCAAATATACAAATATCACAACTAATCATGTTCTAAGCCCAACATGATTAGTCCTCACATCCATAATTTTCAATGTTCAACTTTTGATTAACTCTCATGATCACACACCCCAGATATATGTTTTATTTAGATCTTTAAATATTCTAATTAATATCTCAACTATGTGATACACTTCTTTATGTAAGAAGTGTTGAGTGCATATGTAGAAATGCTTAGGCCTATGATTTAGACAACCATAGCCTACCTTTCCCAATTCTCTTGTGCAATTTTTCTTTATGCTCAACTTATTCCCCATACGTATTTAATTATTAAATACTCTCAACACAAACCTCACGTGCTATTCCAAATAAGCACTACCAAACTCTATAGAATACTTATTCTATAAATCTTTATACTTTCTAACGTAATTTCCCTTCTTACAGATCACGTTCTATTTTGGTTCATCTATCACCATCACCATTTAGACATTTCCAATTAATGTCTAATTCCCAAACCATCTCTAATTTTCTTCTATGGATTATTTAATACCAACATTAAACATCTGTTATGTGTATAATTACAAGCTATCTAGACATTTACAAGGTATGTTTATCCCAACCTATACATCAACCACCTAATCCTCTATATGAAGGACTTTCTTATTTCTAGACATTTCTAGTTAATGTCTATTTCATACTATCGAGACATTTCTAATTAATGTCTATTCCCAATTATCTAGACATTTCTAATTAATATCTATCACTAATGTCCCCCTATCTGAAGGAACTCCTCAACATGACATATGTATCAATGTCTAAGCTTATGATATAATAGATCATAGCCTAGATATCATGACAATCCATCTAATTACATCACCCCATGACTCACAATTATGCAATGTATATAAAATGCATGACATAACTCTCTTTTCTTAATGATGTTGTTATAATATGTATCAGTGAAATGCTGCATTTTATTATTAATGATCATATATTTAACAAGTGTTGTTTTATTAACATATAAATGAATGTCAACATATCCATAAATGTCAACATTTATGTGACTACTAAGATAAATGATCATACACCATCATATGTAAAGTCACAAACGACCATGAAACCCCACCATACTGACCACTGTCTCTAATAGGTGTATCCATAAATAATAAAACCTCTAGAGGGTTAGGGACTCTCTACCAAAAGGGATACCCATAGTTACTACTCTTCTATTTTTTCACTTTACATACGTCGCACAATACATAGTCTGACGAGGCATATTAAGTTCCTCTATAACAAACAATACAACCAAGATAATACGTTTTCTACATATAAATATATCATGATGCATGATTTAGCATCCTCAGTATGCATACATTGAATGCATATAATACATACTAATAATGCATGTAAAATGAACCATACAAATCTTGCTATTAAACACACATAGATGATTCATGAAATGGTGTCATATATCTATCTAGACATGTTCTTTAAAATCTAAGAAAACCTCCCAAAAATACAAGATCCGGTTGACTGCCCTCTCAGCAATGGTCGACTGCCCCTCAATAACGGTCTACCGCTTACGACTATGGTCTAAAAACTTGAGACACTGTCCATTTTCCAGTTAACCGCATCCCCTACACTAGTCGATCACAAAATCCTATAGATTCAACCTCTTTTTCATTTATCTCACTTGTGGTTGTCCAACCGGTCATCTACCTCTGTTTCTATTTCACATTTTCCACAATTTAACCCATTCAATACATACCCAACCTTTCTATAGTTACATCCACATTTTATAATTTACCAAATAGATAATTAAATCTATTTAAACCCAGTTAAAACAAATATAATGATCAAATATCATTACCTTGATATATTTTCATTATTCTCCAAAAATTATATCATTATATGGCATCAACATTTTCCAAATCATATAATATGTAAAGACATGTTGCATGCTAATTTCATCCCTTAATTCACCATTACAACCAAACCCAAGTCATTGCATGCTACTAATATTTTTTGAATCTTATTATATGTAAAGCATGCCTTCGAATGATCAATTATCAAATTACATGATAGTTGCTTTTAACAAATTTATCAAACCTTATTTCCATACCTTTAACTCAAATAAACATTAGGCATATTTATCTATTCCCAAAACTCATGTTTTCACTTAAGCACTATAACCATATTTCTACCAATATTATCCCATTCCATAAGCTTTTCAACCAATCAAACCAAGTTCATCAATATCCAACACATACAACCCATGAATTTTACATATAATCCCAACTATACCATTTCCTTTACCAAAGACCATGTAATAAAGCATAGTTTATAAAAATCATCTAAGTTAGGGTTCTTACCTCTTGAAGACAACTTATTTTTCACTTCATCCTCTTGATTTTAAAATCAAAAGGTTGTTCTTGATGAGAGGAACAACTTCAATGAAAGAATTGAAGGTCAATAGTCTCTCTACCACCCCCCCCCCCCCCCCCCAAACTTTCTTCTTCCTTTTTCTTCTCATCTTTTCTCATTTTCTATCTTCTTTTTCCCCTATTTCCAGCATGAAATGGCTGAATTCCTTAGCCATTCTTCCCTTTCTGGAGACATCTTAGGATAAAATGACCATTTTATCCCTTTTGTCCTTTGATTTTTACCACTTTGCCCTTCATTCCATGGATAATTACAAAAATACTATAGTTAATTATCTTTAACCATTCTTAATTTAAACTAACCCTTTAGCTTAGTTCTATGCTAATCCCCATGATTATCATAATTAATCATGATTAATTAACCTTAATCAACAACTAATTATACCTTAATTGCACATTTAGTTACTAATTCACAAGTGACACATGTCATAAACCTATTGGTTGTCCAATTTTATTACATAACCATATACTTCCATGTATTAGGAACATTTCGTCTTTTATATATTTCTCAAATTCCCACTCTAAAGTCCACTTTAAAGACCTTTTCCAAAATAGTTCAGTTTTCGAGTTACCCAACTTCAAACATGCATAACTTTCAATGCATACATCCAACTCCTTCCAATCTAAAACCAAATTCTTCATTTATGTCTCTACTTTATGACCTTAAAATTCTTTGAATTAATAATACCATAACCTCTTCAATTAACTTAAAATAGTGACTATGCTCATTTATATCACATTTATCACTTTCGTGGAAAAATTCATATGATAATGAGTATACATCCAATTGATCCAATTTCATCACCATTCTGTAGTTTAAGATATATACTATTATACCTGTTTTTAGTTTGAAAAAATACCCTCAATTGGTACATCAATTTCTTCCTCAAATTCATTTCATGTCTTATTATCACCTATCCACGTTAAATTACAATAAGTATGATTATTAGTGTTAATCTTTAATTGGATCATCGCAGTTTTCCTTATATTGGCATGAGCCGATTCCATAAAAACCTCGGCTAAAATGGACAGTTTAATAATTACCATAAAACTACAAAGATATGAATTATTTTTCATATGAAGAGAATCAAATTGAACACATACAACGTGCAAATTTTGATATGATGCCGGTATTGGATCTGCATCTGACAATGGGGGAATAAGAGCCACTATGTAACATCTCGTTTCCGTTTGACTTTCCAATAAAATTTTTCTTTTTAAAACTTATTCAAAAACGCTTGAAGGAAAATATCAGAGTTAATAGACGCGAAATATTAAAGCAGTAATTCTACTTAAAAATAACATTGTTAACCAAACTGTTTAAAACACTTAAAAACAAACTATTAAAAGTCTTTGAACATATTTAAATACTTGTATTCCATTTGTGACCCATAACCCCCAAGTCATCACGTGCTGGGTAACACAAGCCCTCATCCCATCATACTTCCTCCACATACACTTCATTTAGATCACAATCGTTACCTACATCACAGGAGAGATAATGAGCCTAATGCCCAGTAAGAGATATAATGCAATGCAAGAAAATATGTATGCTGACTCTATGCACATGTCTATCATGTCAAAAGATAACTTATCTCTTATGTTCTTTAATTAAGTCTCACTATAATCCAAAACATTGGAGATATTTCCCATATAGAGAATAAATCCATCCTCGAGATCTAAATTGAGCAGAATAGCTACACCATCCCTACGTGGGAGGAGACAACTCTCTCAAGCAGATCCGTTACTAAACTCCCCAACCTCCAATGTCTATTTACATATATTAGATTCATTCTTATCTCGTGCAATGCATGATATTCAACCCTAAATGACATGCCCAATCGTGATGTATGATATGAAAGAATGACACACAGCAGTTCATGTAATACTAAAAAACAATACAATTTAATCAACAAACCATGGAAGCTTGAATCACGAAAAAACTGTAAATCAATCCTATGCATGTTGTAACAAACTGGTTAATACAGTAGAAAATTTACATTGTAACGACCCAATTTTTCGTAATTCCTTAAAATTTGCTGAAATTCAAAACTTTTATTAAAACCCTTTTTAAGATAGAAATTAGAGTGCCTTTTAAACCAGACCGTTAAAACATTTTTCGTTAAAATGTCGCTGAAGCGGTTATAAAATCTTTTATGAAATCATTTATTTAAAACATAGCGGAAGCGTAAATAAATCGTTTAAGGAAGAAATACTAAACAATTGAATACTGCGTTTGAGAAATGAACACCGAACACTTAAATACAAATGAATTACAATTGTTTACTCTTTTACTCTATTTGCCTGGCTAGCCCTGAGTCTCACGCGTGCAAATCCCTCATCCCTGGGTTATTATCTGTTCATCGTTTGTACCTACACCACAAGCAATACATGAGCCTAATGGCCTAGTAAGGAAAATGGTTTAATGCAATTATGCTTATGCCTCTTTTTAGTCCTTTTCTGAGTGGGGGCCACTCAAACCAATCCTTTCATTACGTTCATTCGTTATTTAGTTTACTTTTTTTCATTCGTTCATTACTCGTACATCAAGCTGGAGATTGGAGGAATCCGTGGCGGTAGGGTAGATCTTTGTCGGCTTCAACCACCTAGAGTAGACAGTCTTGCAGTCCCGACAAGGGAAAGGTAATGTTCTTATAATCTTGTCCACCTGGCTGATCCGTACTTACCCTACCATCCCCCAACTACCTTTTATTCATTTTCTTCATTTTCTTAACATTTTTCCACACATAATGCATGTGTAAGTATCACCTTGTGGCACTCCCTACTTGATTTCTATCAACATGATGCATGATGACACATTCTCCCTATAGCATAATGCATGATGCGGTATACCGTAACATTAACAGGATTGAATTGCGCGTATAAAAGAAAGTAAAGCATATAATGGAAGGTAACAACTAAAGTTGAATAGTGCACACAAGGACAAGTATAACCATGGAACACCCAATAAAGTAAAGCATATGAAATAAACAATTATAGAATTAATTAAACAACATGGGGCATGCTTGGATATGTAACTTACAATAATAGAGGAAATATGACGGAGTTTAACAATTGACGTGCATAATTTAACTAACATGCTCAAGAGTTGATTACATGCTATTATCCTAGTTTAACTAATCACGATTAGGTTTAATAGAAGATAACATGCTAAGGAGAATTAATTATAAGCAAGGTTATGAGCAACAACAAGAAGACAATAACAAAAGCATTTATTCACTTGGTCAATGAAACTCTTAGTTCGTTCACGTTTAACTCATTCTTCTTTCATCTTCTTCATTCTTTTCTAATAAGTGAAGCATCATTATAGAAGTTACAATAAATGAGATTGCAGTAAAAGATAATATATTGAATATCCAAAAAGGAAGAATTAACATGTTAATTAATTAAACATGCTATGGTTATTAAATTAGTTAGTTATACATACTCAAGTCTCATTAGTAAAGTTAGTTAGTTAACATGCTTGAGTCTAGTTAAGTGTAGGTTATTGTTCTCATTCATTGGCATTCATCAAGACAAAATCTTATAATTTAAACATACTCAACCAGTGAGTTAACATGCTCAACTAATTAGTTAACATGCTCAAGTAAAGACTTAGATTATAATTCTAATTAGTTATTCTAATGGATTAACATGCCCAATTTCTAATTAAGTTTACTACTCTAGTCGATTAACATGCTCAATTTCTAGTTAAGTTAATTACGCTAATTAATTAGTATGCTCAAGTCAAATTAATTACTTTAGTTAATTACCTTAGTTAATTAACATGCTGCTAATTGATTTGCACATGCTAATTAAACATGCTAGTTAGCTAATTGAATATGTTAGTTTATTTAAACATGCTAGTTAATCAATCTAACATACTAGTTAAACAGTTAAACATGCTAGTAGTTAATGTTTAGTCAATTTACATGCTCAAGAAATAACAATACTTACTTAAGCATATTCTAATTAATTATTGCTAATTAGTTAATTAGACAAGTTAGTTGGTTCACATGTTTAGACAAATCAAATTATTTTCATGCTTAGATTAACTAAATTGGTTATCATGCTCAATTGATTAATACTTAACTAAATTGATTAGCAAATAAACATGCTAGATTAACGAAGTAATGACAACACCACAATAATGAAGGAAATAACAGCTTATAGATAACAATTCAAATAGAATAACTAAAGCGAAATTAAACAGAGAACAAGTCAAAATAATGTCTTTAGACTTAACTCGTTCATCTAAGTATTTCTCATTCATCTAAGCTTTACTCGTTCATTCATTGTCTAGGCATTTGTAACAGTATCAATAACAAGAGCAAAGAAAAGGATAAAGACATGATAAGGGAAATCTACGAACCACCAACAGGGAATTATCACGTAGCAACAATAATCTACCCTATCAACAACAAAGAGACACACTAACAATCAAGGGAAATTATCTACAGAGTATTAATCATAGAGCTAGCAACACAAGAACAGAACTAAAACCAAGGAATATTTCAGAGCATTAATTCTACCACTTACGCACTCTACTTGTGGTGTAGGGCCACCACTGGCCAAGACACCCTATTTCCTTACCTAATTTGATGAACTAAACTAACAGACAACACTCCGACTCATGGCTCCTCAGCTTACAGGC
>CM039474.1:18228671-18264732 GCA_022433065.1 Begonia loranthoides
AACTTAAATAGGATCACCCCTATCACATGAATAACTATAATAGAACTCAACCCAATGCATTGTTGCAACAACAACAACAACGTCAATATTTATCTCCAACTACAATTGATATCCATTATTCAATATAGCAAACAAACAAAGCTAGAATCTTCAAGTTCACAAACGACGAGCCTAACCAACAACAACACCTCTTAAATCCATTATTGAAACTTTAAGCTTAAATAATCACACCCAACAATAAAACAGAGAGCACATATCCTTAGAGCAAGTCCTTTGAGTTTGTCCATGATCATAAAAATTAATTTTAGCAAGCCAAGCACAAATCTCTAATCTCAAGAAGTAGCAACGAACTGAGTTGGATATTAATCAACATAATGCCAAGTTCCAAAAACTATAGTACAATTAAATTCAGATAGTGGCATTTCTCTTTGACATTATCTCATCAAAATAACTAGTGTGCAGAAATCACTCAATCCAACAACGAAACAGATCCAAATTGAGTTCCATTACCAAAGTAAGAACTCAACTATACATCCACACTCAACAGACCAAAATAACACTGCACTACTTATCCAAAAACAGAAATCAGACAGTAGCAATCTACACATCCACGGCCCCCACCAAAATTTCCAACAACCAAAACAGAAACAAATTTTAAAACCCATTATTAAGTCAAAGGCTTAATGAAAATCGCTCACCCAATGGAACAGAACAGAATCGTGTTCTGTTTACTTGCCGGAATTAGATCCGGAGCTGCTGTCGCCGGAGTTGTTCGTCCGGAATCCTTTAGATCGACTGCTGTAAACCCACAACACAGATCAACGACATCACAAATCCAAACTTAACATCGGAATAAAACTCGAATCGAAAGATCTCACCCACTGAACAGATCGGAGTACGTCGCCGGAATCGAAAAACAGGTTCGGCCTCGGAGCTCCCGTCACCGATCCGAACTCGTCGCTGCCGGAGTCGAAAAAATGGGTTCGATTTTCAGAACTCCCGTCACGGATCCGAGATCGCCGCTCTCCGGAATCGGAGGAACACACTCGGGTTGAGCTGTTCCGTCGCCGGCGTCGCTCGGATCGGAAGCCCGCGGCCACCGGCGCCGTTCTTCGCCTGCTCGGAAGTCGACCGTCCACGACCGACATCGTCGCAGCGCCGTTCGTCATTTGCAGCCCTCGCGCGGTCGCCGTCCGCCATTTTCCGATCCCGGTTTCGTCCTTCCGCGATCGACCGCCGCTGCCGTCGCCGTCGGGAGTCGCTGGTTCATTGGTCGCCGGCGTCCGGCGTCCCTCTTCGCCGTTCGCCCTCTCTCCCTCCTTCGATTTCTCTCTCGGCCGACGAGGACATCGAAAAACAAGGGGGGGGGGGGGAAATGGGAGAAGAGGAAACTCGTTTCCTCTTCTCCAAATTTAGGTTTTTAATTTTTAATTTTTTTTTTTTTTTTTTTTAATTTTTATAACAACTTAAACCATGGACTTTGCTGGTTCAAGGGCTTTGGGCGGGATTTTTCCCCCTCTTCTCAATCCCTTTTCCTATTTCAATTGTTCTAACTCATTTATTTCCTTTATCCAATAATTCCCTAATTTCTTTTCCATTTAAAATAAATGTGTATCACCAATTTTATACATCACCAATTTATAATCTACTCAACTCTAAATTTAATTCAAACATCATCCATCGATGTTATCGCTCAATCTTGATTGTCCAATATCGTTTATTAATTAAATTCTTTACTCGAAAAAATCTAATTTCACTGACTTTGACCAGTTGACCAAATTTGCATACGTGGACTTGACCAAATGACTAAATTCACATACGTGGCTTCTACACGACAAATTCGGTCTACTTCAACGGTATGATCGACTTTCAACGCGAAGAATTTAAACGTGGAATTTATCATTAAAATTTCAAGTCTTTTACAATGATTCTCTTGTCCAAATGGATGGTCGATTAGCGCATGGATATTTTCAAATGAGGAGATGCTTTAGCCTTGTCTTAGCATCATGGCTTGATTCATCATTAAGCCCCTTAAGTTCATCTTGACCTACAAAATAAGGAGTGAAAAATTGGTTAGAAGTCTCCTTGACTTGGGCTCTAATGAACGGGCCCTGTGGTGCATCAATTGTCATACCTATCGTTCGACTACACCTTGAAGGCGGGGGAGAAGAATTCTATTGCTAGTTGTCAGGAATGGGCTGATTCAGAAACTAGTGGTGTTTGACCCTAAAATTGAGAGGGAATGACATTGATTGCTGGTCGACTGACATGGGAAAAATTGGCTTGTGCTTGATCACCCTGAGATTGAGAGTGAACAAATTTGGTTATCGTTCAATAGACATAAGACAAATACGATTGTGGTTGAGATTGAGAGGGAGCGAGTTTATGCTTGAGAGTAAGTTTTGTAGACCTAGAATCCATTGAGAAATTTGTGAGAAAACTGAAATCAACGAAAATCACTCGAAAAATTGGTCCCAGAGGATGAAAAATTTTATCTGACATGAATGTGTTTGCGACGCAATAAACTTATATAATAATGAGGCAACACAGACATGTTCACATTCGTGAACACTTTCTCGTCCACCATAAATCCCAATGCCTTCTGCGTGATCGGTTGAGCAGTATTTGACAATTCAGATCTAATTTTGTGCACAACGGATCCTCGGACATGTTCACGTCTGCCATGGATCTCTTGTGTGCTATCGGCTAAGCAATATTTGATGATTCAGATCTAATTTTGCACAATGTGGATCCCTTGTGGGCCATAGATTCGTACAAGACTGTGTGGTTGACTTACACTCGACGCGTAAACAACTCAAATATATGACAAATGACATTGTGTTGTCAACCTGGGTCCTCCTGTGGTTGACTAGTGACCACCAGTGGTCGACTTTGGGACCTCCGCAGTCGACCAAGGACCTCCAGTGTCCAATATGTCTATTTTGCCATCGACCAGCTCATTGTTATGATCAACCGAAAATGGTTAAGGGCCAAAATGGCCGAGTTGGGGTCGGCTGGCCCACTAGTGCAGTGGACTTCTGAGGTCAACCCCTCAAACCATGGATGACCACTGTGGTCGACTTGTCTCTAACCATGGTTGACTGCAAATCAACCCGAGGCCTGCCAAAACTCACGGCCTCATCTGCAGTCAACTAGGCATGACTAGAGATCGACCGGTTTGATGTTCCAATGCAGTTTCCTCAACAAAACGTGTTGTTTCCACTTATTTTTTGCCTCCAAATGGCAAATACTCCTACATAAACTCTAAATCTACTAACATAGGCTAGAAATTTCTTCAGGATTTGAATTTTCTAAGCTTGAATCTGAAGCCACCAAGAACACAAACATTAAACCTAAATCGGAAGCGAGAAAACAACATACTTGTGAAACGTCTTCACAAAAGACAGAGAATAAGACAACACAAAAACGAATCAGGCGTAGAAATGAAGAGAATCGCTCATCGGTTTCTCTCCTCTCTCCCTTCTCTTCTCTTTCCCCCATACGTGGACTCTCTTCCTCAGCAAGGAAGAGATTTTACTTTAAAAATTAAAATTTAAAATAAATAAAAATTTAATTATTTATTTAATAAATATAATGTAAATTAATATATTATAAATTTTAAATAAAATCCTTAAATCCTAATATGACAAAACTTAGAACTCGATCTAAGAAAACAAAAACTTACCAAATAGGATTTTGCAGCTTCGGGCAGGAGGGGAACATGGAACGCATTGGTTGACCATTGACTAGACCCTTTCATACGTGGACGAAGACCCACGACACATGGCAAGGATCTGGTCAACACAAAACAAATTGACTCGATCAATGTGAAAAATTTACTCAGAAAAATATAAAATCTAAAAATTACAGATTTTACACACATAGTGCACAAACAACCATCTTCACGTAATAGAAGATTAATTTGGGATAGCTTTGTAATACTTTAATAACGTGACCATCCAAAGCATCAAGAGAGACCATCTCCCAATGTAAATAACAAATCAAAATGAGATATCATGCATAGAAAATAAACATGTAAAACTAACGTATGTATAATACCAAAACAAACGTGCTAACGAAGAGTCACCGTCGAGTTTTTATATGTGGGAACCCACAAAATAAGGTTTGGAAAACTATGATGTAATGTTGTCCAAAAAGTATAATGGACTCAACATTAGAAAACCTGATCCAAAACTCAATCTCAGCTGGAGCAACGATTGCTCTTCCTACCAACTAGAGCAACAACTCAGGTGTTGTCTCTGTATCAGCAAAATTTTCACAACCTATAATAGACTCAACATTAGAAAAGCCAATCCAAAACTCAAAGGAAAAATCAAGGAGCGGGCCATATATCAGAACCAAGAACACAGCTCGAAAAGAATGTCACATGACCGTAAAACTTCACTGAGGCACTGATAACTCTTGAAAATGAGTTATTTTACAAGTATAATTTATATGAATATTGTTTAAAATCATTGATGTAATTAATAAAAAATATATTTTTGCCATAAAATGCCAGAACACACTACAACAATACGTTTTTACATAAAAGGATGTGTTTTATGATATTTTTTAGGTAAATTTCATGAAAATTAATATTTAATGCAAATTCAGTAAATTGCAAGAAATAAAATGGAGATGGGTCACAAAAAAGAAATTTAAATTATTCATCAAAGAGAGGATTCAAAGAAAGAGAGAAAAGTCATTTTTGAAGCAAAAAAGGAAGATTAAGTTGCCGAAATTATGAAGATAAGATGTTGATTCAAAATTTGAATATGTTCCTAGATGAGAGATAAAATATTTGAATCATCTATGTTGGATAAGGAAGAAACTAATTGGCAAAAATTTGGGGAAAGAATAATGGAGAAAGAGAATGGCAACCTAAAGATAAAAAAGAGGAGTTTTTTGGAAATGGAGAGCCATGAGAGAGAGAGGAGACAATTTAGTACAGAAAGATGAGTTTTCTAAAAATGAAAGTTGAAAAAAAAGAAGAAATTGCAGAGGTTGTTGATTGAGAAATCTATTCGTTTCTGCAATATTTGGGATACAGTTATTGTTGTGGCACATGCGGTATCATGCAACATCTGATTAATGGAGAAGATTTTTTCTATTTTCTGTTCTATTTTTATGTTTAATTACATAATTAATGTGATGGGTCATACACTAATTATGGGCTAAACTTTTCTAGTGGTTAGGAAGAGAAAGTATCAATTTATGTGAACTTTATTATTTTGCTAAGTTTGATGCACGAATCAAGTTGAATAATTTAATATGTTTTCATGATTATTTTCTTTAATGTCGATGGACATAAATACTACTTATGTTCCTATTGTACTTATCGGTAATTATGAATTAAAAGACCAATATTGAATTGTATAAGGATATCATTTACATATCATTTTGTTTTGAATCACACGATAAAATAGAATGATGTTCATTTCAATTTTTTGAAATATTTATCTTTCATAAGTCTAGAAGGATTTATTTAGGAAAATTATCAAGCAACTCAATAGAGTCTTGAATCATAAAAGATTCTAAGTCATTCAACTGATTATTGCAGCATTCTATAGCAATTGTAGTAAAATTCACATAAGGAGGGAAATTAAATCTAAACCACTCCCTTCTAATCTGAACTTCTCAATATTTTATTTCTATCTTAAGTTAATTTTTCAACACCTTATTTGTCATTATAAACAATTTTTATTTTTAAAATCATTATTTTGCATAGATTAAATTGTGATAAAATTGTCCTCGTGGGATTGATAATCTATTTACTCTCTATTACTTGATTTGCGGCACGTGAACTTGTGTAATATTAGTTTTGCAAAAACAAGCACGTAGTGCCAAGGCGACAAAGATTTAACCCAAATGGTTTCTAAGATCATTAAGACCTTGCCGCCGACACCCACTCCAGAGACGGGTTTCAATGTTGACATTCGGAGTTGCATATCCAAGGATGCAAAATGTAACATCTCGAGATTTTCCTCATTTTCAAATTTTAATTTTTTAAGAGTCAAAAGAAAATTTGGAATGGCATGGGTCAAGTTGGATGAATGATTGTTGGAAAATATTAAAGTGGATAGCCAAAAGTGGGGAGAATTCCAAAGTTGTACGGGGGAAAGGATTCATGAGTGAAAGTGTTAGTGAATGGTGTAGTGGGAGTGTGCATGTCCGTGGTAAACAAGTATTGCAAAATATGCGATGTTGAGTCATGGATTATTTTATGGATATCCATTGTGAAGAAGAACGACGTTGTGCGGGAATAATAGACACTGTGAATAGCAAAATCGTAGAAGAGAACGTACCTGAGGAAGAGTATGCGTCTGCAACAAGTAGATAAAAAAAAGGAAACGTTGTTGTTTTAATGAAGGACTTAAACTTATAGTTGAGTCGCGAGAGTTTAGGCATTCGGGGAATGGAAAGGTGCTGTAGAAACAAAAGTATCTACAAAAAAGAAATATGTCATGGTAGAAAGGTTGTGAAATAAACAGTGTCATTTGGAAATATGAAAGGTAGTGACCTCTCAGATTAAGGGGTGAGATCGATAGAAAAGTTGAGGATGAATTAGGACATGTTTATGAGTGCGGAGAAGCAGTGACTCTCACTTCAATGATAACTGTAATGACCTGGATTTTCGTAATTCCTTAAAAATGCATGAAAATTTGAAATTTTCTTTTTAAAGCAAAACATATTAGAGTGCGTCTAAACCAGATCGCTACTAACCATTCGTAAAACTCATTTTAAAAAATCAATTAGGGTGATTACTGTCTGAGGTTAATGAAAATATGTTGTTTAATTATTCTGATTAGTATAAAGTGGAAAATGAATTATTGCCTTCGAATTTGATTAGCCACGGCATAAATTGTTGCCAAATGAATTGAAAGAAGATATTCATGAAAGTATTAGATTAGTTGTTGCTGAAACCATAGTTGATGGAATTGTTATGACCTCGGTTACATTAGCTGTAATAGGTATATTCTGTTATTTGGTTATATGATTATCTTGGCCACTTCGGAGCATTGGGTTTTACTCTTAAGCATTTTTCTAATTGAAATAAACTATCGGATTGGAATATTATTGTTAAGCAAAACTACCATTATGGAAACTATTGAGAGCTATTAAGTTGGATTATAAAATTCTGTTGGCAATAATATTCCTTGCGGAGATTGGGACTTGTAACTTGATGATAGATGATAGTTTTGGAATTATTATTGATAAGTAAATATTTATCTGATTGTAAATACGCTTTGGAGAAGGATAACTTTAAGTGCTAACTCTCTAAAGCCAAGGACTCTAGGTAAGTGGCGCTACATGCGTTTTGTCCGAAAGGGCCTACTCACGGAAATTAAGGTTTGTTTGTTTGCTTGATTGTTTGAATTATATGTTTATTAGATTTAGGTTTAGTTCCTAAGTTAGGATGGATCACATTTTGAGGATACAATGATGAACACGTTAGATAGAATTGTATGTGCACAACAACATTAAGACTTGGAATCCTAAAGTATACTAAAGTGAATAAACGTAAATAGGTGGTTAGGGATGTGAGTTCTTGAGTTGGTCGCCTAGGTGTGTGCCACAAGATGGCCGCCTTGTGTATAAACCGCTCTACCTTGTCATTTTGACATCTCTAACACTTGGATGGGTAACTGGAACTAAATGAAAATAGAACAGTAATAGAATTAAACGGAATATACGTAAATAGTTCTTTTTGTGGTCTAGTTGGTTACACCCGTCACAGAAACCAAAGATAAGTAAATAGCAGTTTTTGTGATTTGGTTGGATACACCTGGCTCAAAAACAGATAAATAACAATAAAAGATAGGAATAGTAATAGATAAGCAAAAAAAAAATTGTATACGATGTTACAAAAGTTGTTTGTATATTTTATGTTTTACGTTTATACCGTTTACTAAGCTTTAGGCTTATAGTTAGGTCATTTGCTGTAGGTAAGGAGCAAACGATTGGATAAAGTTGATAAAGGATGTAGCTGATGGAGTATTGCTAGGTTGGACATTTGTGCTGTTGGTGACATTGACCTTGGGGGTTATGGCTCACGAAAATGGAATAAATGTATTTAAAAGTTTTGAGATTTTATACTTTTAAGTGTTTATTGGTCTTAAACTGTTTTAAGTTCACGTTTTAGCAATATTTTTTTAAATGAGTTTTAAACTACTAGTATGTAATATTTTTTTATGATTAAGACTTCCGCTGTTTGTTACTCTGGTTTTCCCTCAAAAATTCTTTAAAAGAAAGAAAACTTTTATACGAAAAAAGTTACGGGATGTTACAGATGCTACAGTAGGGTGTAGTTGTGATGCAATACAACAATCTCCTAGAAGTTTCTGAAGCTGCCCAGAGGATGAAAAGGGTCTTTCATAGAGTCCAAGACTCTAATTCTTCACAATTGGGTTTGGATAATCAGAGGAAACAATAAACCCGAGCTCTAGAATTAAAATAGGGAGATCTCCACTTGCAGATGATAGATTGAGCTTAAATTCATAGATTATGTAGCCAATAACCCACACATTAATGTCTCCAAAAATCAGCTTCAAAGGAGAAGTATACTAGGAGTTATGATCAAAACAATGAGTTGGCAAGGTTAGCAATCTGCTAGGTTTAATCCAATGCATTCAAATGAAACGGAGTCATCTCTCAATTCATACAGCCAATAACTCCCAATTTTGGAGGAGACTAAGATAACATATGAAAACAGGGGCCCTTAAAATTTCATGCTCAAAATCGTATCACACACGGAGATATGCACTCAATAATAATGTGCTTGGAAGTTTATCAATTAAAACAGTTTTCAATCACTCACATTAGAACAAAAATAATTTCAAAAGCCTATGTCCCTTAGAGCTCAAATTTCTATTGCTATTAGACAATAAAATTAAGAGTAATATGGCCAAGTTTCAGCTTCAGATTCAATAAGCACAATGAGATCCACATCAAAGTGTACAGATTCCATATTAGGGTTTCTTTACTCGAATTCTGGGCAATGAAAATAAAACGTTAATAACTCCCGCTGCATACACTCTTTAAACTCCAAATTCACAGGGCTAGCAGTCAACAATTATGAAAAGAACACTTCCAATTTCCAGCAAAAAAGAATACGCACAAACGGAGTTGTGCATTTTGCAATCTGAAGTGCTGATCTGAAGCAGCAAATAGCAGATCTACGGAGATGGATTTCTTTCCTTCCTTAGCTCCACTAACGATGTCCAAATCACATAAACTCCACACCAAATAAACACCAATCCAATGCAATTTCCATAGAATTAAGAAACAATATTACCTTCTTAAATAATCAATCATGAATAGAGACAATGAACCTAGCTGGTCTGCTACCCTTCCAATGACAAGGGGCAAGAATCGGCCACTCCAAAAGGACACTCTAACTAGGGGTTTGCTTGATCATCTACTCCCACACCACACGTACAACCACACTAGGAGATTTCTGGAAGGAGTAGCACCTAACAACCTATCCAAGATCAAGCAAGAACAATAGGTTGAATTGATAAGATGAAGGTGGCCGAGAGTGAGAGCTCACGGTTCTCCAAAGAAGCACATGGCTGGATATCTCCTAGTTTAGGGTTTTTCCAATTGAGTTTAACATTCACATTAGAAGGGAATAAATATCCTCTCATGACATTACAAAGCAAAAGATGAAATTGCCCTTGGAGAGACAAAAAAGGGCATAAGGGCTCGATTTGCATGCAAACCGAGCACCTTCCAAAAACAAACCAAATAACATTCTAAAATCCACAAAAATATGTTCCAATCCATAACCAACAACAAACATAAAAATATGATGTAAAAACTCAAGCAAACATTCTCCATTGGTCTAAAAAAAACTTAGCTACTTTGCAGCTCCTTCAAGCCAGGAAGGGGAAGAGCTAGCCGATTTCATCTGTATGGCTCCACGTGAGAACATGGCACGAAACTTCTTTGTGTTCATGCGTTGGTGCCTCTGTGAATCCTAATGAATGATTGTTCCCTACAAAATAAGAACGCGTTAAAAAAGCGCCGAGTCTCTTGGCTCGGGCTCGGGTGAACCGTCCTTGGGGCACATCAATCTTTCATACCAACTATGGGTGCTTTTAGGAGAAACAAGTGAATAAAAAGAAGAGGAAGGCAACTAAGAAAAATCAAGGAAATTTTTAGGGATAAACATCAAGTGGAGGGTTGACCTCGCATGCTAATAATGGGTCTTTTGGTTGTGCTAGTATAGTCCTTATACCTGCCACTCATGTGGATAACCAATACATTTGAAGAGAAACTGTCTGCATAACCAACATCAGCTGTTGCAGCCGCCATGCTAGTCTTTCTCTTCTTCTCAAGGTAGTGTTGTTTGGAGTATTCTTAGGGATGGACATGGTTTTGGCAGGGCATCTTTCCAGTAGTCGACATTGAAAACCAATTTTCACTCCCCAACAGCCAATTTTCACTACCTAGCAGCCAATAGGGCCCCAGTCAACCTATTACACCCCTTACCAGCCATCTAGTTTAGACTTTCAAACGTCAACTAGCTATCAACAGAGCTATGAGTCTTGTCCTTTCCGGCAACAGGGGTCCACTAGTTTCAAAGAATAGCTCTTTTAGAGCAGTGGTTCATGTCCTAATTCTATCAATGGTGGCTATCAAAAAGGCCACAAGGGTAATTTCTCCATTTTTGTGTTAGTGTTGGGTTTGTCAATAGAGGAGATGGTATGCTCATTGGTACTTAGCACTCCATTGGGTTTCTAGAGTGGAGTGTCTTTTGTATGCTAGCTCGTCTATGTGATTATAGAAAACTACATATTTTTTGAAATTTTAGTTATTTTTCCTATAAGTATATTCTATGTGATTTTAGACATAAACTTGCTAAGAAATTACAGGGGGATTGTTCATTATCACGTGAATAAGGTAACAGTCATTACGAAGGATAGACAAGTTGTCATCTACCGCAATGTTCCTAGTGCAGTGATGACTAACCCTATTCTACGTGCTTGTTTAGGTGGCTATAGTGGACTGAGATAATATGGGAGTCTCTTGTCTGTTGATGTAGATTGTAGCCAGGACATGGATACCTTAGATGTAAGAGAGTTTCCAAATATGTTTCTTGATGAGTTTCCAGAGTTGCCTCCAGACCAGGAGATTGAGTTTCATGTCAATTTAGTCTGGGTTGCTACCCTAGTTTCAATTCCCACATATAATATAGATTGAACAGAGTTGTCTGAGTTGAGGAAACAATTGGATGAGTTAAGAGATTGAGGATTCATCCATGAGATCATGTCACCTTGGGATGCTCCAGTATTATTTGTGAAGAAAGTCGATGGTTCTTTAAGGCCTTGCATAGATTATTAGAAGTTGAAATAGGTTACTGTGAAAACAAGTATCTGTTGTCGAGAATTGACCAATTTAGTGGTTTATGGTATTTTTCTAAGATTTATTTGAGGTCTGGTTGTGACCAGATGATAATCCATGAGGAGAATATACTGAAGATAACTTTCCAGATGAGATATGGTCATTTCAAGTTTCTACTCTTACTTTTTAGTTTGATCAATGCTCTAGCTATTTTCATGGACCTAATGAACTAAGTTTTCAGACCGTATTTGGATTGGTTTATCATGATTTTCATTGATGACATTTTGGTGTATTTGTGTTCACGAGTTGAGCATGGAGAGCATCTTTGGATCATGTTGCAGACCCTGAAAACTCAACCAATTATATGCCAAGAGGAGTATGTGTGATTTCTAGATGTCTAAAGTCAAGTTTTCATGTAGTAGGATTTTTGTTGATCCTGCAAAGATTGAGGCAGTTGTGAAGTGGCAACCGCTGAAGAACATGTTAAAGAGTTGTAGCTTCCTTGGTCTAGCTAGCTACTATCGATGTTTTGTAGGGAACTTTTCTTCATAGCTACCTTGTTGACCAAGCTGACTAGGTAAAAGATATGGTTTGAACTGGATGACTATTGTCAGCATGCATTCGAGAAGTTGAAGACCAAATTGAAGAGTACGCAAATTCTAATAGTGCCTGATAGTAAGCAACCCTATGTCATTCACACCGATGCATTAGGAGTCAGTCTTGGGTGTGTTCTGATGCAATTAGGGAAGGTTGTTGCTTACACATCACTCCAATTGAATCTCCATGAATAGAATTACCCAATTCATGATTTGGAGTTGGCTGTGATTATATTCGCTATGAAGATTTGGAGTTAGTTGTGATTATATTTGCTATGAAGATTTGGAGTTGTTTGAATGGTGCAAGTTTCCAAGTGTATTGCAATCATAAGAGTCTGAAGTACCTTTTCACTTAGCGAGATTTGAATTTACGACAGGGTAGGTGGATGGAGTATTTGGAGGACTGTAATACCCAAGAAAATTAAGTATTTTTAGTTGGAAAAGTTAGAAAAATACCCAGTACCGTTAAGTAATAGAAATAACATTGTATTAGGAGAAGAACTCATTTTTAGAGAAAGGGGCATTTGTCGCAATGTTATTTGGATAAAAGAAATGTTTTACAAAAAAAAAAAAAAAGTACAACCATTGGATACAGTCAAAGAATGGTTGAGATTAAAGATGATTTGAGGCATTGAAGGACAAATTAAAGGAAAGTCGTGCGGGAGATCTGAAGATCGTCGCATTAATTGATAAGAGAAATTGTAGCCGTTGGATTAAGAAGGAATAAGAAAGATGTTTCGGCAAAAAGATGCTTTGTGCAAGAGAAAGATTCTACATGGGAGGAAGGATAATAATCGGATTAAATAAATAGAAGAGTAGTAGCCATTGGATTAGAAGATAGAGAAGGAAGATGCTTTTGCTAAAATATACTTTGCGGAAGAGAAAGATTCCTTGCAGGAGGAAGAATGGTTGTCGGATCAAGCCATAGGATTAAATAATAACTTTAGATTAGGAGTAAGATGCTCTCGTAGATGGGAAATATTCCTTGCAAAAGGGTGAAGGGATGCGTTAAGGGAAAATATCATCGTTTTAGGATAAACGAATGTATATGCGGTATCAAACGTAGCCCCAACAACATTTTATTAAGATAAAATGTTGCCATTTTGGACAAGTGGCGTAAGTTGAATAGTGGCACCGCAAGAGTGTATGCGTCCGTGGAAGGAATAAGAGCCTATTGGGGATGTGACATGGTAGCAAACGCATCCGTAGAAGGACATTAGACTATCAAACGCCGCTATTTTTGATAAACATAACATGTTAAACAGTGGACCCACAGGAGCATAAGAGTTTGTGGTTGGAAACCCATCTGCGATAAACAATACATGATTGCGGTGCAAGTAATTGCGATGTGACATGACGTTAAATGATTGGCTTATGGAGTGAATATTCTCTGGAAAGATGCTCAGTGGGAGCGAATGTGTCCGTAGTGGACATGTAGATGTCTGTGATCGTGCAAAATCCACAGCAAAGGATTTCTTAAGAATTTGCTTTCTAAACTAATTGGGAATTTAATATATAACTCAAATCCACCTAATTACAATGAATTAAGGTGAGAAAAGTGCTTACAATTTCGGATTAGGTAAATAGTTTAGTGGCCAATTGTGATTGGTGTAAAAGATGACTCACGAGGTTAAATTTAATGGCTAATTGTAAATGGTTAAGAGGATCATTCACAAGGTTAAATCACTGACTTTAAACCTTTATAAAGAAAGGAGTTCAGCTCTTCAAAGTGGACACAAGAGAGCAACGGTTTTTAGCTCTTCTCTGAAGTGTTAAGTAATCTCTTAAGGTCCCTCAACTCAAGGTGATAAACCGGAAAATTGCTAAGACCCCAAGGTAAACTTAGACAAAGAGACTGATAATAGAGAACCACGCATTTGATGGAGCATACTCGTGAAGAGTGCTTAGAGTTGTTAGGTAGAACTTCATTTATGGATGGGACACATTTTTGCAAAAGAAATGATATGTAATAATTTGATAAAAGTTTTGATGAATGAATGATTTACGAATTATAACAAAGGTTAAAGAGAAAATACTTCCACTATGCTAAAAGAAAAAGAAATAAAGGTTTATTAAAGAGAGAAAAAAATTACCCAAAAAGGGCTAAAATAAGAGAAAAGAAATCGGGGTGCTACAAGGACTATGATTTCAGCTAAGAGTATCACCCTAGCAAGGCAAATGTGGTGGCCGTTGCTCTAAGCTGACATCCTCAAGGATCCCTAGCTTTTCTGGTTCTTGATGAGTGGAAGTTTTTAATTTCCATTGGAGAATTCAATCTTCAGTATTATGAGGTTGGAAGTACAGCTTATGCGTACAATGTTATTGCTACTCTATCGTTGGTCAAGAGGACTAAGCAGTTATAGTAACAAGATGTTTAGTGAAGAGATAAAGTTGAACAGTTGCAAAATGGTGAACGACTTGATGTTGGGATGTCAACACTGAGGGGACTGTTCTTTAGCAAAGTAGGGTGGCAGTTCGTAATATTCAAAATAGGTAGGCAGTTCTTGTTAGGGATCACAGATCTTGATTCACTATCCACCTAGGGAGTACAAAGATGTACCATGACTTGAAGTGATAGTACTGGTGAGTGGGTATGAAGTGTGATGTGATAAACTTTGTGGCCAAGTGTTTGACGTGTCAAAAAATAAAGGCTAAGCAGAGTCTAGTAGGATTGTTGTAACCTTTGCCTATCCAAGAGTGAAAATGAGATAGGATTACGATGGACTTTATCACTAGTCTTCTTAAGACTTTTCAGAAGTTGGATGTTGTGTGGGTCATTGTGGATTGTTTGACCAAGTCTTCTCTCTTCATTCTGATTAAGATGGATTTTTCCTTATCCAACCCATTCGTACATCAATAACATCATTCGTCTCCATGGTGTTCCCTCCAGTGTTGTTTCGAATCTTGACCTTAGGTTCACGTCCAAGTGTTGGAGAGCTCTGCAAAAAGCTCTAGGTGCGGAGTTAAACCTTAGTATTGTACATCATCCTCAGACTGATGGGTAGCTATCTAGATTTTGGAGGACATGTTGTGAGCTTGTATCTTGGACTTTGGTGATAGTTAGATTAATCATCTACAATTGGTCAAGTTTATATATAATAACAATTATCAGACTAGTATTGAAGTCTCCCAATACGAGGTGTTATATGGAAGGTCATGTCGTTAGCCATTGTATTGGGTTGAGGCAAAGGACATGGTTTCTCTTAGGGCCAAAGTTGGTCTAAGAGACTACTGACAATATCCAACTAATTTGAGAAAGACTCAATACTATGTAGAGTAGGCGGAAGACTTATGGTAATATGAAGAGACGTGAGATTGAGTTTGACGAGGGAGAGTTTGTTTTCCTCAAGGTGCATTCGCAGCATGTTATCAATCGATTGGAGGTGAAAGGGAAGTTACTCCTGAGGTATATTGATCTGTTCTAGATTTGTTGAGAGAGTTGGCAACATAGTCTATAAAATTGATCTACCTCCCTATCTTGGGCACGTTCATAATTTCCTCCACATATACCAACTAAGAAAGTACATAGTTGAACCATCCTACATCATCTCCTAGACTGACGTTCCCATGCAAGAGGACATTTCGTATGAGGATGAGCCTGAATGGATCCTAGGTAAGGAGACTCAGTCCTTCGTTGCAAGAAGATCCCCTTTGGTTTGTGTGCTATGGAGGAACGACATGGAGTGGGAAACTACTTGGGAATTCGAGTCCGAGATGATGTGGAAGTACACCTATTTGTTTCATGACTCTTTTGGAAGATGTGCTAAATTTCAGGGACAAATTGTTTTAGGGGGGAAGGATGTAATGACCGCTATTTTTATAATAATAAATTTCATATGTAAATTTTTTGCTTAAAATGTGGTTAAGAAATTTAAAGTTTATCCATTTTGTTGCATAGAAGTCACGTGTTAATTTTTGGTCAAAATGTCAAATCGATGAGTTTGGTTATCACCATGAGCCAAATAAATCATCAAATTTCATTCAATAAGTCTTAAGTACCTCAAATTGAATTTCGGGTAACGTTCATGTTTCCAATGAATTGGGATTTAAAGAGAATTTATTTAATGCACATAATATGTATTTTATTATATATTCTTATATTAAATAAATTAAACTTTTAATTAAATAAAATTTTAGTAAAATAAATAAGGGAATGAGGGAAACCCTCATTCCCCTATTTTAGACACCATGAGAACAAAGGTAGAGGGAGAGAGAGAAGTGCGAAGTTGGTTGTTCAGCAAGTTTGAGGTTCAGAAATGTAGAGTTCAATCTCTAACCTTTGTCAAAACATTTCATGAGTATGTCATTTTCCTATCTCCATTTTTTTCTTTGAAGTTTGGGTTGAACATTAGTTTCAGATTTAAGCTTCAAATCTCGAATCTATGATTTATTTTTTGGAATATATTCGTAAATTTAGAGTTTATGTAGGAGATTTAACCATAAGAAGATGAAAACAAAGAAAATGGCGTGTTTCCATCACAAAAATTGAGCTTGAAGGTCACCATGGTTGACCACGCAAAAGGCCAAGAGTTTTGGAAAGTTCAGACTGATTCATAGTTGACCATAGCGTGAATTGATCGAATGTGCCTAAATCGGTTCACTACTACATTGCCCAGGTCAACAGCTACATTGTTTAGTGGACCACACAATGTAATTTTTCCATTGTTGGGTTGTTTACAAATTGATTTTGGTTCCTTGTCCCGATATAGGACTCATTCCTATTTCCTTTTGACTTATTGATGAGAATTTTTGACCTTTGATATGTTTTTAGGCTCGGACGAGTTTGTAAATTATGAGGTCGTACCTTAGGTTACTGCTTCTCCTTATAAAAAGAGAGGTCATCATCAAGGTAGGGATTTTATACTTTTTACACTGCATTACAAAGTTTTCTAAACTGTATTTTATGGGTTGCTACAAATGAAAATTGACAGAGATTGTTCAACAACACATCTGATTTTATATTATATGTATGTGACTTTTACACATTTACATTTCTACATGCATGTTACTTCCTTTGTTGTTGTGCTCATATCCTGGATGGTAAATCCTCTTGATGCTTTGAATGATCTCGGCGTCAAAGCATCGTGAGTATATCCCAACATCTTTTGTTGTGTGATGATGTATGTTTGTGCGCTACGTGAAAATGGGTAATGGGGCGGTCATGATGCACTCCTTAGGTTTTGAATGTCTAATCTTGATCAAGATGTATTTGGTTATTTTTTATTACAGGTTGTGTCATCGCAGAGTCTTACTTGCCGACAAACTCAAGTGATGTCGCTAGATCTTCAGATAATCACTTTTCTGTTCTTGGCTCATGAGGCGCTGCCCAAAAACGGTCACAATCTTTCTGTGCATTTGTTCGGAGGAGTCCTTCAGTGATACTCTCTTATCACTGAAACTTGTTTTGTGGTGAAAACCTTGATGCAGCTATTTTTATATTAATTGTCTATGTGTACATCCTCATTTTCTGATTGCTCATTAGTGGCCAATGGATCAAATTTCTTAAAACATTGAAAATGATTTTAAATGCTTTTAAATCGATGCACGCATTGTGTTGATCATGGTTTAGATGTAAAAAGAAAAAATCAATTTTACATGCATTGCATTTATTATAAACTTTTGTTACTCATCCAAACAAATTCATTCCAAGGAAAGATAAAACTAACTAGGAGTAGCTATTGGGTGGCAGACTTCCTATTTCTTTTAATTTCTTTGAGTGTTTTACCTTTGTTTCCTAGTGAGGACTTTTATAGTTCTATATTTAATTTTGGTCTATAAAAGACGATTGAATAATGTTTTGGGCTTTGAATTTGACACATAGTGTTTGTTGTACCCTTGCTATTATTTCTCGTAATCACTATGTGGACCTAGGCTTATTTCGTATGGGCTATGACTTTGATTTGTGTTCAAGTCCACCTCTTGCGAGACTGTCAAATTTGAAACCCACCCCACAATAGTCCCAATCTTTCTTTTTTAGTTACATATTTTCTTTTCTATCTATTCATCTTTGAGCCCTGCCGATTCAAGGTGATGTGCCATCGAAACTTGCGACTGACAAGCAAACATGGAGATTTTCTAACTTTAATTATTGTGTTGTATTGTGGAGTTATTCAAGATCAAGCATAGGTGGAAGATCAAGTACAAGTTTAGAAGATTTTTTAGACGTTCCAAAACTACTGACAATCTGTACCCCAAGTAGTATTTGGATTATTTAGCTATCTTCAAGGTCTTATATCAAAAAGTGTGCCTCATAAATATTGTATTTGACTTCTTAAACTTTCTAGAATGTGGTCTTTCATTAAAATTGATGTTTATTTGCTATGTCAAAAGATCCACGAACAGAGAACTTTGTTTTCTGTTAAAGAAGCCCAATCTCACCCACTCGGAATTGAATCCCAATTCAATTTGAAGACGGGCCTTGAAGAATGATCCATTAGATCATTGCTACATGCAAGATTTAAGAACTTATTTATGGTTTATTTTATGTTGAGTTTAATAATCAATTGTTGGTGTCACTCGGTTAGGCCATGTCTAGCCGAGCATGTGTCTTTATGAGGGTATTTTGGTAAGTTGTCTTTTGGAAGCTTGCCCTAATTTTGTGGGATATTTAAACCATCTCTAAGGTCTGCCGAAGGGGATGAATCTTCAGCCAAAGAATAGATTTTGAGGTGTGGAGTTTCCCTCCCCTTTTGGCCATTCTCATTTGGTTGTGTTATCCAATTGAGTTTTGGTTTTCAAATTGGTTTCACTATTTTCTTGTAAGTTTTAGGTGATTTCTCTTAGTGCTACTTTTTTCTCCACCTCTTTCTAGAAGTAGACATCCTCAGCAAAGGAGTAGAAAGCTTGCAAAAAACCAAGTTCAAGTGCTTCCACCATTGGAGGCCATTGAAATCAATAGGCACAGTTTAGGTGCCTATTCGGACTAGCTTGCACCCCATCATCCGTAACTTCTTTTCCCAAATGTTTCTTCCCCTAATTTTTGGAGGGCTTCTTTTTCACTTTTGGAGTGAGACGTGGTAAACATTTCACGCCATTTGAATGCATATTACATGCGTTACGCTTTCTGCCATTTCAATTCAATTCTTTCCTTATTAGGCACTTAGACCATTTTGTATCCCTTCATCCACAACGTCTTCTCCCAAACAAATTTCCATGCAATTTTTGGAGTGCTTCATTGTCATTCATAGAGAAGTACGTGGTTCCAATTTCACATCATTTGAACACATATTGACCAAGTTAAGCTAGTTGTCATTTTGGGTCTGATTCTGTCGTAATAACCACTTCCATAAAAGAGTTTCCAAATTTCCCCTATCTAGGGTGCATCACAAGGCTAATTACGTATGTTCATTCTGTTTAATTCTTTATTAATGAAACCTTTGCATGTAATACATTTTTGGAAAATATGATATATGTGCTAGCCTAATTGACATTAGACCTATTTGTTTTGGTGATGAGTGGTTTATAGTTTATTAAGTTGTTTACATTTTAAATGTGTTTAACTTGTTTATCATTTAGTTTATAGATGTTCTTTATTGGTGATACCCTTTAACAAGGGTATTTAAATATACTAATATCTTTGTTTAAGTCCATGTAGCTAAAGTATACATCATTTAGACTTAGAAGCCTCAAAGAGTGGAATATAGAGAGTATAGGTTTACTAAGGCACTGTGGGTGGTCGACTAGTTTGAAACAAAGAAAAAACTACAGGAAAATGGTTGACCGGTGAAGATGGTGGTCGACCTAAAAATGGATAGATTTGATCTAAACTTCTACAATGTGAAGAAGTGGTTGACCAGGGGACAAAGCAATCGACCTATCCGACTTATGAAAAATTCTGTGTTAGTCCTACTACTTGTAATGCATGTTATTATGTAGGACATAAATCCTTTAGTTGTCCATTGAAATTAAATGATAAAATGACAACTTTTAAATTGATGTGGGTTCTTAAAGGAACCACTTCTAAAATTAAATGACCAAAAAGATTTGGGTGCATAAGAAAAGCACTTAGGAGGTTTTCTCTTTTGAATCAAGAGTATGCAATTAGTTTTGTTTAAATTGCTTAATGAATTATACTCTTGATTTGAATTGAATGGATAGTATGCATATTTTTCCTCTTGTATTTTTGAGCTTAAATGTTTTTAATTCTACAATTGATATCTTTGGGTTTAAATTTTGTTAATCCAACAATTAGTATCATAAATTGTACATATTGAATTGTTGTTGGTTGTTTGATTTTAATGTCTTGGTAGATCCCCATTGAGTTGAATTTGTTTATTAAAATAGGGGGAGAAATAGTTTTAACTTGAATAATTATTTTGACATAAGATTAAATTTTTCATTATTGCAATTGATAAATTGAATCTTTTTTTCTTGGTAAACACTTGCCTTTCTCTCAACAATTGGTATTCTAAGGGGGAGAAATATAATTGATTTTTTTTTTATGCTTTGGATTTTCCCATTGATTCGAATTAGTGTAATGACAAAGGTGGAGAGAATATATTGAATGCTTTTGATATGAATAACTTTTGTCCTTGATGTTTCCCTCCAATGATTTTTTTGTTTTGAATAATGACAAAGGAGGAGAATTTTTATTAACTTTGATTTACCTCCCCATTGGTTTTTTTTTTTTTATTATTATGACAAAGGGGGAGAAGTTGGTATAAGTTGATAGGAAAGCATGAATTGAAACTAAAAGAGATAAATTGCATAGGCTATGGGGGAGAAATCATAAAATGCAATATATCATGTTCATGCTTCGGATAGAAAAATAAACAGCTTAATATATTGTTTGTCATCATCAAAAAGTGAGAGATTGTTAGCCTAATGGACATTAGGCCTATTTGTTTTGATGATGAGTGGTTTATAGTTTTTTAAGTTGTTTATCTTTTAAATGTGTTTAACTTGTTTATCATTTAGTTTATAGTTGTCCTTTATTGGTGATACCCTTTAACAAGGGTATTTAGATATTATAATATCTTTGTTTAAGTCCATGTAGCTAATGTATACATCATTTAGACTTAGAAGTCTCAAAGAGTGGAATACACGGAGTATAGGTCCACTAAGGCATTGTGGGCGGTCGACCAGTTTGAAACAGAGGCAAAACTGCTGGAAAATGTTTGACCGGTGAAGATGGTGGTTGACCACAAAAAGGAAAAATTCGAGCCAAAACTTCTGTAATGTGAAAAAGCGGTCGACCAGAGGTCAAAATGGTCAACCTATCTGACTGCACAACATAACAACTATTTTTCAACGGGCCAGAGGCGATCGACCAAACAGGGGGTGGTCAATCGGTTACATAGTTGTTATAAATAGAAGACACTATGAAGCTCATTTTAACCAAGAATAAATCGTACTGAAGTGCTGCCAAATTCATTTCTCATTTTCTCTCAACTTATAGAATGCATTAGCCTAGTTCTCTCTATTCCCAAACTTGAGAGTTGCATTTGTGAGAGCTTTGGCTTAGAACTTTAAGTTTTATATTCTCTATTTGTACCTAAACCGTAAATCAAAAGGGTGATGCCTTGAAATAGTTAACAAATGCTAGATTGACTCCCAAGAATATCAATCCATAGAGTGACTCCCTGAGAAGAGCCATTGTAAAGATTTGTGTAACGCTTCCTTTTTGTTGGCACCCATGAAGCTAATCATCACTAAACGGGGAGGTTAGGTGATTAAGGATCTCCAAGTAGGAAACTTGGAGCGTAGTCGTAGGTTGGAGTTTCCAATCCGCGTGAACAAATTTGGTTGCACTTTCTCTATCCCTTAACTCTTTATTATTTGTTATTAATTGTATTCATTGAATGAGTTAAATCACTTAGGGTTTAGAGACTACAATATCACACAAAAAAATTAGAATGCTTAATTCACCCCCCTATAGGCGAGCATCGGTCCTATAGCATGAACATGACATGACAATATTGAAATAAAGCAACATATCCTCAAAAGTGTCCCTTAAAGTATATCCTTAACAAAACTATGCCTTTCACAGCCTCGATCAACATAATATCAAAACTCTTCTCATAACATCCTTAACATATACTCCAATAAAAACCATCCTAGCATCTTGTGTTGTGGGTCGTTAGGCCAAGTACATGCAACCATTGTTTACCGTGAAGCCTTAGCAATTATCTAATTTACTTCTTTAAGTTGAGGGACCTAAGGCATATCATAATATTTGTTAGTACGCGTACATTCATTAAATTTCCATCCCTTGTCATACTTCCCACTTTGGACGATTTGTAAATTCATAATTTGTCCTTAATTAATCTCATTAAATCAACTTATAAACTCAATTTTCTTAGTCATACTTATTGTCCAAAATAGGGCATTATTATTGTCAATAACCAATCAACTTCCAAAAATCATAACTTTTATCTATCATACACGTCAAATTCTCTTGTTTCCAATACCCAACGTTCCATTTAATTGTCCATAATAGTATATCAGAACAATTTAGTGATTAAAACCCATTCAAATTGGTTGATGCCACCAATACAAAGCCTACTCTGTTTCCCATCTCATTTTGATCCAACATCACTTTAACTTAAACTTAAAAATAAACTTACTAACCTTCAGAGAATATTTCTCACATCAAAGAGGAGTTGGAAACCGTGGCTTTCTTGCTTTCATTTGAAGGGCCAAAACCCCTCAATTTATAGAAGTTTAAGTTTGTTATTTTACCTCGTGAGTCATCCTCTCCACCAATCAAAATCAACCATTAAAACTATTTACCTAAGATAAAGTTGTAAGCACTTTCGTCATTTTAATTCATTGTGATTAGATGGATCAAAGTTGTTTGATTAATTCCCAATTATTCCTAAAAACAGATTCCTTAAAATCCAATTCTGCAAATTTTCACACATTTGCATATGCCTGGTGTCCATGGTAGATACCTTTGCTCCCACCGAGCATCTTTTCAGCAAATATTCATTGCATCCGCCAATTAATAAATGCCACGTCGCCCAGCAGATAAAATCCCTTCCGTGGATACTTGTGCTTCCACACATTCAATGTTCATCGTGGAATCGTTGCCATCCATGAATGCCTACACTGCCACAATTCCATTGTTCAATGCATGCCACATATCCAAAACGGCGACGTTTAACGCTTGCAACTTATCCAAAATAGTGATATTTCTTTTCAAATAAAACAATATCGCGGCTGCATTTGCTACCGCAAACACATTCATTACATAAACGATGACATTTTCATTCTCGCAAGGAATCTTTCCCATCCTTGGAAGCATCTTTCTCCTAATCTAACGATCCTTATTAATCCTAATATTTGATCCAATGGTCATTCTTTCTCCCACACAACATCTTTTCTTTCCCACAAAGCATCTTTTCGTAGAAGCATCTTTTCAATTTAACAACTTCTCTTTCATCCACTCTTTTATCCAACCGATCTACGTCATTCTTTCTAATATTTTCCTATTGTGGATGCATTTTCTTCTTAGGAAACTTAAAGATACAATGACGTTTACTTTACTTAATTTTTTCCTTTCAGTAATTCTATTGTTCAAAGCGGACACTCACACTTTCAAACACTATTTACATTGGATATCCACAACCATATTATCACACATCCTCCTCAAAATGACATCATTTCTTTTAGAATAGTCCATCATTATGCGACATTGTTTCTCCACATACAGTCATGGACATTTTCCTTCTCGCCAAAACCGTGGCAAACTTTTAAATCTTTACAATTTTTATTTTAATTTCCTTTAGTATTCCAATTTTTCTCCAACTCAATAATATTTATTTTCCTTGTATATTTAAAATATTCCTTATTTTCCTCGTGTGTTACATAGTCACTTACATCACAAGGCTCAACTATGAGTCTAATGCTTAGTGAGTAGTAAAAATGAATGTAAATATGTTGTGCGATGTAGTTTTCAAAAAACCATGCATGTTTTTTGCTCTTTTATTCTTTCTTTTCTTATCACTTAACAGTTTGATCATTAGGGTAACAGTCTAAGGGAGAATAGCCAAATTCGAACTCCAAGGAAAGAGCAAGCACCATTTGGTCCACCTCATGCAGAACAACTATTCTTTAGTCCTGACCCAAAACGACCCATTACGTATCTTTACTTTTCAATTCAATCTTTTTTATATAAAAAATATGAATAAAATAGGCCTTCCACTTTTATAAAACATGATGGATGTACTATTTTGTCACTCTATGCCAATCACAACACATTAGGCATATTAACATTATATCAACAACCAAAAATAGAATCTACCCTTCTTCAAGTCATCAAGTAATTTTAGTATTTTCATGTCTCATTAGATCATAAAATACACCATCAACATGTCATGAATAACATTCATTATATCACAGCACAAATTTATAAACAAACTTTTCACAAAACATGTAATGCCTAGATAATCCTCCATGTATTGGAAAAAATATTTTATTAATATTTCATGAATCAAGATATTTTGTAATCATCAAATTAGGACTTGGTGTGATGTAATTAAAAAGGAAGAAATATTTTGGAATATATTTAAATGGAAAATTATCACGAAATTGTATTTTTACACATTTTGGACGCACGGGGATGACACGAGGAGGGAGGTCACGTCCAAAAATGCATTGCACGTTGTCCCCAACATTTTGGGACGATACGGGATAAGGCTTCGCGTCCAAATTCTTCCTTCTCTTGTAATGCGGGATTTCGGACGAACGCGGACTTGCCCGGATGTAGCAGACACAGAGATTTTGGGTATGTACAATTTTTTATAGTTTCGGACGAACGCGAACGAAGGTGAGGACGCATTCCTTCATCCAAAAACGCAACTCTATCTGGGAATTTGTGGATTTCGGACGAACGCAAACGAGGCATGGATGCTTCCTCTCGTCCAAAAAGTTAATTTAAACTGAGAAACTCATTGTTATCAGACACACACACACACACTCTCTCTCTCTCTCATTTCATTTTTCCTTCGACATTTCTTTCCCCTATGATGTGGATCCCTCCCCCAAGAAGATAGGAGTTGTCCACATGGTCCTCTCCCAATGGACCACACTCCATAGAAGTGGGTGATTGTCTCTTCAGTCCAGTTTCACCAGCTTCACGTAGGTCCTCTGCTACCTTTAAATCAATGGGTGACTGGGTGGTTCAGGGCTAAACTCTCCATTCCTGTCTTGAGTGTTGGGGCGTGTTGTGAAAGGTTGTTGTTCTAAGTGTGAGATTATTTTGTGAGTTGTGAAATAGTGGTGTGCCTCCGTTTATGTTCCCTGGGTGTTGATCCGACTTGTTGCAGCGTGGGAACTTTCTGAAGAGATCATCAAGAGGTAAGAATTGGGATGATGTGGTTGGCCAGAGGAGGCCCTACATCACAGGTTTGGATTGTTGAACTTCTACTTTGATTGTTGTTGCAAAAATGTGGATTGCTTTGATTGTTGTTGCAAAAATGTGGACTGCTTTGATTGTTGTTGCAAAATGTGGACTGTTAAATCTGGATGTTGTTGGACTGTTAAATTCTGTTGTATATTATTGGATGGAAAAATTGTTCGTATAAGAGTTGAAATACGTGCTATGTCTAATCCCTATTTTGTCAACGAGGATAAACGCTGTTGTTGGTATAATGATTGGCTAAGAATGATAGCAATAATCGGATAGGTTCACTACTTTAAACTCTTGTTGTCAAGTGTGGATATTATGGACTGCTATATCTGAATGTTGTTGGGTATGTAAATCTGGATTATTGGTGTACTGTGAACAATTGTTCTGCTTATATTTGATATCATAGACTGTTAAATCTAAACTTTGCTCATAGTAGAATGTTTGATGTTAGGTATTAGATCGGGAGTTTGTGGGTGAATTAGCATGAACTGAATCCGGTGAGGAGATGGTACATTAATGCATGAATTCCTATTAAAAGTTAAATTACGACCCGGCTAACAAATAATTATCCTAATCTGTAACTTCTTGATTGATGCTTTATACATTACTAAGAAACCCCTAGGTAATTGTTAACAAATAGTTTAGTATGAATGGCCATAACCCTAGCATTATATTCTGCTTTCAGCTTATACTTTGTGTACGTATACTTGTTAATTGTACGTGACATTCATGCATCACATTTAGGATTTATGAATTCATTAGCATATCGCACGACACACCTAATATATGTAAATAGGCATGTGAGGGTTCGAGAATTGGTGACTGTCCACCTATGGTGACACACCTATTGGAGTACCTACTCCCACGTAGGGAGCGGTGAGGTACGGTTAAGCCACATGGACTCTATGGTACATCCTTTCTCTTGTACTGAAATCCCTAATGTCTTCAACAAAAGTGTATGGATATGGCACGTGGTGACACCGCTATTGGTGTGTCTCCTCGTAGGAGATACGGTTAAGCCACAAGACCAATTGACGTATCCATCTCTCCGGTTAACAAACAAGATACGATTCTTCTCTATAATGCATTGTATGATCAAGCATAATCATCAACATTGCATTTCATTCTGTTTCTTGTTGGGCGTTAGGCTCATTGTTTTCCCCGTGATGTAGGTGACGAAGTTTGTGACGTACCAGTTGGGGAAGAGGCATTCCAGGATGATCCCTTGGGTTATTAGCAGAGTTTGACCTGATGGTTGTGGCTCACGTAAATGGTGTTAATTATTTTTGAATAGTTAAACTTCCTCTTTTTACATGATAAACCATTTTGTAATCATGGACTTTTGTTAGAAGGTTTAAAACTTTATTTTGAAAAGCTTTATTAAATTCCGCTTTGTTAACTCTGATTTACATATGCAACTAGATTTAGCAAAAATTTTTATATCACAAAATTTAAAATAAAGAAAAACGAATTTTGATATTACTGGGGCGTTACAAAACATCATCACCTATACAATTCAATATCTTATACAACATACTCATATTATAAACCATTCTAAGATCTTATGGCATAAGCCAATAACCAAATCAAGCAAATCCATTTAAAGCATTTCTATTATCCTATTAATTATTTATACCAATAGCATATTCTAATACGAACATTCAAATGCCCTTGTGATGCAGGCAAAAAAGCCAAATACATACATATAATTATTTACGAGGAAGTTTTACACTTGATACAATGATTTAACCAATTAATTTTTGTTGCCTTGAATCAACCTAAAACACATAACTATCACATTAGTATCAACACATGCATACTTTTCTCAAATAAAGCATAATTCTTGATGTACTCAATCAAATCATGTGATTCTAGAACCTATCATTCGTCAAGAGACTACATAATAGCTTATCAAATTCATTAATGTATGCCTCTACACCTAATTTAGTTCAATCTAATCAAATTGAACTAATCTTGTCATGACCTAGAAGCAGCATAATAGAATCATCGAGTTAGGCAACCCAATTCTCGAAGAGAACTCAATCGCCCAACACAAGGCTTGGAGAAAAGCGGAAGTCTTAACATGAAATTAAGTCCAAAACCCAAATCACATGGGTTGGGATCCACAAAGTGATTAGCAAGAGACAAGATAGTATAATAATAAATAAAAGAAAGTATTGTGCAGGAATTAAACCAAACAACCAATCCCTAACGTACCAGAGCCGAAGGGATTGAATTGACGAACCTCCACTCATCCAAGGGAAGATTGATACACCCACCATAGGGGTACCAGCAACGCCCCAAGACAACCCCATGCAAAACCCATGCACCGAACCTAAACATTAACCTGTGGAAAAATAAAGTCGAAGGGGTGATTGACAAAATCAGTAGGGGAATCTATACTAAATGCAATGTATGTTAAAAATTGTTTTTCTCATCTATTTGAAAACCATTTTCCATGCTTCTCATTTACTGTGCATGGATTAAAAACATTTAAAATCTCTTTATCACTTTATTAAATCGGCCCATGGCCCTCGATGCAGTGTCATCAAAACCCATTGTATACATAGACAACTATACCACAAAATATGCCAACACCATTTTCCATTCGAAAACGTCATCAGTGAAAATGGATGGTCACTCACAAACCTGACACTCATCAAAGAATAGGTAGCTACCGTTGATAGCAACACCTCATGAGGTAGAGGAAATGGCAATGACGGTGATCTGGAGATCTAGCACATCACCCAAGTTGTCGCTGAGCTAAAGCTCCTCGTCGACACAACCTATACAATCAAATAAAATGGATAAGGTTGTCGGTGATTGATTGCTCCTCAACTAGCTACCAACAGGTTTCAAATTGGTGGGGGTTGGTGACAAGCAGAGCTATAAGCCATCATGTCACCTGCCAAATGGAATGGTCCTAGGATAGCAAAATTCAGCAACTAACAACCATCTGATCCGTGCGACTAAAACCCTCGCCAGGTTCTGGGGCTCAAAACCAAAGGACGCTTCATCACCGTCCCATCTCCATTTTGATTTTTGGGGCTCAAAATGCGAGGACATGTCACCAATGCCCCATCCCCATTTCACACGTAAAAAAAAATCAACCTTTGTGTAGTAGAAGGTTTTGTGAGATAGCCTCCTGATGCTTTAGCACGAGAGTGCCCCAAGCATCAAAAGGATTCATTCTCCCAACATATCCACAAATAATAAAACCAGATACCATGTACGATAAAATAAACATGAAAAAACATACATGTACATAAAAATAGATGTGTTTTCGAAACAGTCCCTGTCAGGTTTTCAGGTGTGGTATCACACAAAATAACAATTTGAAAACATGATGCAATGCAATGCAGAAAATATAAAAATCTCTACCTCATAGACGACCACGACAACCTGACCAACTAGCCAGCTCCACGTGCTATAGAAAGTGAGGGTCAAACTAGTGACATCTCCCAAACTAATAATAAGGTCGATGTCAACATCCATATAATCACACAAGGTATAACAAATAAGTCTATATCAAGACTAGTAATTCAAGACAGTCTCTACGGACAACCACTAGTCCCAAACTAGAAATCAAATCTAGGAATACACCAAGAGTCCTAGACTGAAACACAAACTCAAACCAAAAACCAAGTATGGCTAGTGAAGTCAAAGGGAGTTCGCCAAGCCCAACTCCAAGAAACAAACAGTGTGGTGGACCAAAACATAACCATAGTCAACCCGACATTTCAGTTGTAACAACACATTTTTCATTATCCTTTATAAACGTTTAAAACTTGAAATACTTTTCATTATTAAACATATAGTGGAAGGTCTTCCTTAAATAAAATCCATTGAAATAAAAGGAAATACATCAAAATAAATTTTCTTTTCTTTAACTTTTAAGAGTATACATCTTTTATAATTTAAAAACCTTTCCTTCCTTTAATCGTTCCTATTTAACTTAGCCAACACAATATCCTGCTGTGAAAATCCTTCATCAACTACTCCTTTTCATTTTTCATTTGCGTCGTAACCTCATCACAAGACATAAGTTATGGGCTTAATGCTCAGTAAGAAATGAATATCTAAAAACAATAACCCTGAATTCCTGCATATATGTTGTATTAGCAAATATGATATACATATGCTATGCAGTTTATAGTCATACCATTCCATCTGGTCTTTCCCTTTTACGTTTATTCCTTTTTAGTCAAATAACAATCAAGACATTGGAGATTATCAGTTCAAGGGAAAAGATACATCTTATGGTCCATCTTAGGCATAACTGTCACTCAATCCTGACCAAGGATGAGATACATCATCATGTAGTTCTCCCAAGCAGGACCGTTACTAAACCCTCCAACCTCCAATGTCTATTTAGGTTTATTCAGTCCATTTTTAGTTTCATTATCTACACACATGCTTTTGAACATTTTCATAATTTGATGCATGAACTATGCATGAAATCATATGCACTTATCATTAACCTATGAAATCCTCAAAGTCATAGTAATTCTGTATAAAACCTAAAATCTGTCATATATACTCTATTCTCAAGCCAAGGTAATCAATCATAAACCTAAGACATAACCTAATAACCATTACAAATATCATAACCTTAATCAACAATATAATTAATTGAATCATATATCTATCAACCACAATTGCTAATGTCATATCCTCAAGAATAATAACCTACTTTCTTGTGATGCAGCCAAATGTAGGCAACTTCTTAAATTCATTGCTTACCTTGAATTGTTAATGTGGTTCCACACTTGATATATCCTTTTGAATAACCACACCTTTAAAATTAACAATCTTCATAACCAATTATATCATTAATGACTATACAACTTAGCAAACATACAATTTGTAGACTATATAGGGTTTCATCCAAAATTTCATCTTCTTAAAACATCCATAACTTTCTCTATACTTAACTGATTTCATAAATTCCACCACCTATTTCTTCATTAAGATATCCTTGACAATATATGAGTGATTTTACTCAAAAGTTCCAAGAGGTTAGGCAATAAACATCAAACATCATAACCACCCGTTTTGACGATTTTCTTCACCTTTTATTTCTTTCCTTCATTGTATCTACTAAAACTCCATATAATCCATACAAATTACAAAGGAAACCTTTGTTACCTTTATATTTCTAAGAGAGAAGAAGGGGAAGATCTTTCGAGAGTTCCTAAGTTTCCATCTTCTCCAGCCTTAAGCTGGAGGTGCTTTCAAGCCAAGCCATAGTGATGATGACTCACCATGTTTTTGTCAGTCAAAACATGACATTACACCTTGAATCAGGTGACCCTTCACATTACTAGTCGATCACTTTTCTAATGGTGGTCGACCACCAATCTACTCGAGGCTTAATCTTTGCTTTCTGTAGGAATTGTGGTCAACAACAATTCCATTTCTGGTCAACAAAAAATGTACCTGAGGGCTTCTATTTTTCAATATGTTGCAATTCTAGTTGACCACTTCCTCAATTTCAATCGACCACAAATTAATCCATTAAACTTTACACATCAAACTTCCATTTTACTCTATCACCAATTCAACCCTAACAAATAACATCTTTTCCAACTAAAATTTTCATTAAACTAATCACCAATTATTATTATTATGACAATATCTTATACTTATCCTAATAAAATTTGTGATATTACATCAGCAGACAACCAGAAAGACCCATTGGTTGACAAGACACAGTGACACTAGATGGAACACGACATGCTTGACCAGAACAACTCAGCAGTCGAGAAGACATAGTTGGAGCCATTCGAACTCGACAATGGTCAACAAGGCATCACAGGGGTCAACCGAGACCATTCAACACTCGTCGAGGCAAAGCAAATGTCAACTAGGACCTCACAACTTTGACCAGACTCAACGACGGTCAATCGAGACCATTCAATGTCAACGAAACACATTGACGATCAACTAAAACCTCATAGCAGTTGATAAGACACGGCCACAATCATCCAAGACTCAACAATCGAGGAGAACCAACTACGGTCAATCGAGTATGACTCTATTAGAGATCAGCTAGAAGTCCATAAACACAACTAAGCCTAAAACCATGGTAGAGGACAAGAATTCCCATCAATTAGTTATAACAAATAAGTGGAAGGGTCCTATATCAAGTCTATGAACCCAATCGACGCACAAACGACTCAAACATTACAAAACAAGGACATTTTGCCCACTCTTGGTCGACTCGTGGAGGACCAATGCAACTCCTGGTCGACCAGTGTGGTTGACCAGTGGCCCTTCTGGTCGACTAGCAGAATTGCTGGAAAAGAGTCATTTTCCCCATGTTTTGCTCCATTTTCGACTCTTAACAACAAATAACTCTGTATAGACTTCTATTTTACCAATATCAACTAGAAATTTCCCTCGGATTCGAGTTTCTAAGCTCGAATCCAATGCTAACAAAATATCTAAACTTAAAACACAAAAACAGAAGGGGAAAATGGAAATACTTAGAAATGGCCTTTACAAAAGTTGTTGATGTGGACGACGGGAACCCAAAATCCATCTTCAAAAATTGAAAAACCCCGACTTACGCTCCCTCCCCCTCCCTCGCTCTCTCTCAGCCTCTCGCTGAAGAAAAAGAAGATGATTTTTCTTCTTCTTCTTCTTCTATTTCTATTCTTTCATATAAAAAATAATATATATATATATATTAAATAAATCTAATTCAAATTTTGATTTAAATCCTAACTCGTTCAAAATACTAACCTAAATTAATTCTTTAGTCAATAATTTACCAAAAATATTTTCACAATTAAATAACCACTCGATAAACCCAATTGGACCGTTTATAACTATTTGACGGAAAACTCACATGTGGTTGCTACATGACAAAACGGATAAACTTTTTAACAGTTCATCAAAAATTAAGAGAAAAATTTACAGTGTGAATTTAAAATTATAAAATTCACGGGTTTTACAAATCTAGTGCTAAATTCCTTATGTTTCTTCTCTACCAAGCCTTAACTAAAAAAAATTCATAACTTTTTAACATGCTAATTCAATTCCAACAATTTCATTGCCTAATGATTCAAAAACATGTTTACTAATTTTCCTTAAATTAGTTTTGAAAATAAACATCCAAAGAATATACTAATACCATCAAACCAAAACATGTGTAGATTATTCCCAAATGAATAAATGTACATATATGTTGCAATTTTCTTTCATGCATCATGATCAACATATTGTAACATCCTTTTTACAAATTCTAAAATGTTAAAAATAGATTCACAAACCCAAATTTCAAACTTCTATTCTCATGCTTCCTAATACCCACTCCATAGCCAATATCTTTCTCTTTCAATAATAAATCCACCATAGAACAATTAATTTCAAAGACAAAACCTTACCTCAACTTCAGGAAACAAAGAAGAAGTTATATGTGCGAGCTCCCAGCTACCAACAATGAGGGAACTACAAGCAACCTTCCAATTTAAGCACAAAATGAATAGAGAGAGTGGAGAGGTGTCTTTAACCCAACCCCATGAATCATCAGCCCTAAATTCATGTTTACTTTTACCTAAACACTACATGCTATCTATTAGTAGATAACTAGCATTAATTGTAACGACCAGGATTTTCGTAATTCTTTTAAAATGTATAAAAAATTCAAATTTCTTTTTAAAACAAACCGTATCAGAGTGCGTCTAACCGGATCGCTACTGACTCCTTCATTAAACTCGTTTGGGAAAATCAATTACAAAGTGCGAAAGCGTTGTAAAATAAATCATGGTAAAACATGGCGGAAGTGTATTTAAATAGTTAAAGAAGAAACTAAACAATTGAATACAATTTAATAAAACTTAACATATCTACAACCGTTTCTCAATTTTACCCTTAGCCTAGCCAACTCCGAATCTTGTTCATGCAAATCCTTCATCTCTGCTTTAGATTGTCACTTGTTATCTGCTTATTATCGGTTCGTCATTTGTACCTACACCACAAGTAATACGTGAGCCTAATGGCTCAGTAAGGAAAAGGATTTAATGCAATTATGCTTATGACTCTCTTTAGTTCATTTGGAATGGGGGCCACCCATACCAATTCTTTCATTACGTTTCATTTTTTCATTCATTCTTTACTCGTATTTCGAGCTAGAGATTGGGAGACCTATATAGAATGGTATAGCTGATTGGACCTAACCTTTTGCGTACAATCTAGAACTCCCATTCCTGATAAGGGAAGGCTTCGGCTAGATTATAGACTAGACCCGTTTACCCATCCACCCGCAACTCCCTTTTTCTTTTATTTCGTCTTTTCCTTATCATTTTTCCTCACAATGCATGTGAGTACCATCCCGAGAGGGTACTTCCTACTTTGTTTCTATTAACATGATGCATGATGCTTCACAACATAACATACTTAAGAATTGAAGTACAAATGAAGAAAATAATTGACGATAATTGGATAACGGAATGGAAAGCGCATATTGAAGAACAATTAAATTACTGGATTATAAACAACAAAACACATAAGGAAATCAACAACGAACACTAAGGGAAACATGAATCACACACCCACCTATCATAACGACAGTCATTGAATTAAAACAATGAAGGGCATGCTTGAACAGAACACATTATTGATTTACATGCTAGTTACCCTAGTTAATTCCCTAGTCAATTTACATGCTTTAGAAAGATTATAATTAAACATGCATTTATTATGATTTACTAATCATGCTTAATTAGTTCAATGGATTAAGCATGCATAGCTAATTAATTAAACATGCCTCCATTAGTTTAATGGACATGCCATTCTAGTTAGTTAATTTAACTATTACCAATTGCATGCTTTTACGACCCTTAATGATTAAAAATGCTCTTGTGGCTAATTGATTAAACAGCTAGTTAATTAACATGCTTTAATTACTTAACATATTTATATTAGCCTAGTTAGTTAATTGAACATGCTGATATTAGTTATTTAACAACTATTATGCTTAAGGTTCAATAATAATTAACATGCTCGACTAGTTAGTTAATTAAGCATACTCGAGTTAATTACAATTATTACAATTTACATGCTCAATTGAATTAATGCTAGTTATAATTTAATATGTCTTGTCCAACTAGTTGTTTGACAATGAGTTAATAAATTAGATTAATTAACATGCTCAGCTTCTAATTAAAGTTAACTAGATGTGCTTGGTTAAAGGTCATTCTTATTCTAAAGGAAAGACACTTATGCAGAACAATATACGTGTAGCACTAAAGGAAGCAATAAAATAAAGCATGGAAAGCAATAAGGAAATGTATATGGTCTTCATCAAGAAAACTCTTGGCTCATTCTTGCTTCTCATCCTTCACCCTCTCATCATTTATACACTTATCAAATTCACTCATTGATTATTTATCACAGTAATTCATCACAACAATTAAAGTAAAATGTAAGCGGTAAGAAGGACAATTAACAATAAGGAGCTAATCATATTCTACCAAATGCTAACAATTTTTCACTATCAACAATCACAATCAAAGAAACACACTCACGCATCCATACTTGTGGTGTAGGGCCTCAATGGCCAAAACACCCCTTAATCCTTACCTCAATTCTTCATCATGCGCTAGCACTTAATCACTACGCTTATCCCTTCTGATACCTTCACAATTTAAAACATTGATTCATTAATAAGATTAAATCTTAACGTCTTTCTAATCCCTCGTTACTCACTAAAATCTCCTAAATAGAATCGTTTTCTTAATTGCTACGTAGCTTAATAATTAATCCTAATTTTCGTATCCGATTACCATCATACATTCGTCCAGTCAATAACTCAAATCTAAACAATAGAACATATTTCCAAAGCTGTAATTTAACAGGTTTATATCCAAGTAACATAACACTTCCAATATTCAACGACAGATTATGTGATTCCTCCTCCATCTCCAAACTATAGAGTATCATTTCGTAACCAAAACGACACTTCTATACTCACCACGGCCCATCGACAGATTACCCATTACATCCATAGAATAAAGACACAGAACATCCAATAAAGGTAGTAGTTAAAAAAAATTACCAATTTAACATAACATACACTTATTATCTCTAAATTTGTACTTCACAGGTCAATAAGGAAGTAGCTTACCAAAGAATAATTATCCAGAAACCCAACACTTCAGAGTTAGCAATCCAACATCCTTTTAAAACCCCACATTTTCTCACCCATAATTACATTCAGAAATCCTTAGCCAGACAATAACTAATATAAACATTGGACTGACATTCACAACACAATTCACAGATTGAAAAACAAGGGAGAAAGCTCACCATCTGAAACTCTCAGCCAATCCCCTCCATCGAGCGATCTGCTTCACCATCTCTGCCTCTTCTCCAGCTTCTCTACCTCCTTCGGTTTTCTTCTCCTCACCCGAGCATCCACCCAGCTCCAGAGTGCATCGCACCCCTTCTCCCATTTCTCCCCTTTCTCTTCTTTCCTTCTTGGCATTCCACTACATTTCTAGTCTTCCAGAGGGTACTCCATAGCCTACCTCTGCCACGTAGAGTAGATGCACTCCAAAATCTCCCCACTCCACTGCCCCTTTACGTGAGAGGCACTCCATGGCCTATCAATGCCATCCACAGCTACGAAGTCTACAACGTCCCTCCTGTCGGCTTCCTGTCGAGCAAGGACCAGGAGACAAAATTAAGCCACAAGTTGGACCGGCCGAAGGCCTTGGTCCAACTTGAACCACCAATCGCCCATCCACCCTACTGCAGCAGA
>CM039474.1:18265080-18423001 GCA_022433065.1 Begonia loranthoides
TATCACAATTAAGTTAAAGGACTAATTAATTTAGTTGCTTAGCATGGGGTTTAGCTAACATATAACATAAATTTCCCATAGTGATGGCAGAGCAATACGTGAATTGACAGAACAACAAATATACAATGAAGAAATGGATGGCTTGTGCTTATCATAGAGATATCAAATACTGGGAAACAAAACCAATAGTAGAGTAACATAAGTGTTATGAAGGGGTAATATAGCACAAGTATCTATTATCAGTAAGTCAACGCCACAGAAACATAGTCATCTTCAGCATGGTTCTTGTTCATTTATACTTGTTAAGTCCTACTTTCATTCATCACTTGTCTATCTATCCAAGGCATTGATAAATAGGTTTCACTATAACAGAAATGCCACAACTATCCACACAACAACAAAGCTCAAAAAAAGAACCATAATAAGGGAAACTACATTATCAACACAGGGAATGTCTCAAGCAAGGGAAATCAGCAAGGAAACACGATAAGAAATCATCTAAGATTAGCTAACGTTACCTACAGCAAACATTCAGGAAGCTAACGAAAATTCACACACCCATACTTGTGGTGTAAGGCCTCAATGGCCAAAACACCCCATTTTCCTTAACTCGATTCTTTAATGCAGGTTGGCGCTACATTCTTATCCTCTTCCTCCTTCTGACACCTTCACAATCAATACATTTATCATGAACAACTTCTCATCGAAATCTATACTTTAACCCTTAACAAAATGCCAATATTCACAACTTAGCAACCAACAAAGCATACTCATTATTCTTTTTATCCAAATATAATGGCAGCAGATAGATCATCCCAACATACATAATTAACAGTTTATAAACTTGTCACAAGCAACAACAGAGAGCACATTCGCTTCATACAATTATATGGAAATTATAAACAACTCAATCCCATAACTTATTCCAAATCTTAACCAGACAAGTCATCATCATTAATAGAGGAAATCATTAACCATTAAACAGAGGCAGTCATTCATTAACCATACAACAAGGTAATTCCATTTCATGGTAACACCAACATTTAACATTGCCTATGGTCAACAATTTATCCAACAACAGCACTATCCACTCTTCACAATTATATTTCCACAACCAACAGACAACAGAGAAATATCTAGTTATTATCCAAATAAGACCCAAGATGAAAAACCCAACAAATCAGCAGTGCACAACACAAACCAAGGACTAACACACCTAGATAAATCTTCCAACCACAAAGACTATTTATCTATTTTTTCGATCAACAACAGAGCAATACATAGAAACAAAGGGCATCCATAACAGATAGAGAGAAAACATCCATAAACTCTAGAAATTCCAAGCCTAAGTTTTAACAAATATCATCCCTTCATAAGCAGAGACCAAAGCATTCAGAGGAGGGAGCCTTACTAGCAAACTAGGAACTCCACCTTCACGGCTTGGTCCTCCCCTCCAGGGAGTTCCTCCCTCACTGCCCAGCTCACCCAAACACCACCCTCCAGAGAGCTCCAATTCATCCCAACCTCTGGTTTGCTTCACATTGAGAGACACTCTCTACCAAATAAAAGGGCAGAGAGTACAAGGTCTCTCCCATGGCCGATAGAAATCCCACAAATCTTCTAGCTTTTTCAAAGGATGTTCCCCATGCCAACACTCTGTAGATTTCACATGGAGCCCGAACAGGAAAGGAAACTGAACCAAAAGCTGGACCATGGCTTTCGACCTGTCCAGCTTGAACTGCTAGAGGCCCCCCCTTCAACCGAGGCCATCCCTCCGCCATCACCTTCCAACGCCTGAACGCCATAACGACGGCATGCCAAGGAGAAAAGTAGAAGCCATAGACTTACCTCGACCCGTTGCCAGAAATCATCGCTGGAATCTCGCTCATCCTCATCGCCGTTCGCTGCCCTTCATTGTCTCCAATCTGATGCCTGAATGCCACGCACGCCGCTGGACAGCGTCGCTCGTGCATGCCATTGCTCGCCTCACTCCGTACCTCTCCCTCGATCGCCTCTCCCTTGCTCGCGATCTCCCTTCTCTCCCCTCTCTCTCGTTTGTTCTCTCGTTCGGGTCTAACTCCCGAAATGGCCAGAGCCCAAAATGAAGTCTCCCCCCCTCTTTCAATTGCCTCAAGAATCGTACCAACCAGCTTGAACCGGTTCAGCAGTGAACCGCTTCATCCCCTCCCATTATCATTAACCCAAATTAATTTAATCTAATTAATCCCTTTTGTTGTTTAATCCCACATGGTTTAACCCTCTCTATTTTTATTCAATAAATCCTTAGTTTAAAACGATAAATCCTTAATTTAAAAATGATTATAAGTAATTCCAAATATTATAATTTAATTCATCAAATTAATATAAATATTTTTTAATCATAGTAATTTTCATTTAATCCTAACAAATTCCTTAAATTAAAACTCACGAATACGTTGTTGGTAATACCCTGATAATTACCCAATAATTCTAATTGTCCCAATTTACTTTCCAATTATTCTTAAAAAATTTCGATATAAAAATTTTGGGAATTACATGAGTTGCCGAATGAAGAGCTTCCACGGGAATGCAAATTTCCAACCGGAGTAAGCCGTTCATTTCTACTTTGTGTTTTCTCCTCCATGGCGTTCTGTCATTGCTTTGTTTGGTAAAAATATGGTCGTGAATTGCTTTGGCTGGAAATGGCAGTGGCGACTGCGTGGGAGAGAAGGAGCTGTGGTCATTTGCCCTGCTGCCTCGGTGTGACCGAACCTGTTGTGAATCGGTTCGTGAATGTCCTTCTGGCCGTGGAGAATTCTGCCTCACTTCTCCCTTCTATTTGGAATCTCCCCTGGCAATCTCCTCGTGATTCTCCAAAAAATGTTAAGGACTTTCCACGCGGCATAAACAGGTTGAACCTTCTCCATTGATATGTGTGATTGTCCATCCTCGTACGCTTCTTGGCTATAAATCAATTGTAGCAGGTAATGTATTTTGTAATATCACAGAGTGAAGAAGAGCTCGGATGAAATGTGAGCTGAAGATTGAGAGGGAATTGAGAAGAAGAAGGAAAGGTTGAAGGGAAATTGCTCTCAAGTGTTCTTCGTACTGGCCGGTTATTCTTCAAGTGAGGAACTGCTTCCTTTTTTTCCTTATTGATTTAGTTATGCATTAAGCTATAGATTAAGGAGAAAAAGAAAAGAATGTTAGAATTTATGCTTTGAGTTATGGAGATTTGATAGATTTTCGCTTTCTAATTTCTACTCTGATTCACTAAGGGATTGAATTGTTTTAAGCTCCAGGCTTAAGAGACAAGATTAATCAAGGAACAATATAGGCTGTTAGTTTTAAATGAGATATGCCCTATTAATGGATGGTTTATGCTCTATTGAATAATACTCCTTGCGATTCACTTCATCTTAGTTCATTGTTTGGGAAACTATGTTCTATAAGATAAATTACAAATTATTGGATAATAATTGGATATATGCTCTCTGCAATATGCAATATGCATACTTAATGAATATAATGGAAGGATTATATTCTATTTTTGGAAATAATGAAGGGGTTGGTTAAAATCGGTATGAAATTGGAAATGTGTTCTGATGGTTCTGATGGGTTTTACTGTTTGAATGGAAATTGTGCATTAAGTTTAAATTATGAGAGACGTTAAGTGTTATGGGTTATGGAACCCCCATGAATAATTATTATAGAAATGAAGTTAATAATTAAATGTTGTTTAGGTATGGGAAAGGAAAAAGAATGTAAATACTAGGACGCTTTAAGGAAGCAGGTAAGTGATATGCATGTGTTTTGGTCTTCAGCCCTTACTTCACAAGAATTAGGGTTGTATGCTGACTGTTTACTACTTTCATAGAATATTTAGGTTGTTTACCACTTTACCAGATATTAAGCATGTTTTATAAATTGTACTACTGTTTGTTGGGTGTTTATTAGAATTAGGTTCTTTTAATGATGTGTTTAATAGATGAGCATGCTTAGAGATTATAGTACTGATATAATAGAATGTATGCATTCACGAGCATCACGCATCATAGTTTTCAAAAGATTACAAAATTGGTTTTCAAGCATAGTTTTTAAAAGAAAATAGAAAATGGAAAATAGAATCAAATACGAATAAAAGTCAAGTAAGGAGGTTGGACAGGTAAGTAATGTCCGGTAACCAAAGCATGTAATGAAATGGTTTTTGTAGACCGATAGGTAAAGCCCAGTACAGAAACAAAAGAAATGTAATTAAACAGTTTTTGTGGACCGGTAGGTAAAGCCTAACACAGAAACAAAATAAATGTAATTAAATAATTTTTGTGGATCAGTTGGTAAAGTCCAACATAGAAACAAAACAAATGTAATAAAACGGTTTTTGTGGATCGGTAGGTAAAGTGTAGTGCCCTAGAGGTTGGGTGTTGTAATCCCACATCGACTTGGGGGAAGAGGACCTTACACCAAACACTGGCCCATCCCAAAATCGGTCTACTGGGGAAGGCGAGTTAACCACTTATATTCTGCTCTCTTCCCTTCCCCCAAGTCAATGTGGGATTGTAGCACCCAACCTTTGGGGCACTACAATCACCCCACCTTTGGGGGGCCCACGTCCTCATGGCCACAACGACCTGGATTCTGCTATGATACCATAAGTATAAGAGACTAGTTTCCGCCCAGTAGATATTGTCCACTTTGGGCCTCGCCCCACATGGGTTTGCTCTTGGTGATGGGGTTGGCCTTACATCGAACCCTGGCCCATCCCAAAACTAGTCTCCTTGTCTAAGGCAACCATCCACTTATATCTTGTTCTCATTTCCTCCCCCAAGTCGATGTGGGATTGCACATCTCCCTTATCGAGGATACTACATAAAGCCCAGCACAGAAAGAAAAAAATGTAATTAAACAGTTTTTGTAGACCGGTAGGTAAAGCCAGACATAGAAACAAAAGAAATGTAATTACACTATTTTTGTGGACCGGAAGGTAAAGCCCAACACAGAAATAAAGAAAAGAGATTAACACGAATAAGATAAAAAAAAAACAAAAAATGAATAACGACACATGGTTTTAAAAGATGCATAGCATGTTTACAATTTTCTTTTATAACACTTACTAAGTCTTAGGCTCATTAGTTAAGTCTTTTGATGTAGGTATGTATGAGAAACAGGAGAACATGTCAAAGGCATTTGATGAAGGATTTGCACACAGGTGGATCATGTGGCTGGCTAGGCTAAATGATGTAAAAGAGATAGTTGGTAAAGGTTTTGCAAATGTATTTAAATTTAAAAAGAAAATAGATCATTCATTGTATTCTAAATTGCTTCATTTATTTATTTAGTCTTCCGCTGTGTTTTACAAAATGTTTTACGAAAAGAATTTTATTATTGTCTTTTAAATGGTTTTAAGAATGAAATAATCTTACGCTACGCAATTGAAAAGAAAATGATTTTAGTAAAAGAAAAGTTTTAAATTTCACGCGATTTTAAACGTAAGAAAAATTAGGTCGTTACAGCAAATCTACCCGAGACAACACTTTTTTAACTACCTATAGTCTGGTCAAGCAAACCATCAACACTGGTCCTATAATATCCCAAAATTGAATCAAGATTAACAATAATAATATTTTTGAATTTTGGAGATTTTGGGGATGATTTTATTATGGAATGTGATACCTTGATTTCCTGTAACGAAATTAAGTAAGGATAATTGAGAAATTAATTGGGTGTAATTGGATTATTTGGATAATGGTTGAAGATTTATTTGATGAAAATTATTAAGAATGAGATTAAGTGGGAATATTAGTTAAGAATTTAAAGTATAAGTTGTTATGGGATGGATTAAATTATTAAAGGAAGAATTAAGAAAGGAGAGAGAAGAGCAGGACGTTATCTGGAGTTTCGGTCGTGAAACGGTCGAATCCGCCTTCAAGAAACTCAACGAAATGCATTACAAATTGCATTTTTGGATTTTTGGTCGATAGGTTGTCAAAGATGCGGTCGCATATCTCGACCGAAATGCATTACACATTGCATTTTTTACGTTTTGATTGAAGCATTAGTCGACGGTTCGGTCAACTATCTCGACCAAAATTGCACAGCTTCGCGATAAAACCCATTTTATTCAGCGAAAGTTTTACATTTTACCCAATTACCTCCTTCCGAAACTTCTCCTACCTCTTCCTCTCATATTAAAATATTTCTCCTACCTCACCATCCCCTATCATGATGCTTAGTTGGGAGTGGGGTTCTTTTTCTCTAAGGAAGGCAACCCTTTAATTTTTCTGCTTCCTTGTCTTTTGGTGGTCTGCAGAAAAGAAAGTATAAATAGACCAAGAGGGAGTTGGAGAAAGGACAGTGAAAGGAAAGAGAGGAAAGAAAGTGGGCAGTGCGTGAGTGACTTCTTCTGCTTTCTTATGCAGAGAAAAATTAGAGAGTGAGAAAGAGTTAAGGGTGACTGCAGGCTGTTTTGTTCTGCTTGAAGGAAGCGAACACCATTGGAAGAAAGATATTTGGCAGAGGGGAATCATCTCTGAAGGTAAGAAATTTGATGTTGTGGCAAGAGGATACCCTGCATTACGGGAGTTTTGTTGATTTTCTTGTTGTCGATTTGTTGATTTCATTGCTCGAATTGTTGATATGCTTGGAAAGAAATTATCTGGGTGAATTTGCCTTGGTTAATTGTTGAATAACCTACTGCCTTAGAGAATCGTTGGAAAAGGTAAGTCGCAATCTGTTGGATCCCCTTCTGTAGTTTGAGAATCTGCGTTAATGGATTTGTTTTCTTTAAGGATCGAAGTTTGTTCAGCCATGTTGGGTGGTAAATTTTGGCGAGGCATCAACAGTGAGTAACTACTGAAGGATTCAATTTTTGGTTTTGTTCTGTAAATTTTGCAAGCCCTGGATGTTTTAAGTTGGTCTTCTATTATAATTGAAATGTTATTCTGGATGATTTCTAATGTTGGTTGTACGCTATGAATCTAGAATAGAACTCTGGTCGGAGTTCCGTTCTTGCCAAAGCTGTGCATCGGCAAGATAGTAGAAGCATGACATGACTGTTGCGAACCTTCTGCACTGGAGAGTCGAAGGTCAGGGATGAGATTTTCGTTCGGGAGACCTTTCCTCAATCAAAGCTATGATCGGAAATTTCGGGAGCATTGTAGGCTTCCTCGCCGAAGCCGAAAACCTCTGTTCACATACCAGTGTAAAATGGTCAGCGAACAAGAATCATCCTGGAATTCGACCAGGTGTGCTCCTAGACTGAGGTCCAATTCATTATGGGCTTCAACCCAATTACATGTTTTGGGCCTAGTCAGATCCTGATTTGGTCCAAATTAGGTTAAATTGGACTGTATTATATTTTATCAACCCTGACGATTTTGGGTTATTCTTGTTGGGTTTGAAAGTAGAATAATAAATATTATATATGGACATCCTAATATTTAATAAATTTTATGATTAGGTTTCCAAACTTAAGAAATCATCGGATCGTTCCTGTCGGGTTTCACTAAACTTTTTTGGATTGGGTCTTAGTATTGTCTAGCCCAAGTTTCGAGTTAGGGATTATTATTATGCACTATATTTGTATTTTATTTTAAAAATAATTATTTTGAGACGACTCTCCGATTATAACAACGCATTCATTTTCATAATCGTTGGATTTTTTTTTATTATAATTAATTTTCACACATTCTCTCGTACATAATGTGTTTGTTTGTTATTGAATTGGATAATAGAAGATTTTTCAAATGTTCTTGGGTTCGAATCTCTAAAGTGCAAATAGGTAATAGAACAGTTGTATGTGCCATGTCCTTCGGTTGTGAATCCCTAAACTTGATCAAGGTCTTTTTGCCTATTTGCGATGAGTATCGCCGTTAATTCTGTTATTTAAATTATTGCTCATCAGCATCTCTTTATATGTTAACATGTTATTTTAATTAACTGAGAAGTACACTAAATTCATACGACATAAAATTTAAATATAAGTAAATTCCTACTGAGTTTTGTCAACTCACCCCAAATTTGACTTTTTTTTTGAGGAAATGAATCATAGTAGTCTCTCATTGCCACTTCAAGAGTGAAATATAGAATTTTCTCCATATAATTTATTTCATCCCATTTGTATAGACACTTAGAATATTTTAGGAAGGTTTGTCCCATAAATCTATTTTTTTATTTCTTGGTTTTAGAACTTGTTAATTTGAATTATATTATTGTCACTTCTGGACCTTTATTTTTGGGCCTGATTTGTAACATGAATGTTTAAGTCTTTCGCTGCTATTTATTGGATTTAAGTGAGGGTCGGACGATTCTGTCCTTTTGGGTCGGATTGTTCCCCTTCTGGTCTCGGGTCTCCTTTGAGGCGTGACAAGGAAAGTGTCCAGCAAGTGAAGAGTGTTCTGTTTCTTTAGTGAGTCGAGAGAGGAAAAGTTGGAGAAAAGGGAAGCTTCTATTTTCTTGGGAGTGCTGCTCCTTGGTGTGGGTGTCGTGATTTGTGGAAAGGAATTGTTGTGGAGTAACATTTCGGCTGAAGGTAAGAAATTGGATGCGTGTGACCAGTAGAGGCCCTGCATTACTGCTGAAGGTAAGAAATTGGATGCGTGTAACCAGTAGAGGCCCTGCATTACGGGACTTTGTTATGGTTGAATTTTCACTTTGTTTGGTGTTGATATCTGCCTAGGTTATTTATTGCTAATTGTTAATATATTGCTAAGATCATTACTGCTTTGGTAATTTGCTGCTATTAAAAAGGAACTAAAATTTGTCAATGATAGTTGGATGAAAGAAATTGGATGTTCTGCTTGTTGGGTAATTTGTTACTGCCCATCATTGTTTGTTTTGAGTATTGTTTTGGTTAAATACCGTGAAGTGCTAACATGCTAAATGGTTTGGTCACTGCCATTATGTTTGGATAAGGGCTTGATAATGTTGGCAATATAATGTTGATTGTGATTTTGTGGGCTGTGAGGCTTAGGTGAAGAAAAGTGTTTTGTTGTATTAGATGACTTTGTTACTCTGCTGTTAAATGGTTTAAGTTATTGCCTTTTTATTGGATGAAGAAAGTGGATAGTTACTCTCTTTCAAGGCTGATATTACACTGTGAATTGTTAGTTGTTATCTGCTGTTGTTAGATGAGTTTAGCCTTTGTTATCTGTAGTATGATGAAGGAGTAGGAATTGTACTCTGAGAATGTTTGTTGACCATAAGGAGCTTGCTAATTATTATAGATGTTATTGTTCTTGACTCTGTTTGGAAATTGGTCTTGCTTTACCCTGATAACATTAGCTATATCCTAGTTCCATGAATTGTTCTACGAATTGCCCACTTATGAATGAATTGCTCCTTGACAATAAATTGCTCTCTATTAATTGATTAAAGCATAAATTATTCTCTAAAATTAAAATATAAAATGCTCTTTCTTAATATGTATTGTTCTCTGTTAAATTAATTGCTCTCTATGAACAAACGTTTTGCTTAAATTTGATAGTCCTTTTAATTGCTCCTTATAAATTGTTGATAAAATGCTAGAAAATAAACATAGATTATTTTGGCTGACAATGAACTATTATATCCTTGCTTTAATATCTTCTCTTCTTCGATATATTTTGTTGTGGATTGGATATTCTATATACTATTGTGGATTGGATATGACATAACATTCATGCATCATCATAGTACTTATAAAAATGTTCATATGCACTGTGTGTTTAATAAAAAAAATGAATAAACATAAATGGGAGTGTGGAGGTTTGGGAATTAGGGTGACGATCGTAGGTGGGAATACCCTAGATAAAAAACCTCTCCCCAAGTAGGGGACGAGTGTCGGTTAGTCCACACTGATCAGCAGATGTATCCCTTCTCTTGTTCTAGAAATCCCCAAAGTCTGAAAAAATAGAGATTGGTGACGGTCATAGTGACACCCCAGATGGAAAACCTCGCCCCAGATAGGGAACTAGTGTCGGTTAAGCCACAAGGACCAGCAGATGTATCCTTTCTCTGGTAATGAAATAAAAAGAACAGAAAAGATAGGTTCTTTTTTGAGATAGATAGCATGAGCATGACCATGAGCATTGCATTTCATCCTATTTCTTACTGAGCGTTAGCCTCATTGTTTTGTCTTGTAATGCAGGTGATTGTAATAATATTGGTGATATTGATGTAGAGGAGGCATTGCCTACGGAGCTCTTGGGTTACCAACCGGGCTCGACTTGAGGGTTATGACTCATCTAACGTAGTATCTACTATTTTGAACAGAAATTATGTTTTTTGGACTTAGTAAATGTTTTGTAAAACCATGAACTTTTATTTAAAAGTGTTAAAACCATGTTTTGAAGTTTTATTAAATTTCGTGTAAGTAGTCTGATATGTTTTCTTCACACGTGCTTTAAATAAGTTAAAGAAAATTTAAGAATTTTTTTTTATATGGCTAAAAATGAAAGTAAAGAAAAAGATTTTAATGATGCATCGCGTTACAATTGGTGTTAGACAATTATACATGTTATTTAGAAGGGCAAATAATGGATCTGCTTGGATGGGGTTGGCTTCAGCTCCGAAAGAGATTTAGTATGATAATCTGGATTAAGGATTAACCCTAATAATTAAATTTACTATAATTAAATATGATTAAGTGATAATAAGTCATAAGATGACTTTGATAAGGAAATTGACCAATCAATTGAGGATATTTTTTCAAACTAAAAATAAGTATAATAGTAGATACCTTTTATTATGAGATGGTGATGAAATTGGATCAATTAACTCTATGCTTCGTAAGATATGAATTTTTGAACAAAAGTTAAAGGATGTGCTATAAATGAGCATTGTCACTATTTGAAGTGAATTGAAGAGGTTATTGCGATTAACAATTCAAACCATTTTAAGGTCATAAAATAGACACAGAAGTAAAGTGAATGGCTTTACATTGAAGGGATTTGATGTGTACAATAAAAGTTATGCAAGTTTAAAGTTGGATGAGTTCAAAATTGCACTATTTTGGAATGTCTTTAAATTGAACTTTAAAGTGGAAATTTGGAGAAGCTTATAAAAGGATCAATGTTTTTGATACATTGAATTATGTGGCCATGTAATAACATCGGACAAAAAATGGGGGTTATGACATGTGTCAACTAAGGATTTGTGACTAAGTATATGATTAAGGTGTAATTAAGGGATGATTAATGTTAATTGATCATAATTAATTATGACAATAATTGGGATTAGCTTAGAACTAATATAGATTGATTAGTTTAAGATGAGGGTGATTCATGATAATTAACTATGGTATTTTTTTGAATTTCCATAGTTTAAAAGGTAAAATGAAAAATTTAAGGGAAAAGATCGCTTAATTGGTAAATTCACCTCTTAAGTTATTCTTAAGCATGTTGAGATGATAAGTATTCTTATAACATTTTGAAAGGAGGAAATTTACATTGAACTAGAGACGGTGAAGAGAGAAAAGGAAGGATATTCCAAAGAGGTAAGAACCCTAACCTAAGTATTTTCTAAATCATGTTGAATATTGCATAGTTTAGATGAGAGGGGTTGGTTTATGGGATTAAAAGTAATATTCATGGAATTGTACATGGATAAATTCTTGGTGATGTTAGTTGAATTGGATTAAAAAAAAGTGATATTGATTTGTTCTGGGTTGAATATAATCATGAATTGAATATGTTTTGGAGGTTTAAAGATCCGACAAATAGAATTTATAAAGAAATATATGTATTAAGAGACATAAGAACTCTTGAATAAATATGAAATTGTATATGTTGATTTGATACAGATCAATTTAAAGACACGGTTCCCTAGGTAGCATGATTGTTAAAATATTGATTACATGCAAAGTTTTGATGTTCGTTATAATTGGGTTTTGGCATGGAAATGTATGAGAAAACCTGAATTATGGAGCTAGATAATTATATCTAATCATGTTTTGGGTTATATTGAATGGAAAGGAGGTTTTGATGATTGGTGAAAGGCATGAAAGTGCTTCGATTTGATAAATAGAAATGTTATGGGAGTGAATACTCGTGACTCTAAAGCAGAAGTATGAGTATTCACAGAAGTGTGTGTATCCATGGTTGTGTTGATGTTAATTAATTATGTGCGGAAATGTTGGTTTCTACAGCGGAAGTGTGAGTATCCACTACTGTAAAAATAACTATTTTATTGATAATAAATTCTACATGTAAATGTTTTCGTTATTTTTTGTCAAGGTGTTGAAAGTTGGCCTGTTTTGTTGCGTAATAGCCACGTGTGAATTTTCGATCAAATGGTCAAATCGGTAAAATTAAGTGTTACCAAATGTAAATAAATTGAGGAATTTAATATAGAGAATGAGAATTTACTCGGGTCACAATTTGGCAAGCATTTTGATTTTCAAAACCAAGTATTTAAGTAGACTGTATATATATATATATATATATATATATATAGGAAAATAAACAAATCAACCACTGTAGTTTGTGGTCAATGACAAGTCAATCACTAAAGAATTTTTGCTAACCAATAAACCATTGAACTATGAAAAATAGACGTCATAAACATCATTGTCACGTTTATTGTTAACATTTCAATTTCGTTCCATGGCGGAACCATACACTTTCCTCCACAAAAGATTAGCACTAAATATAAAGCTTCTAGTTTGTTGTTTCTTAGTAGAACGTGATACGTTCCTCCGCGAAAGTATGATGTTCCACGATGGAACGTCAACTTTCCTTCGCAGAACGTCATTACTAATAAACTTTTCCATTTGTCCGTGTTCCCCCATGTGGAATGATGTCATTCCATGGAGGAAACTATACATTCCGCTATGGATATCATACTTTCCCTAGTAGAATGACATCGTTTTGCAGCAGAAAGACATCTTTCGTGGATAGAAAGTCAGACGTTTTGCCTTCTGTTGCCCTAGTTATGTATGTAAATTGGCATTCTGTGCTCTAGAGAGATCAAAGATTTCCTAAACGAATTGCGAACCCTACTCAGTGAACCCCAAACCCTTTGTAATCTTAGAGTGATTTCTTCACTGTTTTATCCATTCAAATGGATTTTAGGATGAGCAAATTAACTCTCAAGCGTAAAGGTACTGCGTCACAGTCCAGCTCAACCTCATCCAAAAAGGGACTCAGCTCGTGATCGTAGATGAAGCGCAACTTAGTTCATTCACACTCAATTTCAGTGCAATGAACCAGCCTCAGTTGAAGCACACTCTGAGGTTAAAGCAAAAGCACAAGTCAAGGTTGAAGCACAATCCCAACCTCAACCTCAACCTCAACCGCAACGATAACTAAAAACTCAATTGGTCCATTTCAAACCTGTTATATATAGAGTCCACTCTCCACTCTTCACGACTATGGTAGCGAATGATAGGTATGAAACCGATATTAAACATCGTTCGATTGTTGTATCTAGAAGAGTAGACTTGATTCATTAGCTGGTTTGGGAATTGAAGAATTGGTTAAGGGGGCTAGCTTAGCCGAGTTGTGTAAATTGAGTGGAAGTTTCTGTGAATAGTTTGTGAAACTGTTTTATGCTAATTTGGATCTATCCACTCAACCATTAGAGGTCCTGACTTACATGTTTGAACAAGAGTTGATGCTGACTCCCAACGATCTTAACATGCTTCTTGGATGTTTCATGGAGGAACAAAGGGAGGAATATTACCACGTGTCTCAGAAGCTAGATTTCATTAGAGAGGAGAAGGTATGACAGTGCTTAGACAGTTGCACCATGATCCCGAGATTGCAACGTTCAAGAAGCCAAAGTTCAATGACTTGAATGCCAAAGCCCAATTGGTCCACACCATCATGACGCACATTTTTCTGCCTCGAGATGGGCATTGAGACTAGGGGTGGGCAAACCGTTATCGATTCTGGTTTTGGACCTCTTGGAACCAACCAATTGATTTTCTGTTCCAAGAGTGAGGAACTTGAATAGCAAGGAACCGGACCTGAAATCAGACCTGAGTCTCGATTCTGGTTAAGTTTCAGTTCCAAACCAGTTCTATGATGTCTAACAGGTTGCCACAGCCTTCTACTCTTAGCCATTCGTCAATCGCTAAAGCTTGTCAGCTCGTCTACGATTAAGAATTCGTCAAACAAACTGTAATGGTTAGAGCTATGGCCAACAAAAATGGAAAACCCAAGATAGACCTGACCGATCTACTCCATGAAATCAACTACTTCTGGGCGAGGGCCAATGTTGATGGACCAGACGACCATTCTGTATGGCAGAGATCAAGATTCTCTTACCATTCTGTATTGCTCTCTCTTTGGTGATGATTTCTTTATCAGAAACCTTCACCACCATAGATCCTGTCTTTAGATTAATCCCATCTCTTTGGAATTTTTCTTCAGTGAAAGTTGTTATTCTCTTGTCAAACTTGGAACATCAACATAGGAGGAATAGAAGGCGACAAAGAACAAAAGGTGACGAAGAACATACAAGACATGTCCCCAACATGGGTCGGTTCTCGGTTCCATAAACCAAGAACTGAGATCTGACCCAGATCCGAGAATCGAGAACCGGAACTGAACCATTTATAAATTTGAGAACCAAGAACCAGAACCGAATCGGAACCAAATCTCAGTTCTGGGTCGGTTCCCGGTTTGGTTCAGTTCTTGTCAAACCCTAATTAAGACCATGTTAGATGCATGAGTCTCTATATGCTAGAGAAAGTGTTCAACCGAAAGAAAGTGAACATCGACTATATGATTTTGAGTGACATGTACGATAACCTCATTAACCTGGCCTAGAGTCTGCCATTTAATTAGCTCATTTAGAGGATTGTTAAGCATAACTGGGTACTAGTCTCGGATGGGGAGCCGAGAATCCAAGAGAAGGACAACGACGTCTACAATAAATTGAAAGTGGACCACATGGGGATAACCAAAGTTGAAGGAGAATGGTTATGCAAGACTCCATCCAAGCCCGCCTCGAAGGCTCAAATAAAAGTTTTCTAGCCTCTAGCCCCCTCAGCCATATGACCTCTAGCCCCCTCAATTGTACACGCATCATCCACCTCAGAGGAACAACCTCCATTATCGCCTCTGCAGCACACGGAGGATGATACTCTATAGTCAATGTCTCCATCCCCTACTCAGTCATCTCACTTTATGTCGATTCTTGAGGAGATTGTCGGTTGGATGTAAAGAATGGAGGAGCAAGCGGAGGAGTGCATCAAATGGTGTTAGACAGAGTTCAAAGGATGCAGTACCGAGTTCAAAGGGTAGTGGAGCACAATCAGATGGTGTTGCACCAAATGCAAAGAATGGAGGATCGAGTAGAGGAACGCCATCATGAGTTATTGGCTAAATTGCAAAGAATGGGGCCATGAGCAATCCCTTCAGCATCCTCTATAGTAACCTCTCTAGCAACCCCTCCAACGTCCTCTCCAGAAGCGTCGCCAACAACCTCTCTATCAACCTCTTCAGCAACTGAACACATAGAATAGCTATAAGTTTTTTAGTTTATACATAAAGTCCATTATTTAGTTTATTTGTATGCAATGTAATAATATGTCTCGAATTTGCAGCGCTCTTGCTTGCACATGCCAACCTTCTCCTCCTTTTGTGCTTGCCAAGGTGTAGCAGATAGTGGCTCCCATTCCTCCATCGACAGACGAGTCGAGTGGAATAGAGGCGCCTCCACTTAAAACTGTGTGTGCTGTATGTCTTTGTTTTGGGTATCTATGTGTCTACTCTTATTCATGCCTTATTAGTTTGACGATTTGAAAATGTTGATTGCAGCTAGGTGAATTGATGGATATTTTCACAAGATTGGTTCATGCAAATACCAAGAAAAACCTGGAGACCTATGATTTTCTTGTAGGGGTTATGGTAGGCCATTTCATTTTCTGGCATTAAGTGTTTTGAACTAGATGCATATGATATTTTACTTCTTGTTTTCATTTTCAGTTAGATGATGAGTACCACATCGCTAATTTCATCCTCCCCAAGCAAGAATCGACATCAGATATAGTAAGAATTCCATTCTGTTACATTAAGTAGTTTAAAAGATTTTATTTTAGTACCCATCCTTGCGTTGTGGTCTTTGTATGCAGTGTAGTGCAATGAACGAAGAAGAATATTTCAACGTTCGAATGGAAAAATCACTTATTACATTAGGGTGGACTCACATAAGTAAAATTTTCACTTTTACTTGTTGTACTTCATGTTTGAACAATTCTAGTGCATTGTATACATTTTAGTCACACCTAAAGCAACCATGGCTTTTTTTTTCATCCATTGACCTGCACACTCACTAACCTTACAATTGTAGTTGTCATAGCACGAACAGACAAAGCGAGGTATATCTTTTCACTTGTGTACATTCACATTGGTTTCCACTTATGTGATTATTTTCTCCTTTCCATTTCAGCTCACACATGATATTTTGATGTACCTGTGGGAGTTTAGGGTTGCTTCAAAATTGTAAGGAGAAAGACTTCTATCCTCACAAAGATCTTCTGGATAAGGCTACCTTGTACGCCTCCAACGTATACATGGACCCAAATTTGGCATTCGCGTCACCAATTTATGGAGGAAATATCACAAGAAAGTGGCATCAACGTAGTTTATTTGATTTGTGTAGGGATACTGGTTGGGATATTGATTGTGATATTCTTGTCATGAATACTTATTGTTTGTTTATTTGCATAGTTAATTGTTTGACTTGAAATATGTGTTTGAAAAATATATATTTGGATAATATCTATAAGTTTGGATACCTGTTGATAATATCATTGATTTATTTCACTATGATAATGACCTAGGAAGAGAGACTAACACAAAGGAAACTCTAGAAGAATTTTCATTTTTTTGAAAGAGAGAGAGAAAGAAACTTTAACGCAAACAAAATTATCCATTTAATTCATCATCAACAAACAATTAACATGTTGATTACAACAATTTAAGCAACATGTGCATTACAACGATCTATATAGGGTGTAGGAACTCTGACGCTCCTCCCAAGAATAATGTCACTCCGCCTAAGAACGATGTCATTCCGTTGCGAAAAGTATGACGTTTCGTGGTGGAACGTATACTTTCCTCCGCGGAATGACATCATTCCACAAAGGAGAGTTGACGTTTAATATGATTTCGGTCGACCACAACTCCACTTCTAGGCGACCACAAATCTACCTAAGGCTAGCAAATTCTAATCTGTCTTGATTCTAGTTGTCCAGTCCAAAACATGTGTTTTCACATGTGGACACCCACACTTTGTCCAAAATTATATTTTCATACTAAACACTCCCTATCTTATAATCCATTTATATTTTCCTCAATTCATACTTAATATCTAATAATTCATGCCTTTAATATCCATCATACCACTTATACTTCATACGAGGAAATTCAGGGTATTACAGACGCAAACCAAATTATCCATTTCATTCATCATCAACAAACACTTAACATGTTCATTACAACAATTTAAACAACATGCCCATTACAACCATATAATGTACATGTGCATTAGAACGATCTAATCAAGGTAAAGGTCCATATTTGTGTTTGGTTGGTAAGGGTTACAGTGGTTTCTCATATTTGTCGACCTTGCGCAGTAGACTCCTGCATATCACGTTGCAAACAAAATTAACATAGTTAAAATAACACATGAAATTGTAAATATAATAATGTACTCACCTGCGTCTCGACAATTGTGAAACTTATAAATGTGTCATGAGAGCTTCCTATGTTGCCTCTGACTTTGGACCTGTGGCTGCAACTTGCACTTAACTCGGCAGTGTCTGGGCCTCCACTTGGACACGTGCGAGAATTACGCCCCACATCCCCAAGCCCGCCACATGTCATGTTGAGTAGTCTCATGGGCAGGATTGTCTGGCTTTGGAGCTCATCATGTAACACCCCGACTTTTTAAGTGAGATAATTATCGGGGTATTACCAAGGACATGTTCGTTAGATGATATTATAATTTATGGGAATTAACGTAATTAAAATAAAATATATAGTAATTAAATTCAATTATAATATGTACATGATTAATTGGAGTAATATTTGTAAGTGGGGTTTGTTGTTAAATAACTGAACCAATTCAATTGGAGAACCGGTTTAGCATTCCTCATTTCGTCTGGCCTTCGGCCATTTGACGAATGAGAAAATGGGTGATATTAAGATGTAAATTTGGACTATAGTGGGATTTAATTAAATTGTATTAATTTGAATTAAAAAAGGGGGAATGTGAAAATTAGGGTTAAGTGTTATTTAGTTTTAAAGAGAGGAAATGGAGAGAGGGCTTGAGGGAGAGAGAGACGAGAGAGGGAGCGGCTACGAGAAAGAGAGATCCGAGAGGGAGAGACCGCGAGCGATCTGGAGCGCGGGTGCCGGCGAGTAGACGACGATGGAGCCGCGAACAATGGGCTCGGGTCTCAGCACGGTGAAGCTCGGTGCTCGGCGATGAGTATTCGGCGTGAAGGACAGGTCGCCAGATTTGGCATCAACCATCGATTTCCAGTCATGCTTGGCGACAATGAATGGTGTGGCGATGGTGAGGCTTCGAGTTTCGGCGTTGGGTTGGTTTACAGAAGCTCGGATCTATTGACTACTCTCTGTCCCTCAGAATCGTGATGGAGTTGATGACCGAAGGTGAAGCTCTTGGATGCTGTCACACCCCTAATTTTTCGCCGTGCGGAATAGGGCGAATAGGTGTGCGGCGCCGTAGTCCCACTACGACCAGCCTCTCTCCGAATATTCTCGGATGTTGCCTCCTCTCGTTGAACACAAACTCTTTACGGGAGCCCGACCCCCAACCCTTTCTTTCGATTCCAAACCAAAGAAACTAGGAACAATTCTCGCCACTCGGAACACCACAACTCTCTCAAGGATGACTAATCACTCAATGATTATCAATGCCTTGGTTGGTGCCTCAAGGGTCTTATTTATAGGCAATAAGCAATCCTAATTCAACTAGAACTAGGAATCCTAAGGCTAGTAGGATTTGTAGCTCCAATCCAGTGTGTGCTAGTCCATGCTAGTAGCTCCAATCTAGTGTGTGCTAGTCCATGCTAGTAGCTCCAATCTAGTGTGTGCTAGTCCATGATAGCGCACTGTCGGCCCAGTTGGCGCGCTGCTGGCCCAGCCCAATCGCGCTGCTGTCTTCTCCTCTGCGGCGCACGCGCTGCCGACGTCTACTCCTGCCTGATGCGCGCCCCGCACGCAGCTTGTTTGCATAGTGCACCCAGCGCACTGTTGTGAGGCTTCCCAGAAGCCTCCTTTCGGGCGCTGCGCCCGTTTACGCCTTGTGAGAAAGGGGGTGTGACAGATGCCTCGGATCTGCTCTGTTTCTGGTGAGGGCATATCGGCTGGTTGGTTATGTTATGTGTTAATTAGATTAATAGAAATTAATGGGGAATAAATGTTTACTGATGGGTTTGATTCTGCCTTTGTGTTTGAGTTATGGTTGTCTCTGATAGTTTAAGACTAAACTCTGATGTTGGCATTTTGGGATGATGAGTACTCTGTTGGAATTGGTTCTAAGTTAAGGAATACTATTGGATTTTATGAAGAAAAGTTATATGTGCTTTGGATTAAAATATGGATCAATACTCTGATGGTTTTGAAATGATACTAATTGCTTGTTGTAGAGCGCGTTAGGCCATTATTAGTGAATTGTTGTTATGGTCATATGTTGAAGATTGGTGTTGCTTTTGGGGATTAGTTCTGGATTTTTAAATCGGTTGGATAATATATTATATGGTTTTAGATTCAAGTCTTTAATCGGATTAATTTATCGAGACAAGTTAGATTCCGTTTAAACGTTAAAGAAGTTCTTAGGATTATTATATATGTTAGAATATGAAAGTTATAGATCATAATTGTTATTAATAGATGTTTTAATTATGAAGGTATCAAAAAGACGAAGATGGATAACGGTTAAGCACTAATACACGTTAAATCATTGAGTAAGGATTAAGGGGTGTTTTGGCCATTGAGGCCCTACACCACAAGTATGGGTGTGTGAGTAAGTGTTAATGTTAGTTTAATGTTGTTAGTTAAATGCTTAATGTTAGTAAAGTTTATTGCCCGTTGTATGTTTTGTTAGTATGCTTTACTAGTATGATGAGATGTAGCTTGACTTAGAATGAAGAATGTTAGTGTTTAAGCATGTTTAATCGCTTTGTTTACTGTTAGTTCTTAGTATATTGTTACCATGATAGTGTCGATAGTGTTGAATACATAATGCTTTCTTCTTATTGTTATGCTTTGTTTTACTGCCTATAATGTGATATAAATGTTTAGTTTTGTGATAAAGGTTAGGGCTTAAGGGTGATGGGTGTTAACTAGTGAATGAGAAATGCTTAGCATCTTGGTAAGTGTTAATGTCAAGTAGGTTGATTGCCTTGAAATGTCTACTGCTAGCTGTTAAGATTGACATAGAATGTTTAATGTTAATTGTTAAGCATGTCAATTGTTCTGTGTTTGTAACAAACTAGTATGATTAAATCAATTTGAACCCTAAGCATATTAATCAACTAGTGAGCATGTAACTGGTTAAGATAACAAGAATTTGTATGAGTATGAAACTTACTAGAATCATCGAGAAATCAACTCTCGAGCATGTAAATAGAAATAATTTTAATTAACCTGAGTATGCTTAATTAACTATCTAATTAAGAATGTAAGTAATTAACTAATCAAAGCATGTAATTGGTTGATAATTAATAAGCTTGTTGATTAACTAGGTTAGGTAATTAGATGTTAATGGACTAGCATAATTAATTAACGTAATTGATTAGAGCACGTTAATTAACCAGCATGTTAACTTAGCTAGGTTCAGCATGATCAAATGGTAATTAATATTGTAAGAGCATGATAATTAACTAGAGGAACTACTTGTTCAAGCATGCTTCCCTTGTTTTTATTTCGTGTACCCTGCCTGCTCTACAGAGTGCGTTATTAAATTGTTGGTTGTTATCCTTCATGTTCAATGTGCCTTAATTTCTATTATTCTTTAAATGCGTTTTCATTTTCAGTCACTTTCTCTATGCGCACTTTTATTATGTAACTAATGCTTTATCTTTTTAAAGAGGATGAAATATGTAAATGCGAATGAATTAAGAGTTTCATTGACTAAGTGAATGAACGTCTTACAATTGCTTTTGTTATTGTTTTCTTGTATTGCTTACGATAGCAAAGTAGAATAAAGACATGAAATCAATGTAGGAGTATGTTAATAACTAATTAGAATAATCACTTAGAATTATGAACCTAGGGCGCATGTAAATGAACTAGGAGATCAATCACGCTAAACAACTAAAGAACTAGAATAATCATCTTGTCTTCCTGAGTATGTTTAGCTTATTGTTCATTTGCTGTCTTAACCCAATGTTATACTTGTTCTATTGTGCGTAGTTCCTTTATTATATTATGTGCTTTACTTTCCCTATATGTGTTTTCAGTTACCATTACCTTCTTTTATATGCGCACTTCATTTTCTATGAATGTTATACTGTGAAGCATCATGCATCATGTTAGGTTGAGAATGTATGTTCATGCATCATGTAATAGAAATCAAGTAGGGAGTACTCCAAAGGGGTAGTACTCACATGCATGGTGAGGAAGTAAAATGATAATGAAAAGACAAAAGAATGGAATGAAAGGAAAAGGGAGTTAGGAGGCGGATGGGTAGCGGTCCTAGCTTGATAATTAGAAAATACCATCGGGAACGGGACCTAGTTATCCACAGGAGGTTAGGTCCGACCCACTATACCATCTCATATGGGTTTTTCTAATCTCCAGCTCGAAGTACGAGTAAAGAAATAAAGAAAGAAAGAAAGAAACATAAATGAAAGAATTGGTTTGGGTGGCCCCCATTCCAAATGAACTAAAGAGAGTCATAAACATAATGCATTTTTCCTTTTTCCTTACTAAGTCTTTTTAGACTTACAGTTGCTTGTGGTGTAGATGTAGGTATTATGATGTAGAAGAATGCATGGACTAGGAGTAGTGAAAGATAAAGAACAAACAATAGCAAGCAGAGATGATGGATTAGCATATTCGAGGAATGCTCACGGCTAGCCAGGCATAAAGAGGGTAAAAGAGAAACTATTTTAATTATGTTAAGTTGTAATAAATCGTATTTAAATGTTTTGTTTTTATTAGTTAAATTGTATACACGCTTCCACAAATGTTTTACATCCATGGTTTTTATTTTAACGCTTCTGCATAAGTTTTACAAAAATGGAATTTTATAATGAGTTTTATGAACGGTTGGTAGCGATTCGGTCTAGATGCACTCTGATTTACTTTCAAAATGAAAATTCAAATTTTCACGCATTTTAAAAGATTTACAAAAATCCGAGTCGTTACACATTAACATCCTTTATTCTTTGTTTTTGTGGCCTTCGAGACGTTTCTTAAATGACGGTGGCATAATTGGATTAAGGTTCGTCATAGGCCACATGATTTGTCCATTGATTAGGTGGATAAAGTGTGAGTACATCCTCATGTATATTTCCCGGTGGTGGCACTCTTGTGCAAATTCCTCAGGAGATCTCCTCTAAAATTATATACACGAGATTGAATGCACACATGAATATTAGCTTAAGAGTATTAAGGTTAATTGTTTTGACGATGAATGATTATTTTGATGATAAGTTATTTAGAACTTCAAAATGATTAAATTGTTTATCGTTTAAATTTATCTTTGATCCTTAATGAAATTACCCTATAAAATGGATATTTAGTTGTTCTAACATGTTTGTTAAAGTCTTTGTTGTGAATAGCTTAATCTTTGAGATGAATGATTTTTCGTTTGAAGTAAAACACGAAAGGCATTAACCAAAGTGAAAGTGGTCAACCAATATTCTTATAGTAAGCAGGTGAATTTTGATATCAAAGAAGGTGGTCGAGCAGTGACAAGGTGATCAACCGTAAATCTTACAGATTGCTCCATGTTTTTGGCACGGTGAAAAGTGGTTGACTAGGGTGACAACGGTCGACCAAAAATATGGTAAAGAGCATATTCATTTTTTGGAATGCATTGAAGAGGTCGACCAAGGTAAAATTGATCGACCTGTGTGGTTGACCAGAGCAAAAATATTGGTTCACCAGAAGAAGCTTGAAGAATTACACATAACGATCATATAGCGGTCGACCAAAATGGTTAAGTAGTTGACCGCTTAGCAGCTTGGGTGGAATAGAAGAATACTTTGAGGAAGATTATGTTGAGCAAGCTGTCAAAGTCGTAGTGTTGCAAAATTGTGTAACCTTTTGAGCCTTCATTCTATTTCTTGACAAACCTCACTTCTTGTCTAATCATTGATGTTTTCCATATTGAGAGTGAGAGTTTGTTGTATTGAATATTGTTAATAAAAATTGTGTTGCATGTGAGTGACGATGAGGTCATTGTAAGGAATGATTGACTTCCGAAAAGGTCAATTATTTGTAACCAAAGGTTAAAGTGAAAAGATCGTCAAAGAGGAACCTTAAAGCATGGACGTAGGCGTGTTTGGCCGAACTGAGTCACCAAATTAGTTTGCATCCGTCTTACCCTTCTCTTTGATTGGATATTATGATTGTGCTTGAATCTTAATATTTGTTGAACTCGCATTAGATCACTTAACATTTCTTGAATAGCTAAATTATTTTAATCACTCGAAAAAGTTTGATTAGCCTAATTCACCCCTTAGGTTAATTTAGATCCTACATCGAGATGTCAGTCAACTCCCACCGATAACAGTTACAAGTACAGCTGTCCAAATCAACAAAGTAATGTTCGTTACCATTGCTCACCTCAAACTGGGCAATGCTTACAAAAAATAGAACTCCAATTTCAACCTGCATGTTGTAGTCTAGCAATTCAATTCTTGATTTGCAGACACAAAAGGTCTGTCGACTAAGCCATCTTTTCATGTTTCTTAATGATCCTACACATGATGCCCTTTCTTACAATCTCGAACATATTGAGAATTGATTTGTCTCAGGCTGGTAGGATGCAAGCATTGAAGGACTCGCTCAAGTTGTTCAAGTTTATGTTGTACTTTAGGATCAAGCTGAAGGTATATTTTAACCAAAATCTCACATCTATCTCTCGTAGATATGTGTGTGCTGACTGGTCAAGCAAAAATAGCTTCCTTATCTCTCTTTCAAAGTGCATTGATGTTGTGGCCTTAGAAGCACCCCACATTACATCCTTAAACAACTTGACTGTAAATTGCTTGAAGTTTGCATACAGGTGCCGGAGGCAAAAATGATGCTCCGTTGGCTCTGCAAACTCGCTAACAGCTGGCACCAACCCTTACAAAAATTAATAGTCTGAGTCAAACATTCGTACACAACGCATAACATAAACATACATTACAAAAGCAATCAACCTTACCTTTTGTCTGTCGGAAATGATTGTCCACCCATTACCATAAGGGGTGTTTAGATCTACAAGCAACAATTCCAAAAAATGACCTCCAAAAATCCCTACATTCTGCTTCAAGCACTGCTACAACAATCTGATAAATTCCATCATTCTTGTCAATGCTGACAGTAGTGAGCAACTAGCCCGAACACGATCCCTTCAAGTGGCAACCATTCAAAAAAATAACTGGTCAACCACAATTCAATAGTCTTATCTTACATGCAGCCAAACACATATACATCTTTTTAAATGTTGGACTGTGTGAAAGATCAATCATCTCTAGCTGAACATGCAGTGAGCTTCTAGGATTAGACCTTCGAATCTCCTCGCCATAGGACCATATGATCTTGTATGCTCATTTTCAGCTCCTTCATTTAGTTTTCAGGTTGCATTTCTTGCTCTTTTGGCAAGGCTGGGTGCACTGTTCACATTAAAATCATTCATGTTTGTCTCAATTATGGAAAGAAAGTCCCAATCGACCTAACTTTCAAATATGTCCAAGTAATGTGTTGCCACTTATTTGGCTAAGGCATGGTGGCTTTCCATCTTTCTTGAGCAAGTGTGAACTTTGTTATAACTCTTTATTTGAAAAATAAGTTCACCTTGCATTTTTTAGGCGTGCATCCTTCTTAGCAAGCGACTCTCAATCGATGAGAGTCACTATGCATGAATTTTATCCCGTACTCATTCATCAACACATGATCCATGATTTCTTCTCTATTTTGGTTAAAAGAACTATACTTCTTACCCAGACACATACCAGCGAAAGAACATTCCCCTTGTGGTGGTCGTTTAGGCCTACTATCCCCCATATCTTCGTCACTGGATTCTCACAATGAATTGAGTTCCTCCTCGTCTAGAGTTGCGGAGATGGAATGCACCACTATAGCATCTTTGTCTATGAATGCACAAACATCATGTGCCAAGACTGTTGACATGGGCTCCACTTCCAATGGGTAGTTCATGGATTCTTGATCACTCCCAAACGTCATTGGTGAGCAACAATTATTAATGCTTCAACTTCGCCTGGATGCGATACACTTCAGATCTCAGAAAGCTCTAGAGTTTGATAATCGATGAGAAAATTGCTGAGGAAATCGATATGAGAGTAGTGTGAATTTATACAAGCCAAAGGAACTTTGATTTTCCACCTAGGAACAATGTCATTCCCCAGCACTGATCGTATACTTTCTTTCCTTGCATGACATCATTCCACATGGGGGAATGACAGAGAAGGAGAAATATTTATTAGTATTGACGTTCCGCAAAGGAAAGTTGATGTTTCGTCGCAGAACATCATACTTTCCTTGGAGGAAAGTATCACGTTCTGTAGAGGGAGAACAAACTAGAAGCTTTATAGTTAGTGTTAACATTCCGTGGAGGAATGTATATGGTTCTGCTGTAGAACGAAATTGAAATGTTTAATGACAACCGTGGCAGAGATGTTTGCCATGTCTATTTTTCATAGTTTAGTGGTTAAGTTGTTAGCAAAAATACTTTAGTGGTTTACTTGTCATTGATCATAAAGTACAGTGGTTGATTTGTTAATTTCCTTATATTATATTATATTAAATTTATTTTTTTAAGAATAAAAATAAAAGTCATTAAAAAGGAGGAATGAGAGTTTACCCTTATTCCACTTGGCCATGCAAGTAGAAATAAGGGAGAGGGAGAGGGAGATGGAAAGTCCAAACCACACGAAGGGAGTTTTGAAGTTAGATCGGAGTTCGTATGACTTTAGCTTCGACTTTTGTGAAGGCATTTTGTGGGTAAGTTGTTTCTCCTCTTTGATTTTGAGTTTGAAGCTTGAGTTTTATGTTAGATTTGGATTCGAGCTTGGACACTTGAATACATGAGTTATTTCTAGACTATGTTGGTTGATTTAGAATTTATGCATGAGTATTGGTTGTCTAAAGGCGAAAAACATAGGAAATAGTGCATTTTTGTTGTGGAAACTGCGTTGGAAGGTCGCGCCAGTTGACCTTTAGTAGTACTTGGTCGATCGAAGATGAGGCCGAGAGTTTTGACAAGGTTTGTGTTAATTTGTAGTCAACTACATGTAAGTTGCAGTGGAACAAACCGATCGATTGCAGCTGGAGTGGTAGCCCGCAACGATCGACCGCACCAATAGGGTGATTGATCGTAGCCTAAATAGGTCAACCACACCAATGCCCGGGTTGATTAGTACAATGCTTGGTAGACCACTGAAGGTCCCAAGTTGATCGTACAATGCAATTTGTTTTATATTTTTGAGTTGTTTACAGGTTGATTAGGTTTCTAGTCCCTATATAGGACCCTATCACTCTTCTCTTGTGATTTATTGATGATAATTCTTGACCTTTGTCATGTTCTTTAGGCTCGGACGAGTTTGTGGACTACAAGCTCATTACCGAGGTTATTGCTTCTATCAGTAAGAAGAACAACCGTCGTCGATATAGGGATTAAAAGTAATATTCATGGAATTGTACATGGATAAATGCTTGGTGATGTTAGTTGAATTGGATTCAAAACAATTGATATTGATTTGTTGTGGGTTGAATATAAACATGAATTGAATATGTTTTGGAGGTGTAAAGATCAAACAAATGGAATTCATAGATAAATAAATAGATGAAGAGAAATAAGAACTCTTGAATAAATTTGAAATTGTACAGGTTAATTTGATATAGATCAATTTAAAGACATGCTTTCATATGTAGCATGATTGGTAAAATATTTATTACATGCAAAGTTCTGATACTGGTTATAATTGGTTTTGACATGGAAATGTATGAGAAAACATGTATTATGGAGTTAGATAATTATATCTAATAAAAGTTTAGGTTATATTGAATGAAAAAGAGGTTTTGATGTTTGATAAAAGGAATGAAAGTGGTTCAATTTGATAAATAGAAATAATATGGGAGTGAATACTCGATGGAGTTAGATAATTATATCTAATAAAAGTTTAGGTTATATTGAATGAAAAAGAGGTTTTGATGTTTGATAAAAGGAATGAAAGTGGTTCAATTTGATAAATAGAAATATTATGGGAGTGAATACTCATGGATCTGCAGTGGAAGTATGAGTATTCGCGGAAGTGTGTATCTGTGGTTATGTTGATGTTAAAATTCTACGCAAAAATGTTGGTATCCACAATAGAAGCGTGAGTATCCACAACTGTAAAAACTGTTATTTTATTGATAATAAGTTCAACGTGTAAATTTTTTGGGTTATTTTTGATCAAGCTATTGAAGTTGACTCATTTTGTCGCGTAGTGGTCATATGTGAATTTTCGGTCAAATGGTCAAATCAATAAAATTAGGTATTACCAAGTTGTAAATAAATTGATAAATTTAATTCAGAGAATGACTATTTACTTGGGTCAAAATTTGGTTAACGTTTAGATTTTCGGAACCAAGTATTTAAGTGTGTGTGTATATATATATATATATATATATATATATATATATATATTATATATATTAATTATTTTTAAAAAATAAAATAAAATTCATTAAAAGTGAGGAATTTGGGTGATCATTAATAGAATAATCAAGTCATCACACTTCCTACTTGTAAAGATGACTTACACTAGGGATCAATATGTAGAAGTATACATCTAAAAGATAGTTTAGTTGCATGGTGTACCAACATCAATTGTATCAAACCACGATTCTAGATTCACTTCAGCTTTTTGAAGTCTAGAACCGAGACTGAGAGGCGAAGCTGGGACTACGAAGCTGCGCTTGTGATTTGCGAAGCTGCGAAGTGCGAGCCTGCGATTGTGAAGGCAACTGTGACTGCGATTTTGATTGCGAGCTTGCTCCCCTGATTCCTAGGGTATGTCTGTTAAAAAATGTTGCTTTTGGATTTAGGGTTTGCAAATTTGTTGAGGGTATGTCTGTTAAAAAATGTTGCTTTTGGTTCGATTTAGTAGGGCTTGAGATTCTGTTTTTGATTTCTGATGAATTTGATTTAGGGTTTGCAATTTTTACCGAGGGTATGTCTATTTTTGATTTTGTTTTTAGCTTGAGATCAGTTTAGAAGGTGCGAATGAATGTGATCTGTCAATATTAAAGTATTTAGTTGTATAGAAAATCGCATCGAGCCTGTATGTGTTTCTTCATAACCATGGGAGTTGAAATGGATATAGTTTGAATTTGAGATATATACGATATTGAGTCTGCTGATGTTGGGTTTCAGTTGATATCATGAAAATAGTAAATTACTTATGGAGATAATCATCCTTATTGCTTTTTAATAACAATATTTTAGTTTTTCTAAAATTATTTATAGAAAGATGATATCGTCAGTGGCAATGATATATGGTCTTGTTAATTCTTGGATGGACAATAAAAGTTTAGAACTGATTTGGATGACGAATATGACAAAGGATGAGGTGATCTCTTGCCTTGAGAAATCATTACTAGTCAATTGCTACTGATTTCTACTTTTTTTGCTTTCTGCAGGAGAAATTTAACAGAGATGCAAAGAATTGAAGAAAGCATAAGGTTTTTGTTGAGATAAATTTTTGTTATGATTGGTAATAGGAGGGACGTCCTGGTTTGAGAGAAGCTGCTTTATATATTGATATTTACTATGATTGAATAATCATTGTTGTTTTAGTGGCATTTCAATTGATTCTGTAGCTGCCCTCATGAATATTTTCTTGAATTAGTTCAATTCATATTAGAACTATTCTGTAGTTGCTCATATTAGTTCAATTCTGTAGCTGCTCATATTAGTTCAATTCTATAGCAGGCATTTCAATTATTGTTGTTGGCATTTCAATTGTTGTTGCAATTTCAGGAATATTTTTTCAACATTTGTCGACTGCCATATTATTTATAACTAAAGGTTGGGAACCGGAACCAACCGGAACCAACCGGAACCGAACCGGAATCAAAATCTGTTCCGGTTCCGGTTCTTGTTCTTTGCTATTCCGGTTCCAGTTCCTTACTCTCAGAACTGAGAACCGAACGGTTAGTTCCGAGAGGTCTGAAACCAGAACCGAGAACCAATTTTCCCACCCCTAGTTTTGCTTTTAATGTTGCAACTCAGCTTCAGCTAGATGACGTTTCATCCTTTCACTGCTAATGTGTTCCTCAAGACAAACTCGTCGATTTTGTCCAAACAACCAACCATTTATACAGATTGCCCAGAAATCAAGTTCATGCTCAATTTAATCCATCGATTGCTATATCTAGATCAAAATTGCCAAACAGATACGAAATCAAATAAGGAAAAGTCAGATTTTTATACCTTCACTGCTCTCTGTTTTTCCAACTACGGGAGTGTTCTAGTTATTACCAAGAAATCCAACCTATTTCCTTCTACAAAATCCAACAAAATTTTCAAAATTTCAATCTACAACTTGCAATTTATAGAATTGAGGAAAATGTAATTACCGCGGTGACAAGGATCTCGACCTCAGAGTCTTAAGCTTCATCCAAATTGGCAGTCTCAACTACGTCCAAATTGGTCGGAAACAGTGTCGCCCTAAAGGAAGAGCTTCACCACGAGAGAATATGGAGATGAGAGGTTGATGGTGCCGGTGATTTAAATGGGGAAGGAGAGGATTTTTGGAAAGAAACTCCTCCCCATCAACCGTGGCATAGGGGGAGGCATTTCCAAACGTTCTCCCCCAATTTCAAATATATTTTATTCACTTTTTTTATAAATTAAATTAAGTTGATAGATATTACAGAGTTGTTGTTATTAGTTGTAGTTGTGAAAATTTAAAGTTGAAAGATACATGAGAACAAAAAAGGTGACGTGATTAATTAATTTAATTATCTACTAATTAAGTGTTAGGTTATACTTTAAACTTGGTGGTGTAGTTAATGATGATGACCTTATTGATGAAAAAGTGCAGATGGGTTCCATATGTAAGAAGAGTTGGAGGTTGTCTAGCGATGTTAGCTTGTGAAGTTCTATCTTATTAAAATGAATTTTATTTCATGTTTTAATAATTGTGTTTTATGGATGGTGTAAAAACTTAATATTTGGGATTTTACGCTATGAATTTTATAAAGTCAATTTTTACTTATAGTAGAACTTTCATGTGATGTTTCACCATTGCAAACTTTTTGATATGTATTTCATCAATAAAATAATTATCAAAAGACTTCATCAATTTACATTTTGATAAAAAATATATATATAAAAAAAATGAGTGAAATCTTCGAGTCCTTACAACATTACTCCTCAAATGACTATTTTGCCTACTAAAACAATTTTTCAACTTCTCTTTAATAATCTAAACCTTCTTAACAGTTAAATTAATATGACCAAACAGAATAACTTGCTTTCCAACCTCAACCTAATACATGGGCAATCCGCCTGCCCTAAGACCAAGAACCTCATATGATACAACATAATTATACAACATTATTATATACAACTCATCTAATGACAATGAGTCATCCAACCATTGGCAAAAATTCAGAATATAAAATTGTATAATATCTACAAGAGTCATGATTGTTCTGTCAAATTGTCCATCTATCTAAGCACAACAGATCGTACTCATGTTTAATTCAATTTTGAAAATTCTTGATACGATTCTTCAAAATTTTAGAGTAAAATTCGAGTTAAACCAAAACATGAGGAAAGAAACAATGTTCTTTACACATAGCGTACTCAACTTAAACCAAAGGTAATTTATTTTCACTATAACAAAGTGCATAGACTAATCAATCAATTAATCAATAATAACCACATCAATCTCACATCTTCACACGACTCCTGACATTCTAGTTACAAAAATCCAAAATAACATATTTTATTTCCACTTCAAAATAAGTAATACGAACATAATCTAGAGTATAAAGTTTAGTCCCAAATTATAGATACATCATTTGTTAGATTATTTAAATATAATCTATGTAAATGTGGTCCATATTAATTAACGTCACATTGACTTAATATTAAAGAGCTTAATGTGATGGTTGTTAAGCATTAAATACATTAAGTTAATTGAGTTTTAATTCCCTCACCTTAACCTTATTAAAAGTGTGTAATATATAGTTGAAGAGACGTGATTGAAAAGACAAGAATGTAGAGGCATGTATGGAGAGTTGCCTTTGTATGGGTGTCTTCTTCAATCACCTAGGGGAGAGAAAAAGATTGATTGATTCGAACGAAACTGGTCTCTCCCTACCGAAAATACTCTCAACAAATCAAGGTTTTTACACTCCGTTTCCGGATCATCGAAGAGACGTGTTAAAGAAAGATTTTAAGGCGATAAACGGAACTCAACATCGTCATCAAAAGCGTTATATATCATGGACCAAGGTTGGTAGATTTAGTTTAATAATTAATGGTTAAATCATTTACGTTGTATGAGATTTAAAGTATTGCAAGCATGTAAAGTAAATAAAAATGGGATTAAAGTAGAAAAGTTGAATGAAAATATGCTTACAATTGGTGTCAGAGCCATAGGTTAAATATACAATTTGATTTACCATGAAAACGAGTAATATGCATGAGAAATGACAGTTTATATTTCATAATATCATGCATGTATGGATGTATAGATGAAATCAAGAATAGGATGATAGAAATTATTGATTTCTGTTGAATTTTATTGAACTGTTCGTCGTCCGAACGATGGTTATTGTGATGCGGTCGACCTGAAGTGTGGTCGGACGTGAGATTCATGTTAAAAATGCATATGCGGACGCATATGTGAAAGGGTGCGGACGCATGTAAGTATCGTCCGCATTGAATCTGTAAAATGATTCACGAGGACGATACAATGCGGACGCCGCGGACGCTACAATTTGCGTCCGATATGAATCTGTAAAAAATTCATCTGGACAAGGACGATATGATGCGGACTGTACGGACGAGTTAAGACATGCGTCCGGTATGAATCTGTAATTTTGATTCACCCGGACGCATCACACGGACGCAGCGGATGGTAAAGTTAGCGTCCGCTATAGGCATTTTCGGACGACAGTAAGAGTTTGCGGATGCCATTTAACGTCCGCAATAGTCGTCCCCAACGCCTAATTATACAGTTCAATTAAAGAAATTGAGTAAATGAATGTTTATACAATTAATATATTGTTGTATAGAAACTATGTAGTCACCAAAGTGACATAGTTTGAAAGGATCAATATAAAATTATGTAATTTATTCATTTAATTATAATGATATTATTGAAATGTGTTTATTAGTTATAAACTATTAGGTCACCCAAAGGTGGACTATTGTTAATAATTAATAACATTAAAGTGACAAGTTTACATAGTTAATTGATATGTTTAAACATCCAAAGATGTTAAACATATTGTGTTAAATATGTTTATAAGTCAATTAAAGATTATAATATCATGAATTGTATATTTCTTTAAGTATTACCCAAAGGTAAACTTAATGAAATTTTATATGCTTTTTTTGGGATCTGGTTAGGATAGATTATTCAATGTATTGATATATGAGTATTGTTGTTATTTGCAGCTACTATGAATTTGTTTGCATCAGGTAATTCATCTGTTAAGTTCAATGGTCTTAACTATGCTGACTGGTCCGAACAAATCAAGTTTCAACTGGGTGTATTGGATTTGGACCTGGCACTAGTTAATGATAGACCACCAGCTATTACTGAGACCACTTCGGAAGCTGACAAATCTTATTATGAGCCTTGGGAGCGGTCTAATAGGCTGTGTTTGGGCTTAATGAGGATGACGATGGCTGAAAATGTTAAGCCATCGATGCCGAAAGTAAATGATGCAAAGGACTTCATGTTAAAGATTAAGGCATACTCCCAATCAGACATTACTGACAAGTCTGTTGTGGGAAGCTTAATGAGTGAGTTGACGACCAAGAAATTTGATTGGTCTCAACCCATTCATGACCACGTAACAAGCATGGCCAATTTGGCTGCAAAGCTTAAGACGTTGGGTATGGACGTGAATGAATCATTCTTGGTTCAATTCATTATCAACTCACTTCCAGTTGAGTTTGGCCAGTTCCAGGTGAACTATAACACCATCAAGGAAAAATGGAACTTTCAAGAAATTAAGGCCATGCTCGTTCAAGAGGAAGGAAGGTTGAAGAAGTTAAAGTCACATACCGTCAACTTAGCTGTGCAGAAGGATGCCAAAGGTAGCACATCAAAGGCATCGAGTAAAAAGAACAAGAAGAAGGGAAAGGACCAATTAAAGATTAATGATGGTCAGATCCGTAAAGAAATTAAATGCTTCTTCTGTAACAAAGTCGGACATGTAAAGAAGGATTGTCCTAAAAGAAAGGCTTGGTTCGAAAAGAAAGGTACACTATTTGTTTCAGTATATTTTGAATCAAATATTATAGAAGTACCTAATAATACTTGGTGGTTAGATTCTGGTGCTACTACTCATGTTTCTCATGTTACATAGGGATTTCTTTCGATCCATCCCATAAACGGAGCTGAAAAGTTCCTATATATGGGGAACAGAATGAAGGCACGCATTGAAGGAATTGGAACGTATAGACTAATCCTGGATACCGGATACCACCTGGATCTAGAAGAGTATCTTTATGTTCCTGAGTGTGCTAAGAATTTGATTTCTATTGCAAAGCTAGATTGTAAAGGATTTAATGTTAAGATTGGTGATGGTTTGTTTACTTTGTACAAACACAAATACTATTATGGTTGTGGTATTATGAAAGATAATTTGTACTGTTTTAATCTTGATATTAAATTTATGAATTCTCTGTTTAATGTGGATCATATGATTGGTTTAAAACGCGGTGCAACGAACGAAAGTTCAGCTTTCTTAAGGCATAAGCGTCTAGGTCATATATCTAAAGAAAGGTTAATGAGGTTAATGAAAAATGACATTTTACCTCAATTAGCTTTTAATGACTGGGACGTGTGTATAGATTGCATTAAAGGAAAGCAGACTAAACACACATCAAAGTATCCTGCCACAAGAAGCAAAGAACCTTTAGAATTGATACATACCGATATTTGTGGTCCATTCGACATTCCTTCATGGAATGGAGAAAAGTATTTTATTACCTTTTATAAATGATTTCTCACGTTATAGTTATATATATCTACTGCATGAAAAATCTCAAGCGATGAACGTTATAGAAGTGTTCATCAATGAGGTGGAAAGGCAGCTAGATAGAAAAGTAAAAGTAGTGAGATCGGATAGAGGTGGTGAATATTATGGAAAATTCGATGAAAGTGGACAAAACAAAGGTCCATTTGCAAGGTTTCTCGAAAGTCGAGGCATTTGTGCACAATACACAATACCGGGTACACCACAACAAAATGGTGTAGCTTAAAGGTGGAATCGTACTCTTATCGAAATGGTAAGAAGTATGATTAATAATAGTAATGTACCTATATCGTTGTGGATGCACGGTTTAAAAACCGCTGCATATCTGCTGAATAGGGTTCCTAGTAAGGCAGTTCCTAAGACTCCTTATGAACTGTGGACGGGAAGAAAACCTAGTATGAGACATCTACACATTTGGGGATGTCCAGCAGAAGTTAGGATCTATAACCCACATGAAAAGAAGCTCGATGCAAGAACCATTAATGGTTTCTTCATCGGTTATTCGGAAAAGTCAAAAGGGTACATTTTCTATTGTCCAAAGCATAGTACAAGGATTGTAGAATCTGGAAATGCTCGATTCATTGAGAATGGCATGTTCAGTGGAAGTGATGATTCACGAAATGTGAATATCCAAGAGAATCGGGTGACAGAAACGACACCCAATGATTCTCATCAAGTTGTTGTACCATATGTTGTATCACAGTCTAACAACATACTGGAACAACAAATGGATATTCAACCCACGCAAGGTAAACAAGTTAATGATGAGCATGTTAACGTTGATCAAGTCATAAGTGATCAACCACAAGCAACAGAATTGCGAAGGTCTGTAAGGGAAAGAAGACCAGCAATTTCTGATGACTATGTGGTTTATTCACTAGAAGAAGAATGTGACTTGAGTATCGATAAGGATCCAGAATCATTCAATAAAGCCATGGAATGTAATGATTCTGAAAAATGGTTTAATGCTATGAAGGAAGAGTTGAAATCTATGGATGACAACAAAGTTTGGGAACTTGTAGAGTTACCTGAAGGAAAGAAACGCGTTGGTTGTAAATGGATTTACAAAACCAAATGCGATTCGAAAGGTAACATCGAAAGGTATAAGGCCAGACTTGTTGCCAAAGGTTACACTCAGAAAGACGGCATTGACTATAAAGAGACTTTCTCTCCAGTTTCAAAGAAAGACTCTTTAAGGATAGTTATGGCTTTGGTGGCTCATTATGATTTAGAGCTTCACCAAATGGACGTAAAGACCGCTTTTCTTAATGGTGACTTAGAGGAAGAGGTTTATATGGATCAACCTTTAGAATTTTCCTTACCAGGAAATGAAAAGATGGTATGTAAGCTGAATAAGTCAATCTATGGATTGAAACAAGCCTCCCGACAATGGTACATTAAGTTTAATGATACCATATTGTCATATGGTTTTATAGAGAACACCGTTGATCGGTGTATCTATATGAAGGTCAGTGGGAGTAAGTTTTGTATCCTAGTATTGTACGTTGACGATATTTTGCTTGTTGCAAACAATAAAGGGATGTTACGTGATGTCAAAGATTTTCTCTCAAAGAATTTCGAAATGAAAGATATGGGTGAGGCATCCTATGTTATTGGAATAGAAATATTCTGTGATAGAATGGAAGGATTACTGGGATTGTCTCAGAAAGGTTATATCGAGAAAATTCTTGAGAGATTTAGAATGGATAAGTGTTCCGCTGGTGTTGCTCCAATTCAGAAAGGGGACAAATTCAGTTTGATGCAATGATCACACGATGCATTATAAAGGAGAACCGTATCTCATCTGTTAACTGGGGGGATGGATAAGTCTAGGTCTTGTGGCTTAACCGTATTTTCGACAAGGAAACACACCAATCGGGGTGTCACCACGAGCCATAACCATACGCTTTTGTTGAAGACATTGGGGATTTTAGAACAAGAGAATTGAGAATCTTATGATCCCATGGCTTAACCATACCTCACCGCTCACTAAGTGGGAGTAGGTACTCCAATAGGGGTGTCACCACGTGAACCATCCCCAATCCTCCCTAACCCCCACTATTTACATATATTTTAGCATGACATACAGCATGCGACAATTTCATAAGCCCTAGGATGATGCATGAATGCCACAACTAAATCACATAATAACAATAGGAGCACAAACAATTTAATTACATTTGCAATTGGAAGCTCAACTTAAAGGCACCAATATTCAGGTAGGAGGGGAATTCAAATTATGTAATATACGTTTCTTATTGTTAATTATTCATTAGGAGCGACGAAGAATATATATTCAGATCCAATTAAAGGTTAAAGTTTAGCTTCGTCTCTTTTAGCTACACGATATGGTTTCCTCAAGTTTAATTTAATTCATGAAATTGTGTTACTAAACACCTTCCAATCCAACAGAATTGACAGTGAACTAACAGTGAACATAATTCACAACAGTATTCTCTAGTCAAGGTTAAATCCAAAGTCAATTCAATTAAATTCTCTAGCATGACTTAATAATACCCAGAATCCAAGATTTCGTAGAGTAACACTTATCCCTACTCATATCAGACAGTTCAAGAATCTCATTCGGTTATAAATTTGTTGACAAGAATTTCCAAACAACAAGCAGTTCAAGTTTTCAACAATACAATGAGTTCTGATTCTCATTATGATAATTAACAATGGTACCAATCATGCTATTCCTTCAACCAACCAATAATGGTACCAAACATGCTATTCAACAATTTATCACTCAAAACATATCAACAATGATTCCAAGACGATATAACTTTCTAAACCTTTACCAAACTCCATTGATCATGCTTTTCATCCAATCTATTCTCAACAAACTTTCATGGTGACAGTTCGTACTTTCCAGCAAAATCAACACAAAACAGAATAATAATACGACATTCATATTTGACATTCAAGCACTAAATGATAAAATCAATAACAAGCAAATAAAACCCGTGATGTAGGGCCTCCATTGGCCAACTACAATTCCTATTCTTACCTTAACTTTCCCAGCAACTAAACACATGCAGGAAACAACAAAAAGCCAATTGTAGCAGCCAATGTCTCAAACCTTCCAACGTCCAATAATGCCTATGCAAAGATAGCATTTATATTCAATGTTCACTATCAATTTAATCTACATCTGGAACATAATCAGATCAAGAATCTCAAGATTAGCTCTTACCTTCACGGTGCAAATTCCTCAAAATCTTCTAGAGTAACACTCCAATTTGTACCACAACACCAATTCACCCACACACCACATTCACCAGGCACTCACTCAGCACTTTAGTTTCAACCTAAGAGCTAAACACAGAGGAGAAGCTTACCTTAAATAGACGGAGGAGGGAGAGAAGGACTGAGCAGCTGCAGGGATAAACTGCAAGAGAGGTTAGGCACTTCACCCAATTGAAGGGAAGGAGGTCAAATGAGGGATTGCCATGTGGAGAAGCCTTCCCCATCACCAGGATAGACTGGACGTTCATGCAGAGATTCAGAGGAGAGAGATTTTGTGGTTGCAGACACGAAATTGGAAGAGAGAGAACAATTATAAATTGGTTTCTTGGATTTTCCCGACAATTCGGATGTGTTGAGTCGTTCGCCTGTTGTTTGCAGTAGTCTGCAAGTCCATTTCGGATGAGAAAACGCATCCCAAAGTGTCATCCGTACCATCCACAGGTGTCTTGCAGACGCGAGTTGTCATCCGCATGCATTGTGCTCAGCGTCCGAAAGTGTCCAGGATTTAGGACAGATTCAAATTAGATGCCATTCATCCTCATCCCCAGTCGTTCCTAGTCTTCCGAATGTACCCAGAATTTGGACATATTCAATCGGACACTGTCCTTCATCGTCCGTAGTCGTCCGCTACAAGTTTGGGACGCCTTATGTCGTCCCCAGTCGTCCCAGGGTATAGGGACGCAGCTCAACAGTGTTGCGGACGAGACACGTCGTTCGGACTGTCGTCCCCAGGCGTCCGCAACCCAATATTGTGCATTTTTCCAAGTTTTTCATACTTAAATTATTTTTCCAACATTAAGCATCTACTTTCCATGCACAACTTACACTTAATGTTGCATAATTTGATGCACTATCCATACATTAAAATTATCCAAAATTATTACATCATCAAAAAGGGAAATACATTTTCGGGGTATTACACCAACTGTAACGACCCAGTTTTTATTTGCCTTAAAATTGGGTGAAATTTAAAACTTTTTCTTTTATAAAGTTGGATTAAGACTTTTTTATAAAAGCCCGAGTATTAAAACTCTTTACTTAAAACATTTATCAATTACAAAAGAAGTAAAATCCTTTTTATAAAACGCAATGGAATTTAAACCAAAGCCTTAAAAAATATTAATTAATTTACAAACTCTTTTATAAATACATTCACTTATTAAATTCTTTAGCCAAGCTAGCCACAAGATCCACCCGTACAAATCCTTCATCAATTGCCTTTGACCTGATCACCAGTTTCTTGTACGTACCTATATCACAAGACCTAAACTAATGAGCCTAATGCTCAGTAAGTGATAGAATGAAATACAATGCAGATGATATGCGTGATCATACAATGCGTTACAGAAGAGAATCGTATCTGTTCTGGAAGTTAGGGTGGAATACTCCCAGGGTCATGTGGCTGAACCATTTCACTCCGATGGGGAGATAAATCCATCGGGGGTGTTCCACATGCGGTATCCTCATTTTTGTTAAAGACATTGAGGATTTCAGAACAAGAGAATTGAGAATCTTACTATCCCCGTGGCTTAACCGTAACTCACCGGTCCCTAAGTGGGAGTAGGCACTCCAATAGGGGTTTCACCATGTGAACCATCCCCAATCCTCCCGAACCCCCACATGACTATTTACATATATTTTTGGATGACATAGAACATTCGAACAATTTTATAAGCCCTAGGATGATGCATGAATGCCATAACTAAATCACAAAACAACAATAGAAGCACAAACAATTTAATTACATTTGCAATTGGAAGCTCAACTTAAAGGCACCTATATTTAGGTAGGAGGGGAATTCAAATTATGTAATATAAGTTTCTTATTGTTAATTATTCATTAGGAGCGACGAAGAATATATATTTAGATCCAATTAAAGGTTAAAATTTAGCTTCGTCTCTTTTAGCTACACGATATGGTTTCCTCAAGTTTAATTTAATTCATGAAATTGTGTTACTAAACACCTTCCAATCCAACAGAATTGACAGTGAACTAACAGTGAACATAATTCACAACAGTATTCTCTAGTCAAGGTTAAATCCAAAGTCAATCCAATTAAATTCTCTAGCATGACTTAATAATACCTAGAATCCAAGATTTCGTAGAGTAACACTTATCGCTACTCATATCAGACAGTTCAAGAATTTCATTCGGTTATAAATTTGTTGACAAGAATTTCCAAACAACAAGAAGTTCAAGTTTTCAACAGTACAATGAGTTCTAATTCTCATTATGATAATTAACAATGGTACCAATCATGTTATTCCTTCAACCAACCAACAATGGTACCAAACATGCTATTCAACAATTTATCACGCAAAACATATGAACAATGATTACAAGATGATATAACTTTCTAAACCCTTTACCAAACTCCATTGATCATGCTTTTCATCCAATCGATTCTCAACAAACTTTCATGGTGACAGTTCGTACTTTCCAGCAAAATCAACACAAAACAGAATACTAATACAACATTCATATTTAACATTCAAGCACTAAATGATAAAATCAATAACTAGCAAACAAAACCCGTAATGTAGGGCCTCCATTGGCCAACTACAATTCTAATTCGTACCTTAACTTTCCCAGCAACTAAACACAGGTAGGAAACAACTAAAAGCCAATAGTAGCAGCCAAAGTCTTAAACCTTCCAACGTCCAATAATGCCTATGCCAAGATAGGTTTTATATTAAATGTTCATTATCAGTTTAATCTACATCTGGAACATAATAAGACCAAGAATCTCAAGATTAGCTTTTACCTTCACGGTGGAAATTCCTCAAAATCTTCTAGAGTAACACTCCAATTTGTATCGCAACACCAATTCACCCACACATTACATTCATCAGGCACTCACTCAGCAATTCAGTTTCAACCTAGGAGCTAAACACAGAGGAGAAGCTTACCTTAAATAGACGGAGGAGGGAGAGGAGTACTGAGCAGCTGTAGGGATAAGCTGCAGGAGAGGTCAGGCACTTCACCCACTTCAAGGGAAGGAGGTCAAATGAGGGATTACCGTATGGAGAAGCCCTCCCCATCTCCAGGATAGACTGGAGGTCGGTGCAGAGATTCAGAGGAGAGAGATTTTGTGGTTGTAGACACAAAATCGGAAGAGAGAGAAGAATTATAAATTGGTTTCTTGGATTTTCCCGACAATTCAGACGCGTCGAGTCATCCGCAGTAGTCCACAAGGCCATTTGGGACGAGAAAATGGGTCCCAAAGTGTCATCCTTACCTTCCGCAAGTGTCTTATGGACGTGAGTTGTCATCCGCATTCCTCGTCCACTCCGTTCGAAAGTGTCTAGGATTTAGGACAAATTCAAATCAGACGCCATTCATCCTCGTCCACAGCCATCCGTAGTCGTCCGAATGTACCTAGAATTTGGACAAATTAAATCGGAGCTGTCCTTCATCATCCGCAGTTGTCTGTAGTCATCAACAGCAAGTTTGGGATGCCTTATGTCGTCCCCAGTCGTCCCAAGGTACAGGGACGCAGCTCAACAGTGTTGCGGATGAGACACAATGTCCAGAGTGTTGTCCCCTGGCTTCCGCAACCCAATATTGTGAATTTTTCCAAGTTTTTCAGATAATTATATTTCCAACATTAACGATCTACTTTCCATGCACAACTTACACTTACCGTTGTATAATTCGATGCACTATCCATATATTAAAATTATCCATAATTATTACATCATCAAAAAGGGAAATACATTTTCGGGTATTACAATATTTTTTGAAAATGAAACGGAAACAAACATTATATGTGCGTAAATGTAAATAGACGTTTGGAGGTGTAACATCCCGTATTTTTAAAATACGTAAAATTCAAAACTTTCTTTTCATAAAATCATCAGGGTCTTTTTCCTTCATAAAACCCGATCGCTAACACCCGATCTCTAAAACCCGATCGCTTTACTTTCATTGCTAACATCTGATCGCTAAAACCCGATCACTTTACTTTCACTTTTCTCAATTTACGTTCAAAAACCATAACATTCTTTAAATAAAATGCAGAGGAATAAAAACAACATTAATAAGTTACAAACTCTTTTTCAAATACTTTTCCTTTCACTTTCTGGCCCATGCAGCCACAAGATCCACCCGTGCAAATCCTTCATCAACTGTCCTTCACCTGTTCATCTATTGCTCATTCGTACCTACATCACAAGACCTAAACTAATGAGCCTAACGCTCAGTAAATGACAAAGTGAAGTGCAGATGATATGCATGATCATACAATGCAATTTAAGTCAAGAGTGTATACATGACAAACACCGTGGGACCATGAGTAACCTGGTCAATCCACAAAGGAGCAATATATGTATCACTGGGTTACCCAGGCCGTATACACTCCTTTGTTACGAGAACGTTGGGGATTTCGGAAAAGGAAGCAATGATCTATAATCCGTCAACACGGATCTATATGAGAATGGGACGTCATAACTTCCCGTACCCCAACACGCCTATTTACATAGATTATTATGTCATACAATATGTACGTGGATTCATACAATCCTATATGCAATAAATGCCTAATAAACACATCTTTAAAAGAACCTAAATCTAGTAAACACACAGCATGCAATCCTAATTCTTGCGATGTAGGGTCCGAAGACCAAGGCACAGTGAGTATCACTTACCTGGAGTCCATAACGCCTTTCTGTTTCTTTTCTCTTCTTCGTACCTTCAAAACCATAACAACTATGCATTAATAACACAATCCCCTAAACTTTTACATTTAATAAATCTCATTAGTCAATTTCATTTCCAAGCAACCTCGCAATATCAATTCCAATCCATATTTCTCATAACAGAGTGGAGAACCAGTTAATGCATCTACTTAAACACGAAATTACCAAGTGAATACATTATAAAGCTATCTTCATATTTCCTTAACCAATGTTATCCCAAATTAACCAAACGTAACATATTTCCAAATCTTCACTTAGTGGCAGAAGCTGAATAACGGAATAAACAATAGTTTCAACTTCAACAATAATCAAACTAAAGCTTCACAGAAAGTATATCATAACCACAATTGACAGAACAACCATTTACAGAAAGAACAAGGTCCAACCACACAATCCTCATCGCACATATCCTTAACTCCATGTAAAAGACTATATAAATGACTTTGTAATACATGCATACTTGAAACACGCCCAAAGGCAGCAACACATCTCAACACGACCTCCAAGTTTGGTCATTCACCAACTTGCTCTTCGTCCATTCTCTCATTTGCAGTAGGTCACCAACAAAATAACAAGACAACTTGTCACAATCCAAAACCAATCCAACATAACAAATTATCCAACAAATCATTTAGACTGTCAACACTTCAATCATTCAATATGCCATAGACAACCTTAACTCAAACTTATATCCATACTACTTTCTCTTACCATATTGCAAGCCAATAATCAACACAGAGTTAAAGCACAAAACAGATAGATTCATTCCAATCCAAACGTAATTCAATCAAACCTCCAACTTCTTAGAACTGTCAACATAAGACAATTCGACAAATCATATGCACAACCCTTTCCAACAATACCCACAATACTAACATATTTTCCAAGTCTGAATAGATTATAAATTACTGCATAACTATAAAACTCCAAGGAAGAGAGAAGGAAAGCACTCACAAGCCAACACTTGAGAAGAACAATACACCCAGAATCAATAGCCTTACTCATTTACAAGGAAGCTGCTGTGTGGAAGCTTCCTTCCCGCTAAAGAAATCCAAAGTAAAATGGATTACAGAAGAGAGAGGCATCACATTAAAATGGGTTTTTTGGCCAATTATGACCTTCCGGATGCGGTGCGTCGTTTGCAGTCTTCCGCATCGTCCAAAACCAGGTTTCGGATGAGAAAATGAGTCCCTAGTCCTTTGTCCGTACCGTCTGAAATGCATATTCGGACGCAATTTAACGTGCGCATGAGTCGTCTGCAGTCGTCCGAATGTGTCCAGACTTAGGACAAAGTCATTCGGACGCCATTTTTCTCTCGTCCGCTTCATCCGCTACCATCTGAAAGTTCCTAGTTTAAGGCCAGATTCATTCGGACGCCATTCTTCTCTCGTCCGCTTCATCCACAATAGTCCAAATTGTCCCAGAATTGGACAAATTCAAAGCGGACAGTTTTGCTGTCATCCGCAGCGTCCGCACTGTGACAGTTTTAGAGTTGAGGACTCCAAATATCGTCCCAACTCGTCCCAAAATCCATTTTCCTCAATTAAACATTATAACATATTGATTACGTCATTAGTAATATCCCGATAATTTATTAGACTAATTCAAATATATCCAATTATTTTCCAATTATCAATTTGTAATTTCGATATAAAATTTTGGGATATTACAGGAGGTGTGAGTTCTTGAGCTGGCTACCCCAAGTGGGCCATATGGTGCCACTCTTCCTTGTCAAGTTTGACATCTCCAATGCATGTATGGGTAAACAAAACTAAATTCAAGTTAACAATGAAGTAAATTCAAGATAACTGTAAAGGAAAATGAAAATAGAAAATTACATACGGATGTTTAAAAGTTGCATAGGATAAGCATTTTATGATTTTATATTGCTTAGTGAGCGTTAGGCTCATAGTTTATGTTTTGTGATGTAGGTTTGTGCAAGATCAAGAAAAAGGAGCAGTTGATGAAGGATTTGCACGTGTGGACCTTGTGGCTGGCTTGGCTAAAGAGTTAAGAAGAAATGTAAAAGGCTTTCTAAAGATATTGTAAACTATTGTTTATTGTTTTAAGTTGTGACACATTTTATAAGTCGTAAAGGTTTTAAAGAAAAGGATTTTATTTATCGTCTTTAAAAATGGATTTAAGAAAGAAAAGTCTTCTGCTATGCAAGTTGAATGAAAGGATCTAAGTAAAAGGAAAAGTTTTAAATTTTACGCGCTTTCAAGAGAAAACACACTTTAAAAATGTCATGTTTTAAGAAAGAAAAACTGGGTTGTTACAGTGACGGTGAGATATAGTGTTACTCCTACTCCGTCAACTCTCACACTGGAAGGGCACGATATCTCCAAGGCCAAGGAAAATGTGACTGTCACAATCATGTTTCAGCCCCTCAGGTACTCTCTAACTCGCTTTAGCTACTTGAACTTTTTGCACAAAGTCTGTGATTGGATTGCCATTCAGCGCATAAACTATTTTTTTTAAAAAAATTTTATAATGTTAACAATTATTTATTTTCATTTGATTAGTCTTAGGGAAATTAACAAAGGCGATGAGATTGCTTGGTATTCAGATGGTGACCATACGGTGGGGAACGAAGGCAACCTACCCATTTCCTCTGGGTTCGGTTAGTACTTAATGTACTGGCTTTCTTTTTATTTTCTTCATCAAATAGTGGGATTTGGATTGAATCAGCTACAATTGAGTATTATTTGAATTCTTGTTTCTTATTTAATTTGATTCTGAAATTTTATAATAATGGAATGTGAAGCATTGGAATGCTTCCTCTGTTCTAAACTTTGTGGAATATTTGTGTATACTACTTCAAGTCACCATTCTTTACAAAACCTTCAGGTTGATCAACATAGATTTCTTCCTTCAAGTCACCATTCAAGAAGGTTGACTTTACATCGAGCTGGTAAACTCTCCAGTTTTCCTTAGCAAGAATTGCCAGCAGGATTCTAATGGTGTCAATTCAGGCAATTGGTGCAAATGTATCTGAGTAGTCAACTCCAAATATATGAGCATGGCCCTAACCACTATCCTTGCCTTTGTTTGTGAACTGAACCATCAGCATTGAGTTTGGTTCTAAACACCCATTTGGCTCCAATTACTTTCTTGCCTTGAGGTCTCTCCACAAGACACCAAGTCTTTTTCTTCTCTATCATGGAAAACTCCTCCTTCATTGCAGTCATCCAATTTTGATCTTTCTTGGCTTCTTCATAGCTTTCTGGTTCACAAACTGCTATGTTGAATCTGTGATAGATGTTAGAGAGAGATCGAGTACCTCTAATAGGAACATCATCAAAAACTTCATTTTACGAGCCATCATTATTCTGATATGATGTTTCAATATTAGCCTGATTTTGAAGTTGCAGTTGCTATGAAACTTGATTTTCCATTGGTGAAGCCTTCCAATTCCATTCTCTATCTTCCATGAAGTGCACATCCCTGCTTATAACAATTTTTCCATCTTGTAGTTGAAAAATCTTTTAAGCTTTACTCACATTGCTATAGCCTATAAAGATGCTTGGAGATGCTCTTTTGTCAAGTTTATCACGCTTGCTATGTGGAACATGGGTGTGACACATACAACCAAATACTTTAAGAAATTTTAAAGTTGGTTTGTACTCATACCAAGCTTCAAATGGTGTTTGATCCTGGACTGCCCTTGTAGGAAGTCTGTTATAAAGGAAAACTATAGTGTTTGCTGCTTATGCCCAAAATCTCTTTGGCAAATTCTTCTCATGCAGCATACACCTTGTCATCTCCATAACATATAGATTCCTCTTTTCACTAACTCCATTTTGCTGTGGAGTATATAGAGCAGTCAGTTGATGTTGAATGCCTAATTCTTCATAAAACAGATTGAATGCCTCTGAGGTGTACTCCTTTCCATTGTCTGATCTGAGAGCTTAAATCTTACAGCCATTTTCATTTTCAACTTTTGCTTTGAAATTCCAAAAAACTTGTGCTATTTCTAACTTGAACTTCAAAAAAATAATCCAGCACATGCTTGTGAAGTCATCAATGAAAGCAATGTAGTACTAGCTACCTGATAGTAATTCTGTTATTTAAGAACCACACACATCAGTGAGTACTAGCTGCAATTTTTTTGTTGCTCTCCAAGCTGTCTTGGGAAATGGCTTCTTGCTTTGCTTTCCAAACTGACATGCTTAGCAATCTGGAATCTGTTCATCAAGGTTAGGCAGATCGTTTGTGAGATGGTTGGACTTCATGTATTGTAAGCCTCGAAGATGATAGTGACCGAGCCTCTTATGCCATACTTCAGTTATGCTTTCCTTAGCTGAGAATACAACATGCCCCTCTTCAATTGGGTTGAAAGAAAAACTTCTATTTTTCACCTTGATATTGAAGATTTCCAAGCCTGCTTGGTCTTCAATCAGATAAGAACCATTGTTGAACATCAATTTGTACCCCTTTTCTATTAATTGAACAATACTAATCAAGTTTTGATCAATTTCAGGAACATAAAGTACATCTTGAATTAGCTTGGTTCCTATGCAGCTTGCTGTTGCTATGGTGCCTTTGCCTTTTACCTCAATGTAATCGCCATTACCAATTCTCACCCTCTTCAACTCTGCATCCCCCAATTCTCTGAATAACTTCTTGTCATTGGTCATGTGGTTGGTGCAGCCACTGTCAATCAGCCAATCTTTAGATAAAACATGACTTGTATAACATGTTTCAATGAATAGTTGATCATGATCTCCTTGGTCTACAACTTGAGCTTTAACATTTTTCTGCTGCTCCTTGATCCTGCAAATCATGGATTCATGTCCTTGCTGGTTACACTTGCTGCACTTTGCATTGGGTCTTTGCCAGCACTTGCAAGGAGGATGGCCCTTCTTGCCACAATATTGACATAGAGGATAGTTTCCTTTGTTGCCACCATTTTTGCTTCCTTGCTTGTCTTTGTTTTTGGCTATAGCTTCATGATTTCTTGCTCCTTGATTGTTCTTGCCCTTGGTTTTCTTGTATCTTCCATCATCTTGATGAATAGCTGCCAAGGCTCCTTCAACTACTCATTCTTGCCTCATTGCTCTTCTTTGTTCACAACTTTGGAAGGCTCGAAGTAGTTCTACTACAGTAACCTTAGACATATCTTTAGTATTTTCCAAAGTTGTGATAGTAGCGTCATACCTTATTGGCACGGTTACAAGGATTTTTTGAACAATCCTTGAATCTTCAAGGGTAGATCCAAGCAATCTGATTTGTGTGGCTAAGTTAAGAAGTCAATCAACATTCTCCTTTGTGTGTTTAGAATCCTTCATTGCATTCCTCAAATTCTTTCATCTCCTTCATACTCAATCTTGAGATAGTCCCAGATCTCTTTGGTTGATTCTAGGCCAATGATTTGAGTGAAGATGGTTGACGAGACAACTGAAAACATATAGGCTTTTGCCTTTGATTTCTTTGTCCTTATTTTCTTCTGTGTTTTTAATTGTGCCATAGTTGGATTGGTTTGAAGGGCTGGGACTACATAGTCTTCTTCCACTACTTCCCAAAGATCTGATGCTTCCAAGTGTGTCTCCATCCGAATTGCCCAAACTTGGTAGTTTTCTTCATCAAACATAAGTAGAGGAAGATATGAGAAACTTGTTTCTGCTTCCATATTTACACTCATTCACACAGGTGCCTCAAGAATATGCTTTAATACCAATTGTTGTTGTTTTAACAGTAAAAGAAAAAAAAATTATTTTGAAAGAATTAAAGAAAGGGTATGATGTTGTTGCATCAATAAGATTAACTCATTAACTCATAATTAAAAGACTCCATCAAACATCTATTTAAAGAAGAAAAATAACAAACTAACAGTAGATCCTATTTTTAGCCATGATCACAAATGACTAAACTAACTCCTTAAGACAAGGAATAGAACAAAGAATTATTCAAAACAAATAAACTACACGTGAACATGCACGCGTGGGCATTTATTCCTAAGCAAACTAAAGCATATTCTCACCGCAACCTTCTATAAATAAAGGGCTTTATGAGAGTTTTTTAGGAGAGATTTTTGGGAGGTTGAGGAGGGAGGTATGCCTTGGAGAGTACTAGACTCTCAAAATTTTGGAAAAGATAGTGTAATTTCTACATCTATCAATAAAAATCTCCTCAATTCTTGGAATTCAGTGTGTATCTTCGATAGGAATCCTATGATTCCTATCAGAGTCTAATCAATACAATGTGTTTGCATCACTTGGATCGATGATTTATCTAAGGAGTTATTGATATAGATGGTTTTGCTGATAGGAGGATATTATTGATATATGTAGATTAAAGTGTTTCGTGTTCTTTTTGAAGTCTGTAGATATGCTTTTCATGTTGTAGCTATTTTTACTTTTTTGTCAAAATGCTTGTTTTGCATGATTCAAGAAAAGAATGACAGAGCATATCTTCTTCTTCTTGATTATTGTTTTCATGCCTCTAAACTAACCACTTTCGTGGCTAGGTGATTACTGATCAAGCATTCTAGTCACTCTCTTTTCCAATGAGTTGAAGTGGAAAATTGAGACTCACTCTACCATAAGCTCTATGGTTTTCCTTTTACCATCTTGTGTCATTATGTAGGTTTTCATGTGTAATTAATTTTGTGTTCCTATTTTTCAAAAGCATGGGTGCTTTCTTGCTTGGTGCAAGAACTAGAGGTGAAGTTTGGGTGTTTTTCAGTATTTGGATTTTTTGTTAAATGGTCTACTTTTGTACTCAAAATATCACCTAAGGGAAAAGATATAACTAGGATAATGACCCATCAGCCTCTTGGTGGTGCACAGGGTGGTCAAACTGACATAGATATTCAGGTACGATGCGTATTATATTTTCTTCCCTTGGAAACATACTTTATTGATAGAGTCATTCTTTCTTTTCAACTATATCGTGATAGTTTCATCTCAACTTGCATGACCAAGTGACCATTTTCTATTTAAATAATAAAAAAAAACTCAAAAAGCTATAACTCTTGAATGTTGAGTGCTAATGAATTGATCATATTTAAGATGTTACTAAAACTTCCTATTTTGTTGCATAATTTAGTTCTAAACTATCAACTCAAATGCACTAATATTAAGATCTAATCTCATTAGGCACTCGTGGTCCTAGAAGCCGGTATCCATTATCTAACATGAAGTCTAAAATTGATCGACGTTTGCCTTTTTTTTTTTCTCAAGAAATACACAATCCTAACTATGGAGGATTTTTAACAAGGTTAGGAACCACTGTGACTCCATATCCCCATTGGACAAAGGAAGTTCAGAGGGTGTGGGTGAGGAGGCTGCTGAGAGGAAGAATCTTTGAAAGAGTGAAAGCTTTTGTTGGGAAGTTTTTATTTCCTACAAATTATACTAGTAAGTATACTTTTCTTGAACTTGTGAAATATTTACCGTAGGAAAACACAAAGTTTTATATAGGCGACTTTAATTTAGGATTTTTTCTGAATATCATGGTGTTGCTGCAAATTAGGACTGGATAATTTTGAGGAATTTGACATTCTCTAGAGTTAAACCTTGACTTTTATCCTATTTTGTCTGTAAATTCGATGTTGGTTTTATTGGAAAATTTAGGCTTCATTAGGAAAGTTTGAAAAAATCATTTTTGGGTTTAAAAGGTTGGAATTTTTTGGTGAAAAGCTAGAATTTTTCAGAGTACCAAGAGAGTCTTGTGTCACAGGCACATATCCAATGGAAATGCACACATCCATAAGAGCAAAGCTTATGTGAAAGCATGCATATGCAGAAGCAAGAGCTCTTCTGCAAAAATGCATGCATCCATAGAAGCGATGACTTCTATAGAAATGCACGTGTCTGTGGAAGCGAGGGCCTCAAAAGTGTGCTGAGAGGACAATGCTTAAAGAGCGAACGTCTAGACTTAGTCTGTGGTCAACCGGATTTATGACAGAATTGACGATGTTCTATGAGTGAATGTTCAAATTGGATTCTAAAAGTTGGAAATTTTTGGAAATTTCTCCATGAGTTCCCTAAGTTGGTTCATATTCCGGTTATGGGTTCCAACAAACTTTTAAAGGTTTAGAAAATTGAATATATGTGAATATATATTTTTTGATAGGTCGAACAAATTAGCAAGGAATTTGGACCGATTGGATTTATTTTATGTCCATCATTGCACTATTTTTTGAAAACATATTTTGAGACGTGTTCTCATACAAAAATGACGTGAACATTTTGATCGATCATCATTTTTTTTCATATTATCTAGTTATATATTTTCACTGGACATATTTAAATGAAGCACGCATATTTCAATTTCATTGATCAACTTGATTGTGTGAATCAAGTTTGATCGACCCATGTGGGGTCATGTTTTTCCCTTACGCACATTCAACTGTTGGAGAATGTGTTTAGTTGTTATTGTTAACTAGAGTAATGAGACAACTGTATGTGTTATGTAACTGGGTGCAAAACGTTAAACATGATCAGGGTCGTTCGTGTAAAATCCATATTTTTGGATTTTATATTTTTCTAAGTAAAGTTTTTGCTTTAATCAAGGCCAATTTGTTTTGTGTTGATTATGTCTTTGTCGTGCATGGGTTTTCAGCCACATGTGAAGAGTCCAATCAATGATCAATTGGTGCAGTTCGTGTTCTGGCCCGAAGCTGTGAGGTTATGTTTTGTAAGTTCATGTATTGGGTTTTGAGTTTCGATTTGTGTTGGTAACCGTTGGGTATATTTCAGATATAATTTAAGAATTTTATTTAATATATTAATTTCTATTATATATATATATATATATATATATAATAAATAAATTTTATTTCTTATTCCTCTTCTAACTGTCCCTTCCTTTAGAAGGAAGAGTCTCCTTCTTTTTCAGCAGAGGAGGAGACAAAGGCGAGAGAGAGGGTGGGAGACCATCCAACAAGCGTCATTATTTTTCTACCCGATTCACGTTCATGGCATTCATATCTCTTGTTCTCATGAAGGAACTTCACGGGTGTGTCGATTTCCAACTCTGACTTTTCTGATTTAAGTTTACTTTTTATGTTGGTCATAAATTCGAGCTTAGAAACTCGAATCTTTTGGTTGTCTCTGCAATTGTTATCGTGGGTTTAGAGCTTATGCAGAAGTTTGAGCCAATTGGAAGGGAGGATCGTTGAAGGAATGAGTTTTCCATGCTGTTTCACGCTGTAAACGTTGTCCCCAATTAACCCTTACTATGGGTCTGGCTGACTGCGTGAGTGTCTTGGAACGTGAGACATCCGCAGGAATGTAGGACGTCTGTTCTGTATGTCCGCAGAAGTACGGACATCCATGGAAGCAGGGACGTCTGTGAAAGTCGAGATGTCCGCAAAAATACGGGGCGTTTATGGAAGTGCGAGGTGTAATATCCCGAATTTTCGTGGAGCAAAACACAAGACTTAAGTGATTATTTGAGATGTAAGGAGCTGAATTGGACAATTTGAAGATATTGGTCAAGAGAAACATATTAGAATAAGTGAATTGTGATACCTCGAATTGCGTTATATTAATCCCTGGATAATTGAAGGTGTTAGTAAAGAGAAATGTATTTGGATAAAGTGAACCATGATACTCCAGATTAAGTAGCTTAAGGAAAGATTAAGGTTATTGGAGAATGAGTTGATGATATTTGGAATTAGAAAGAATGATATCAGGACTGAGTTAGTGATTAACAGTCATTGAAATAAGTAAGAGAAAATGTACTTGGATATAATAAGGTTGGAGTTATAAGATCTATAATATTTTGGAGTATATTGAATTAGTAAAGAATAAGGTGGAAGAGAAGTTATAGATTATACCTTGATTATGGGGGGGTAAATTTATGGATAATTGGATAATTCAAGTGTTGGTCAAGGGAAAAGGTATTTGAAAAATAGTAAATTATTGTACCCGAGTTGAATAAGACCATTAACAATTAAGAATATATTGAATCTAATATTGGTTTTGGATATGTGGTTTGTTTATGTGATACAAGGATAAATTGGAGAGTTAGAAGATGATAATTAGAGTTATGAGAAGATATATTAAAGTACTTAATAATATGGTATTATACATAAGGTTATATGTATATATATATATATATATATATAGTTTATTGAGGATATCACGTTACAATATAATTATGAAGAAGAAAATGTTTCGCAGTCGATCGTGGCGATCGAATGGCGAAGGCATGATCGTCCAGCGTCTAAAGCTAAAGACTTGTTGATGATTGGCGGTCGATCGTGAAAAGGAAACAATTGACCGACGCAATCGACTCCCATTTATGAAGGTCATTTGGAGAGATTTAAATGACGCCTGAAGATGGAGTGACTGTCGTCTAAAGAGTCTGGACATTGAAGAGTTGCAACCCCTTGGCCTTCCATCTTCACTTGGTCACTAAAGGGACGCTAGTGAGTTGCCTATAAATAGGAATGACCAAGAACGAGATTTTAGAGAGAGAGAGGAAATGGATGGGGAACCTCTACTGAATTTTTGTGAGAGTGTGAACAGTTGGATGGTTGTGAGGGTCTGTTGCTACAATGTTTGGATGATACGAGGCAATGAATGGAATTGTTGTGAGGATCTGAGGGTGTGTTTGTGGTTCTGGAAGCAGTGAGGGTGACTGTGTGTGCTTCTGAGTTTTGTGAATTGTTTGTGAAGGGAAGGTGAGTCTGTGGGATTCTAAGTGAAATGCTTCTGTGTTTTGAAAAAGTGGGAAGCATTGAGGGTTTCTGAACTTTTTGAAGGAGCAGATAGGGAGTGAGGCAGTTTTGGAGAATCAGTTCTCTAAAAATGTTTCTGTGAAGCAGTTTGGTGTGAGTGAAGGTCCAGAGGTTGGGAGACTATGAAGAAAGAATTCACGTTTTCTCTCTAGTGCTTCAGGTAAGCAATTTTTACTCACTGTCTAAAAAGATATATTTTATGGAATAAATTATGTCGTTATTGCTAAGTTGGTTGTTAAAGTGCCTGACACATATGAGCTGTTAAGAGATTAAGACATATTATCAAATTATGCTGCTGTGTTGTGGAAATATAACGATAGTCATTGTCTGGAATTGATGTACTGTTAGTAAATAATTTAGTAATAGAATTAAATTATTAATAAGAATATATCTTATTGCTTATAGTTATACTATTTGGTTAGTTGCTATGAGGAATATTATTGGGTTTATATTGCTAAATCGAGAAGGGTAATGTTATAGTTAAAATGATGTCATCATAAGTAGTGGTTTGGGGATAATAATCTGTGAGGTGTTGTTACATTGTAGATAGATGACAAGTTGAGGAAATAATTTAACGAATATTGTCCTATGTGTTAGTTGTAGAATTATTATTAATTTAATGTGTCAATTATGAATTGGTTTCGTGAAGGACAATTTAAGTGTTAACTCATTAAAGCTAAGGATTCTAGGTACATAGTACTGCATGTGTTTTGTCCGAAAGGACCTACATCACGAGAATTAGGGTTTGTTTTTATGCTTGTTTACTAGATGTATAGCTTATGTTGTTAATTGTGAGATGTACTACTGATTGATGCCTGCATTTATTAGAGATATAGGTTATGTTATTATTTTGGAGATGTACTGTTGACTATTGCTTGATTGTTTGAATTGTATGTTTATTAGATTTATGTTCAGTTCCTTAGTTAGGAATGGATCATGTTTTAAGGATATGATTAATGATCACGTTAGATAGGATTGTATGGCACAACAACGCTAAGACTTGGAAACCTATAGTACATGAAGATGAATAAACATAAATTGGTGTTTCGAGGTTGTGAGGTCCAGGGTAAGCTCGAGGTTCTTTTCGGGGTATTCTGGTACCGAGGTTGTGGGGTGCAGAGTAAGCCCGAGGCTAGGTATTCTGGTACCGAGGTTATGAGGTACATCGTAAGTCCGAGGTTCTTTCCTGGGTATTTTGGTACTGAGGTTCATTTTATATGAGTTTGAAGACTAAAGAGGTTGCTCTCATGAGGAAGCGAATCATTGAACAAACAACAGTAATAGACAAATAAGTAAAAGATAAGCAAAAATAGAAACAGCACACCTTTAAAGAGTATTGCATGAGCACATTTATTTTTATACTGTTTACTGAGCGTTAGGCTCATAGTTAGGTCCAGTGATGTAGGTGTGCATGGAATCAAGGATAGCAGCAGTTGATGAGACATTTGTACATTGCGGGCTTGGCAGCTAGTTAGGCTAAAAGGTTAAAGAAGAAATATAATGATTTGGTCAAAATGTTTTGAGGAAAGAGAACCTTTGATATAATATTTCATTAAGAAGGTTTCCAAATTGTGTTTAATTCTTTTGGTATTGTAAATGCAAGTATTCCACTGTTGTAAATGTTTTAAAGCTTTAATGTATGACATGTTTTAAGTAATAAATGGTTTAACAAAAAGGAGTTTATTTATGTACTTTTTATTTAAGCTAGTTTTCAAATGAAAAGTCTTCTGTTGTGATTTTAAAAGAAAACGTTCTTCCAAATTATAAGTTTTAAATTGTAAGAATAACTGGGATGTTACACGAGGTGTTTACATCAGGTGTCCATGCTGGGTCTAGACTTCCGCACTGATTTTACACTTCTGGTATGGGCTGCCACGGCAGTCTTCTACGGCAGGGGTCCAAGCGACCGTGATTCCCTCAAATTTTGCAACACGGTGCTACGTGCCTTGACAAACTTCATGACCATGGTTTATTCCCTTTTGGCTGGTATCCTGTGTGGTCTGAGTTGACTGTATGGATAGTCATCAACTGTTGATTGGTCTCAGTTTACCACAACTATGTCCTGTTGACTAATGTTGAGTATTTGACAGCCGCTGGCATGTCATGTTGATCACTGTGAGGTCATGGTTGACCATTGTCGTGCCTTGTTTACACTGGTTTGTCCTAGTTAACCATCGTCATCCTTCATCGATCATAGTTGTGTCCTTGACTATTGCTTGCTTTCTGCTTTCCCCAGTTGAATTTCATCAACTAGTGCTTTGTCCCAGGTGACCGTAGTCATTCCTTGTAGACATTGTATGGTTCTGGTTGACCGTCGTGGTGTCCTGTCGACATTGGGTGGTTCTGGTTAGCCATAGTCGTACCCTAGCTATCTCCTTAACTGCTGTGTTTTTTGGGTCGAGCATATTGTATCTCATCGATCGTAGCCATGTCTTATCGACCAGTGGATCTTTCGGGTTGATTGCTGACGTGCCTGATTGACCATTGTTATATCTTGGTCGACCGCACTATGTGTTTTGTAAAGTTTGAGTTTAGTAAGTTTCACTTAGCTTCCTCAGCCATGTGTTGTTTCTGGTCAGTATGACCTCTTGGTTCAATGTGAAGTTTCCCGTCGCTCCTTGAGTTGAGCCAGGAAGTGTAACGACTCGGTTTTTTGTAAATCCTTTAAAATGCGTGAAAATTTGAAATTTTATAAAACAATTTTTAAAATGATATTAGAGCACAACACTAAACCGGACCACTACTAACTCTTCTTTAAACTCGTTATGAAAACCAATAAATAAAATGCAGAAGCATTATAAAATCATTTGTTTAAAATATAGCGGAAGCATAACTGATTTAACAAATGAAACTTAATGAAAGAATTAAACAATTAAATACAATTTATTACAACCATTTTCTCTTTACTCTATTTAGCCTAGCCAGCCACGAGTCCCGCGCGTGCAAATCCTTCATCCCTGCTTTATTATATGTTTGTCATTTTTGCGTACAAGTACCTACACCACAAGTAAACTGTAAGTCCAAAGATTTAGTAAGAAAAAAGGTTTAATGCAATTATGCTTATGACTCTCTCTATTTCTTTGGGAATGGGGGGCCACCCAAACCAATCTTTTCATTACGTTCGTTCTTTCATTTGTTCTTTACTTGTACTTCCAGCTGGAGATTGGAGGGTTCATAGGAGATGGAATAGTTGATCGGATCTAATGTTTTACTCGCAGCTAGGTCCCCGTTTCTGACAAGGTAAGGGGTTTTGCCTAGCCATAGACTAGATCCTCTACCCATCAGCCCCCCAACTCCCGTTTTCATCCTTTTCTTTTGTTCTTGTGCCGGGCTAAGCTACCATACCACAGAAACCTTTATCATCTTAACGTTTTTCCTCACTCGATGCATGTGTGAGTACCATCACCAAGGTGGCACTCCTTATTGGTTTCTATTAACATGATGCATGACCATACATTCTCACCCTAATATGGTGCACGATGTAATACAACATAACTTTAACAATAATTGAAGTGCGCATATAAAAGAAAGTAATTGAAAGCAAACTGTAATTGAAATTGCGCATAAAATAAATAACAATAATGGAAAGCACACCACCGAGAACAATTATAATATTGAATTGGAAACAATGAAGCACATAAGGAGATCAAACAATGAACATTTAGGGAATTGAATAGCAACCCATGAAGGGATCATATAGATTGAACACGCATAACAGGACAATATGAAATGAATTGAAACAACTAATTATAGCATGTTTGAACTCATAGAACACAACAATAAATGAAATGATATCGGAACATGCTACTAATAATCATGCTAGTTATCTTAGTTAATTTTCTAGTCAATTTACATGCTCCAGAAAGGTTACCTTATCATCCCAATTAGTTATCCTAGTTACTGAGCATGCTCAAGGAAGATCACCATCGTTATTCTAGTGAGCTATCATAGATAATTTGAATGCTCAAGGATTAATTACATTTATTATTCTAATTAGATATCTTAGTTAATTCACATGCTCAAGGGAGATACAATTATGTTAGCCACCATTGTTATCTAAGTTAATTAATTGTAGTTTAGTTAATTGCTCTAATTAATTGACGTGCTCATGTGTTGGTTACATGCTTTTATCTTAGTAAACTAATCATGCTTTTATCCTAGTTGACTAATCATGCTCAGGTTTAGTAGAAAGTAACGTGCTAAAGATAAGTAACTATAAGAAAAGTTATAAGCAACACCAAGAAGACAATAACAAAGAAAAGATAAAACATCTATTCACAAAGTCAATGAAATTCTTAATAAAGTAAAGCATCATTATAGAAGTTACAATAAATGAGATTGCAGTAATAGATAATATATTGAATATCCAAAGAGGGAGAATTAACATGTTAGTTAATTAAACACGGTATGGTTATTAAACTAGTTAGTTATACGTGCTCAAGTCTCATTAGTTAAGTTAATTAGTTAACATGCTCAAGTAAAGACTTCGATTATAATTCTAATTAGTTATTCTAATGGATTATCATGCTCAATTTCTAATGAAGTTAACTACCCTAGTCAATTAACATGCTCAATTTCTAGTTAAGTTAATTACGCTAGTTAATTAGCATGCTCAAGTCTAATTAATTACTTTAGTTAATTACCCTAGTTAATTAACATGCTGCTAATTGATTTACACATGCTAATTAAACATGCTAGTTAGTTAATTTAAACATGCTAGTTAATCAATCTAACATGCTAGTTAATTAGTTAACCATGCTAGTTGTTACTTATTAGTCAATTTACATGCTCAAGAAATAACAACACTTACCTAAACATATTCTAATCAATTATTGCTAATTAGACAAGTTAGTTAGTTCACATATTTAGACAAATCAAATTATTTACATGCTTAGATTAACTAAATTGGTTAACATGCTAAATTGATTAACAATTAACTAAATTGATTAGCAAATAAACATGCTAGATTAATGAAGTAATGGTAACACCACAATAATGAAGGAACCAACAGCTTATAGCTAACAATTCAAATAGAATAACTAAACTGAAATTAAACAGAGAACAAGGCAAAATAATGTCTTTAGACTTAATTCGTTCATCTAAGCATCTATGCATTCGTCATTCATCTAAGCATTTACTCATTCATTCATTGTCTAAGTATTTGTAACAGAACCAATAACAAGAGCAAAGAAAAGGATAAAGACAAGATAAAAGAAATCTACGGACCACCAACAGGGAATTATCATGTAGCAACAATAACCTACACTATCAAAAACAAAGAGACACACTAACAATCAAGGGATATTATCTACAGAGTATCAATCGTAACAGAACTAAAACCAAGGAATACTACAGAGCATCAATTCTACCACTCACTCACTCTACTTATGGGTAAGTCCTCCAAATGCCCAAAACTCACCCAAATTCCTCACCTTCACACTTTATCGCGTATTTAGTAGTTGTCCCTTCTTCTCTTTTCCAACACCTTCAAAATTAAACATTAAAATTTATAAATGAGTCATATTCTAACTTGTATAGAAATTCTAAGAATTACTTTGACGCCTAACAAAACATAACCTATCTACACTTGACTACTTGTAGATTAGGCCTTTCCTTTTTCCTCAACCATTTGCCATCACTAAAATGATGAGCATCTCTAAAGCTAATGGAGCATGAAGCTGCACCATATTTATCATCATTAACCCTTAACAGAGGCATTAATTCATGTACAATACAGTAAGCAAACATCAACATGCTTAACATTGCCTCCAACAACAACAGAGTAGTTCATATACAATTCCTACCAACAATCTAACAATTTAATGCATCAACTTATCATTTATACGTCCAACAATTTAGTCACAACTAACAGGGAAGGCTAAGTTACCTAGCGGAGGAACTGAGACAACCGAGAGCACTTCCTCCAAAGAACTCTTTAGCTCGGTCTCCATCCTTCAGCACTCCCGAGAGTTTCCAGCTCTGCCTCCCCATTTTCTCCCTCGGTTCAACTCACCCCTCCCCTTCTACCTTTCAACCTCACCAGAGAGCACCCGCCATGCCTCAAGCCATACCTCGCCATGCCCTGACCTGGAGACCCATTCCTTGCACGTCCAAGTTGTCGTTTCCAATAGCACAGAATAAGGAGGAGAAAGCTAGACCGCAAGCTGGACCACGGCCTTTGATCGGTTCAATATAAACCATCATCTTGCCATTCCCTCGCACAAACCGTCGCCTAACATTGACCCGAGGCAGGAGTCGTAGCCTCACCGACGCCATTCATCGACGCTGCCATCTCGTCATCATCGTTCCAACACATCAATCGCCTAGACATCGCCACGAACGTTGCGTAGGAGTTCCAATTCGTTCGTCCTGCAACCTGGTGATGCCGAGCACTAGCTCGTAACCCACGCTCCATTCATCGCCATCTACTCATTCGACAGTCCTGAGCTCACCGTCTCCTTCCTATCTTGTCGCATCTTCTCTTCCTCTTCGCCATCGCTCTCCCTTCTCCCTCTAGCTCTCTCTCTCTCTCTCTCTCTCCTCTCTCTATCTTCCCCCTCTTTCTCGTCTGTTCTCTCTATTTTTTCGCAAATGGCCGAAGGCCAAGTCTTCACCCTAACCCCTCTTACAATTTCTTTTGTAATTAATACACTTAATTTCTAATCCCATTCTAATTTAATCTTTCACTAATTCTTCCCTTGATTTAAAATAAATCTAATTAATCCCTAATAAATCCTAATTAATTCCTTAATTTATAATCTTACAAGTATGTCATTGGTAATACCCTGATAATTATCCAATAAACCCAAATACCCCTAATTACCTTCCAATTATCTTTATTAAATTCTGATATAAAAATTCAAAGTATTACAAGAAGTCTTGTGTTAGTCCTTCCGTCCTAGTTTTGAATTCTAGTTCGGGACTTGTGTTTTGTCCCTAGTGTTGACTAGGGTTTTGACATTAATTAGGTTTTAGGTTCCAATAGTGTCCCTAGTTTTCGTGCCTGTATTTGACGATGCATGCAGCAAGTCGACTAGGCTTTTGTTGTCATCGAGGTAGGGATTTTATACTTTAAGCACAACATTGCATCATTGTTTTCGAAGCTTTATTTTGTGGGTTGCCACATATGAAAAAACTGACGGAGACTGTTTGACGGCACGTCAGTTTTTATACTACGCTCTCTTATGAGTTTTACACGTGTACTTTACGTGCATAGTATTTCATGGTGTCCTATGATATTGATAAGGGAAGATGAATCCTCTTGATACTTTAAATAGTTATAGTGTCAATGTATTATCTGAAAATTCCTTGTTTACTTAATGTAAAATTATGTATGAAATATATTTTGATAATGGTGACATCTTTAGAAATAATGATATTTGAATGATTGTTGAGATTATTGTCTATTAAAATTATGTTAAATGAAGTGGTTTTGTGAAGGATTGTTTATGGCTTAAGGAAGTGTAAAATTTCAATGGTTAAGAACATTTTGATTCATGTGTGGTTGACCAACGTATTTGTTGATCGACCAGACTTGAGCAAACAAATTTTGGGAGGCTCTAGGGTTGTTTTGTGGCTGACCTAAAATATGTGGCGATCGACTGAAAATAGGGCTAATTGAAATTTGTAATTCTCAGGCTATTTTGCGATCAATTGATAGGAAGAAATTAGTCGATTGGCTTTGTAATAAATTGCAATATTTGAGCCTCGAGTGGATTTAAGGTTGATCAAGCATTTATAAGTGGTCGACCGACAAGATGAAAATTTGCAAAAATAGAGTTTTGATTGACTTGAGAAGGGGGTGCCTTACCTGATCACGACTAAGAAGGTTGCATCTCTCTTGCTTGTGACTGGTGAAGGAATGCTTAAGTACTCAACAAGCTTAAAGAAGACAAAAATTTCGTAATTGTTAAGTAAGGAATCTCTTAAGAGCTCTCAAGGACATTCTTCCTTCCCTCTTCTTGGAAATTTGAAGGTATTATAGGTGTTCTTTATAATTTGAATGAATTATATGAAGTTATAGTAGTTGTAATGGAGGAAAGAAGTAAAAGATGAAGAAAATGTTAAATCAGGTGGTTAGGACGTTTGATGTTTGTTGTCTATGTTTCTAAAATTTTTCAGTAAAACCAATTGGACATGTTGTTAAGGACATCTTGAGGAGGAAATAGGTTCTTGACTTAATGAATTTGATTAAGTATGGAGGAAGTTATGAATGGTCAAAGATGAGTGAAAAATTGGAAGAAAACCCTAGGATGTATGCATATTGGATTGAAGCTCAAAAATGTGTTGAGGTTAGGGAATATGCACAATAATGGTGAAGGTTGTGTATTTTCAAAATTATGCATACTTTGGATTTATGTGCATGGAATAGTTATTGATTTAAGTTTTATTAATTTTGAAGGTATTGTTAGAAGATTACCCTAAGCGGTGGACTACATTAAGGACCTAAGGGAAGAGATATACATGTCTTTGGCCATTTTGGCCTACATCACAGGATATTAGGTTTGTTTTGATTTGATGATATTTGTTTATTATGTTGATTGTGGTAAAAAGGTAGTATAGAATCTAATAGGAATAATGTGCTGAAAAGTTTGAGATTGATAATCTAAATGAAATGCATACTTGTCATGCATCATCGTTCATGAAAAGTAATGAAACTATTTACATATATATACATGGATAATTGAATCGATTTGGACTGAATAAACATAAATAGGCATTGGAGGTTGGGGGTTTTAGTGACAGACTTGCTTAGGAGTATTACATGATGATGTATATCTTCGTTGGTTGGGATTGAGTGACAATTCTACCTAAGATGCATCTTTTTCCTTAGATTGATAATCTCCAATGTCTAGACTATTAGACGACCAGAGGTAATGGACTAAAAGAAAATGCCCTCTTTACTTTTATAATATTGCATAGCATGAGCATCACATTGTATATATTGATTTCATCTCTTATTGAGTGCTAGGCTGATAGTTAAATCTTGTGATGTAGGTGAAGTGTTTGATCATACAGAGGGAAATATAGAATGATGGCATGGCCTACAGAGGAAGGAGCATAGCTACGTCGAATGCTTATGTTACCTAGTGTTTTTGACCGATGGGTTATGACTCACCTAGATCTGGAAAACTATTTTATTGTAATGTATAAAGTTTCAATGAGGATTTAGTATTGTTATGTTAAGAACCTTTAAAATATTTTAAATGTTAAATTGTGTCTTTTTAAAATAGTTCTTTATCGAATGTAAAATGTTTCCGCTACATATCTAATTTTATCTCTCACAAGTTTTAAAAAAATGTTATGAAAAATGATAAGGAAAAACAGGTCATTACAACTATGGTATCAGAGCATAACCAGGTCAAAAGTGTTTATGTAGACTACCAGTGACGTAAGACTCATCATGGAGATGCTTTTTCAACTATAAGTTTAGTTATGTTACGTAAAATTTTAATTTGTTGTTTTATGTTATGAAATCAATTGTAGGATAATATAATAGTGAGAGAAACAAGAGGACATACTTATAATAATGATGAAAGTAATGCGGTTGTCGTATAAGGAAATGTATATAATCAAGATGAACGGGATGAAACAATTGGTCATTTTTTGAATATTGTGGAGCATCAAATTCACTATTTAGAACGCTTCATGGAAAGGGAAGGGCATAGAAATCTGCAGCTGATTATGGCTCAAGAGGAGGCAGGATGGGAACAATTTAGAAGACTAAAACCTCCAAGTTATGATGGAAATGTTACTGATGTCATGGGAGTCGAAGAATGGATAAAATCTTTGGAGGACATGTTCGACTACGCAAAGTTTTAGGTATCTAAGAAGGTTTCTTGTGCTGCTTACTTACTGTTCCAAGATGCTCGGTTTTGGTGAGATTATATTAAGGCAATTCAGGACATTAGAACCATGACATGGTAGAGATTTAAAGAAATCTTTTATGACAAGTATTTCAATCATCCCATTCAAACAAAGAAATTAGTGGAGTTTGTTAAGTTATGCAAAAACAGATATGTTTCAGAGTATATACGGAAATTTGAGGAGTTATCTCGATTTGGAACTCACCTTGTGGCAAACAATGAGCATAAGGTTCATCAATTTGTTCAAGGATTGAAGGTTGAAATCTTTAGAGGTGTTAAAATATATGGTACCGAATATAGACCATATGCAAAGATTGTTTATAAAGCCTTCGCAATTGAAGAGGCCAAATTTATGGTAGCTAGACGAAGGGAAATAAACCAAAAGTTTTGGAAGAACAATAAAAACTAACAACAACAATAGAGGGGTGGACAACCAATGAATAGAGCCGTAAAAAGGCTGTCGGATAATGAGGAGCGACAAAGAAAAGACAAACATATTTTGAATGAACTTATTGCCACTCCATCAAATGCAAAGACAACTTAAGCTACTCAATGTTCGAAATGTAAAAAGTATCATTTTGGAGAATGTAGGGCAGACACCAGACAATACTTTAAGTGTGGGAAACAAGGGCATATAGCAAAATTTTGCCCAACTCTGACCGGAGAACAAGAAATGGTGGCTCCGACGATCTTTTCTTTGTTTGGAAATGAGAAGGAACTGCATGTAGTTGTTTCAAGTATGATTTATATTAATTACATAACTACATATATTTTCATTGACTTTGGAGCTACTCATTTCTTTATTGCATCAGAATTCTGTGCAAAAATAATTTTTTTTTTTATTAGTTAAAAGTGAGTATAATGTACTTCTATCTTCTAGTGATAGTCTGGTATCTGATGGTATTTTAAATGAATGTGCTATTAGAATAAATAGTTGTATTTTTCATGCCGATGTAGTTGTTTTTTATATAAAAGGGTATGATGTTATTTTGGACACATATGGGTTATTTCATCATTATGCTACCATTAACTATTGAAAGAGGGAAGTTTATTTCTATCCTCTATGTGGTGAGCCACATGTTTTTCAAGGAATTAAAAGTAAAAATAAGTTATTTGTAATTTCTGCAATCAAGGCAAAACAGTTATTGAGAAATGGGTGTAAGAGTTTTTTTACTAATGTTATGGATACAACTGTGAAATTAAAAAAAAAAAACCAGAGGAAATTCATGTAGTTCAAAATTTTCCAAGAATTTTTCTGAATGATTTACCAGGACTGCCACTAGATAGAGAAATTGAATTTGTAATTGACTTATACCGTGGTACGGAGCCTATCTCTAAAAATCCATATCGAATGACACTTGTTGAGTTGAAAGAATTGAAAGTACAATCAGAAGAATTTTTAAACAAAGGGTTCATACAACCTAGTTTTTCAACATGGGGAGCACCGGTATTGTTTGTCAAGAAAAATGATGGATTGATGCGTATGTGTATAGATTATCGTTAATTAAACAATATAACAATTAAGAATAAGCTTCCTTTGCCAAGAATCGACGATTTATTTGACCAATTGCAAGTTGTTTGCAAGTTTTCAAAATTGATCTATGATTAGGATATTGTCAGTTAAAGGTGAAATATGATGATATTTTAAAAACGGCATTTAGATAAAGATACCAACATTATGAATTTTTAGTTATATCGTTTGGTTTGACAAATGCCTTATCTGCATTTTATGGATTTAATGAATAAGATTTTTAAGGATTATTTGCATAAATTTATTATCATTTTTATTAATGATATCTTGATATATTCTCGTACAAAATATGAACATATGGAGCACTTGAAGATTACCTTGTCTATTTTTTAAAAACATCAATTATATGCAAAGTTTTCAAAGTGTGAATTTTGGTCAGAAAAAGTCAGTTTTCTAGGTCACGTAATTTCTAAAGAGGGTATTGAAGTTGATCCAACAAAAATTCAAGCAATTATCATTTATTTACAATCGAAAAATGTTGGAGAAGTGAGAAGTTTTCTAGGATTGATAGGGTATTATTGGTCTTTCATAAATGGATTTTCAAAGATTACTATACCATTAACCAGTTTAACCCGAAAGAATGTCAGATTTTGGTGGACAAATGAATGTGAAGAAAGTTTTCAATAGTTAAAACATAGATTGACCATGGCTCCAATTCTAGTTTTATCAGTAGAAGAAGAAAATTACAGTATCTATTGTGATGCATCAAAAGTAGTATGGGATGTGTACTTATGCAGAATGGAATAGTAATTGCATATGCATCAAGACAGTTAAAAAACCATATGAGGGTAATTATCTGACACATGATTTAGAACTTGCAACTCTTATTTTTTTCACTTAGAATATGGAGACATTATCTATATGGACAGCAATGTGAGATATTTACTGACCATAAAAGTTTAAAGTATATTTTCACTCAAAAGGAATTAAATATGAGGCAACGATGATCGTTGGAATTTTTAAAAGATTATGATTGTGAGACCAATATCATCTTGGAAAAGCGAATGTCATAGCATATGCATTAAGTAGAAAAACAATGTTGGATATGTTATGCCAAGTAATGTCTGACGCACTTTGGAGAGAATTCAAGAATTTGATTTACAAATGATTTCTTCACAATTAACATCTACGTTATCACCTATGACTTTGAAGCCTACAATATTGGAAAAGATTAAAGAAGATCAAAAGGATGATTCTAAATGTATAAGTTTTAAATCAAATCCAACCTTGGAAAAGTATGTTGATTACTCTATTTTAGGCGATGAGATTGAAAAATTTAAAAATAGATGGTATGTTCCGTTGGATTCACAATTGCGAACTAAAATATTACATGAAGCTCACTCTTCAAGTTTTTCTATTCATCTTAGATGTACTAAGATGTATAGAGATCTCAAGCTACACTTTTGGTGCCCTGGTATGGAAGTGGATATCGCTAAACATGTAGAATTATGTTTAATTTGTCAACAAGTAAAAGCAAAACTTCACAAGCCGGAAGGACCTTTACAGTCATTACTAATACCTGAATGAAAATGGGAGCATATTACTATGGACTGTGTGATAGGATTATGTAGGACTGTTAAAGGACATGATGCAATACGGGTGATCATCGATAGATTACAAAATTTGCACACTTCTTACTAGTTATGATGACCTATACAATGAATCAATATACAGAAATATATGTTAGAGAGATAATTTGGTTGCCTGGAGTACCAGTGTCAATTGTATCAGACCATAATTTGAGGTTTATATATGCCTTTTGCAAAGGACTAAATAAAGCTATGGGTATTGGAAGTTCAACACTGTGTTTCACCCGCAAACTGATGGGCAAAGTGAAAGAACAATTCAAATTCTAGAGCATATGTTGAGAGCATGTGTGCTGAAATTTTAAATAAGTTGGGGAAAGATGTTGTCATTGGTAGAATTTTCCTGTAATAATAGTTTTCAAGCTACTATTGGAATCGTACGGTATGAAGATTTATATGGAAGAAAATATCGATCACTATTGCATTGGGATGAAGTTGGTGAAGCCGAGTTATATGGACCTGAAATTGTTCAACAAACAGCGGACATGATTGCAATTATTCATCAAAGAATGTTGGCTACCCAAAGACAGAAAAGTTATGCAGATCATCAACGACAAGAATTAGAGTTTGAAGAAGGGGATTTAGTATTTTTAAAAATATCGTCATTTAAAGGAGTTATGAGATTTGGAAAGAAAGGAAAATTAAGCCCAAGGTATATTGGTATGCTTCCAAATATACAGAGAATAGAAAAAATTTCTTATCAACTTGAATTGCCCGTGTCTATGGTGGGGATTCACAATGTTTTTCATATGTCATTGTTGAAAAGTGTATTGGAGATTCAGTTAAAGTGGTACAACAAGAAGATGTTGAGGTTCAACCAAGTTTAAGCTACGAAGAAAAACTAGTGCAAATATTGGATTCAAGAATTAAGGGGCTTCGACACAAGAAAATTTTGTTGGTAAAATTTTTATGGAAAGATCACAAAAATAGAGTTTTTATTGGCTTGAGAAGGGGGTGCCTTACCTGGTCACAACTAAGAAGGTTGCACCTCCTGCTTGTGACTGGTGAAGGAATGCTTAAGTACTCAACAAGCTTGAGAAAACAAAAATTTCAGAATTGTTAAGTAAGGAATCTCTCAAGAGCTCTCAAGGAATTTATGCCTTCCTTCTTCTTGGAAATTTGATGGTATTATAGGTGTTCTTTATAATTTGTATGAATTATGAAGTTATAGTAGTTGTATTGGAGGAAAGAAGTAAAAGATGAAGAAAAAGGTTAAATTAGGCTGTTTGAACATTTGATGTTTGTTGTCTATCTTTGTGAAACTTTTGAGTAAAACCAATTGGACATGTTGTTAAGGACATCTTGAGGAGGAAATAGGTTCTTGAATTAATGAATTTGATTAAGTATGGAAGAAGTTATGAATGGCCAAAGATGAGTGAAATATTGGAAGAAAACCCTAGGATGTATGCATATTGGATTGAAGCTCTAAAATTTATTGTTGTTATCACAATCATGTAATGGGCACTAAATGGTTAGGTAATATGCACAATAATGGTGAAGGTTGTGTATATCCAAAATTATGCATACTTTGGTATTATGTGCATGGAATAGTAATTTATGGAAGTTTTATTAATTTTGAAGATATTGTTAGAAGATTACCCTAAGTGTTGGACTACATGAAGGACCTAAGGTAAGATATATGCATGTCTTTGGCAATTTCAGCCTACAACACAAGATATTAGGTTTGTTTTGATTTGATGATGTTTGTTTATTGTGTTGTTTATTGTGTTGTTTATGGTAAAAAAGTAGTATAGAATTTGATAGGCATAATAATGTGCTGAAAAGTTTGGGATTGATAATCTGAATTAAATGCATACATGTCATGCATCATGGTTTATGAAAAGTAATGAAACTGTTTACATATATATATATATATACATGGATAATGAAATTGATATGGACTGAATAAACATAAATATGCATTGGAGGTTGGGGGTTTAGGGACGGTCTTGCTTTGGAGAACTACATGATGATTTATCTTTTCGCTAGTTGCGATTGAGTGACAGTTCTGCCTAAGATGGACCATAGTATGTATCTTTTCCTTTGGACTAATAATCTTTAACATCTGGACTGTTACACGACCATTAGTAATGAACTGAAAGAAAATGCCCTCTTTACTATTATAATATTGCATAGCATGAGCATCACATTGTATATATTCATTTCATCTCTTATTGAGCATTTGACTCATAGTTAAATCTTGTGATGCAGGTGAGAAGTTTGATCATACTAAGGGAAATATAAAATGATGGCATGGACTACAGGGAAGGAGCATAGCTACGTCAAGCGGTTACATTACCTAGTGCTTTTGACCGATAGTTTATGACTCACCTAGCTCTGGAAAACTATATTATTGTAATGTATAAATTTTGAATGAGGATTTAGTAGTGTTATGTTGAGAACCTTTTAAATATTTTAAATGTTAAAGTGTGTCTTTTAAAATAGTTCTTTAATGAATGTGAAATGCTTCTGCTATGTATTTAATTTTATCTCTCACACGTTTTAAAAAAATGATATGAAAAATGGTAAAGAAAAATGGGTCGTTACAATCAAAGTATCCTGAGACATCTTCTACTACGTGAAGATTTTTTGTTTGTGCACTATGGGAAAATGGTAATAGTACTTTGTTGACGCGCTCTTTGGGTTTCAAATCCCTAAACCTAATCAAGGTGTATTTGTTTTGGGTAGTGTCATCGTTGACTTGTTTTGCGGCAACCCCTATGAGGTGTTGGCATTTTTGGACTGCTGCCTTTCTATGTGTTTATATCGGAAGGGCCCTTGAGTGATCCTTTGTTTAATGGATCCTTGTTTATAACTTGTGAAAATGATGTAGGCTTATTTTAGTATAGTTGTCTAGGTTTCTAGCGATGTTTTGATGATTGTCTCAGTGGTGGCTCGTGTAGCCTGTTTTGATGGTTAAAAATGTTTTAAAAATAATTGTAAACCCATGCATGGGCACGATATTGATTTTGATCATACTTTGATGAGAAAAGATGAAATCAGTTTTACGTCCATTGCATTTAGTATAAGTTTTTTACTGAGTCAGTCACTCACCCCAATGACCCTTCCAATCCAAGTTCAATTCGTAGTGGTCATGTGTGGTGTTTGAGGTGTTGTTACTTTGGATTTGGTTTCCTTCTTGGTATTTCCTTGTTGTCCTTAGTGAGGATTTATTTATTTGTTTTGATGTTAAGTTTGTCATATGGTGTTGAATGTTTTTATTTCCTACACAATGTTTTCTTTTTGTTTATTGTAACTCTATCTTTAACTTTTATTGATCATTCTGTGGACATTGGCCCATCTCTTTAGGTTTTGGGAATAACTTTGTATTAAGACTTCCGCTAACTTCCTAACCTTAGATTAAGCAATCGGATCTTCTCCGAGGATCTAGTCGTTTGACTCAGCATTTTTGTTAGGTCTGCCTTTAGGTCGTGATAATTCTTCACTTTTGGAACTGCCAAGTAACGCTATTGCTATAATTGTCAAAGGCATGGTATGCTCGTAGTTCATGAGTGACTCCATTTTCACTGCGATTCACACTAGTGAATTATTTTATGTTACATACCACACTATAGTAGATTGTTTTGAAAAGTTACCCTACTGTGTTTTCTGTGATATTGCATAACCTATTTTGTTCGATAATATTTTTTTAATATATTATTGAATATAAAGTTCATCTCTACTGAGTTACCTGACTCACCCATATGACTCCTCCTCTTTTCAGGATTTAGTTTGGAGGATCCTTGTTTACCTGAGAAGGAGTGAGCTTGCTAGATTTTTATAATTATGATTTTATTTTGGTAAATTAACAAACCAACTATTGTACTATGGGGTCAATGGAAAGTCAACCATTAAACAATTTTTGCTAACAAATAACATATTGAACTATGGGAAATGAACAGCGTAAACATCACTGTCATCTTTTCCATTAAAAATTTCAATTTCATTCTGCGGAAGAAAGATTTTCTTTCTGTCTCAGAAGGTAAGTACTAGTTATGAAGTTTCTAGTTAGTTGTTCCTCCGTGGATTGTCAATACTTTCCTCTGTGGAACTTCAGTACTAATAAATATTTCTCTTTCTCAGACATTCCCCCACATGGAATGATGTCATTCCCCAAAGGTAAGTATACGTTCCTTTGTAGAACCTCATACTTTCCTCAACAGAATGACATCTTTCCAAGGTGGAATGAAGTTATTTCATAGAGGAAAGTAACTCTTTGCCTTTTGTTGCCCTAGTATATAAATTCACAGTTTGCACTCTGAAAAGATCACACTACTCTCAAAGTAATTTCCTCTGCGATTATCGAACCCTAGATGAGCCGAATTGTACCCCATTAAGGTGAAGTTGAGGCATTATTAATTGATGCTCACCAATGGCATCTGAGAGTGATGAGGAATCCGTTAACTATATATTAGAAGTGGAGCCAATATTGATAGTCTTGGCACATGAGGTTTGTGCATTCTAACACGAAGCTGCTATAGTGGTACATCCTATCTCGGCAACTCTAGAAGGGAAGGAGCTTTGTTCATTGTGCGAATCCGATGACGAAGATATAAAGGAGAGTTGGCCTCAACAACAACCATAACCGAAATGTTCTTTCATTGGTATATGTTTGGGCAAGAAGTATAGTTCTTTGAACATAATTAGAGAAGAAATCGTGGATTATGCGTTGAAGAACATGTATGGGATAAAATTCATGCATAGTGACTCTCATCGGTTGACGGCCATATGACAAGAATGATGCACTTAGCAGATGCACGCATCTAAAATGCAAGGTGAACTTGCATTTCAAATAAAGAGCTATAACAACGTTCACACTTGCTCAAGAAAGATAGAAAGTTTGGCCCATCTCTTTGGGTTTTGGGATTAACTATGTATTAAGACTTCTGCTAACATCCTAACTTTAGACTGAGCAATGGGATCCTCTCTAAGGATCTAGTCGTTTGACTCAGCATTTTTGTTAGGTCTGCCTTTAGGTCGTGATAATTCTTGATTTTTGCAACTGCCAAGTAATGTTATTACTATTATTATCAAAGGTATGGTATACTCGTAGTTCGTGAGTGACTCCATTTTCACTGCGATTCACACTAGTGAATTATTTTATGTTACATACCACACTATAGTAGATTGTTTTGAAAAGTTACCCTACTGTGTTTTCTGTGATATTGCATAACCTATTTTGTTTGATAATATTTTTTTATTATATTATTGAATGTAAAGTTCATCTCTACTGAGTTACTTGACTCACCCATATGACTCCTCTTTTCAGGATTTAGTTTGGAGGATCCTTGTTTACCTGAGCAGGAGTGAGCTTGCTAGATTTTTATAATTATCATTTTATTTTGGTAGATTAACAAAACAACTATTGTACTATGGGGTCAATGAAAACTTAACTACTAATGAATTTTCGCTAACAAATAAGATATTGAACTATAGGAAATGAACGGCGTAAACATCACTGTCATCTTTTCCATTAAAAATTTCAATTTCATTCCTTGGCAGCAAGATTTTCTTTCTGTCTCAGAAGGTAAGTACTAATTATGAAGTTTCTAGTTAGTTGTTCCTCCGTGGATTGTCAGTACTTTCCTCTGTGGAACTTCAGTACTAATAAATATTTCTCTTTCTCAGACATTCCCCCGCATGGAACGATGTCATTCTCCAGAGGTAAGTATATGTTCCTCCGTAGAACGTCATACTTTCTTCAACAGAATGACATCTTTCCAAGGCGGAATGACGTTATTTCATAGAGGAAAGTAACTCTTTGTCTTCTGTTGCCCTACTATATAAATTCACAATTTCAACTCTAAAAAGATCACACTACTCTCAAAGCAATTTCCTCTGTGACTATCGAACCAAAGATGAGCCGAATTGTACCCCATTCAGGTGAAGTTGAAGCATTATTAATTGTTGCTCACCAATGACGTCCGAGAGTGATGCCAAGAATGATGCACCTAGCAGATGTACGCCTCTAAAATGCAAGGTGAACTTGCATTTCAAATAAAGAGGTAAAACAACGTTCACACTTGCTCAAGAAAGATGGAAAGTTGTTATGCCTCTGCCAAATTAGTGGCAGCTCATTACTTGAACAGATTTAAAAGTGATGTGCCCCAGGGTCCCGTCACCTGAGCTCGAGCCAAGGACTCCTTTGATTTCTAATATTTTTATCTTTTTTGTAGGTATTTCTTCTCTAGCTAACATGGAGGAGAGTTTTTGGATAAATTAAACAAAGAGGAGTTGGTACAATTGGGCTAGTGGAGGTCTTGCAAGCATAGGAGAAAATTGTGGACTTTCTTTTCCGCCTTGAATCTGACCTCTGGATGTTCAAGGGCCATTTCGTCAATTAGGATGACTTCTTTTCAACTTTGGTCCTTCATACCAAATGTCGCCAACATGCTTTCAAACGAGCTATTGAACGTCATATTTGGGTGTCGTTTACTATGTCCAATGGCCCCTTTATAGAGACCAAAACCCAACTCGGATTTATTGTTTTTGTGTTATTGTTAAGGGTTGTTTAGTCATTTACTATTTAGGGTATTTTTATAAAAACGTATTTTTCCATTAGAGAGGTTTAATCCTCTCTAATGAACCCTTTTGCAATCAGATTACTTTTGAAGAAAATCATAAACCCTAAACTTTGAGGAGAGTGAGTCCACGCGGCAAACCCCCCCGTCGGCCGATTCCTTACAAGCCTGAACTTGGTGCTCTTGGATTGCTTTTTGATTGAGTTGGAAAGGCTGCTACTTCTTCCAAATCTTCATCTCGGTCGAGTCTTTTTGGTGTGGAAGTAGGAGAAGCATCAGATCCCTTGGAGAGTGCTTGATCGTCGATCAAGCCGAATGAACTCGTTCCTCTCGCGGTAGGAGGATAAATGAACTCCTTGGTTATTCTTGTTATTTTGTATTACTCTTAAAGGGAATCATTGTTCTTGCTGTTCGGTAATCAAATATCCTAAGTTTCCTGCCCTAGAATGGTATTCTTATTGATTGGTAAGTGATTATTTTCGTTTGGTTGAATAATACTTTTTGGTCGCTGATATGTTTTGGATTATTCACTGCTTGGATCATCAGATTGGTGCCTTAATTTGAATGACTTGCTGTTACCTTGGTGAACTGATTTTTGGCTGAGATCTTATTTGTGTTGTTTAGATGCACTCCTCCAAAATTGACGTTATTAGGCTGTATGCAAGTGGAGTTCTATTCGTTTTAATTTCAGAGGCCGAATTTGATCAAGTGAAGCCCTAATTACAGGGCTGTGTTGTTTTTGCCATATCTAGAGTTTTCGAGTGGTTTTTGCGCTGAATTTTTTATTTGTCTTTTATGAATGAGTTGTTTTGTTGACCTCCAAATTTCAGCTAATTTTCACATCTGGATTGGGAGTTATTTCCGTTTGAAGTTTTGTGGACGGAATATTACAGATTATTGTGGCCGATTTTAATCAAGTGCTCTTTGTGATTTTTGGAGCATGTTAAAAAGTTAGGCCAACTAGGACTTTCCTTTCATAGTCAAGACATCCATGAAGGATTTTAACGTGAACAGTACAAGCACATATGGTCGTATGGGGAGGAGATTCAGAAGTCTAATCCTAGAAGTTCGCTGCGTATTCAGTTAGAGATGATTGATCTTTCACACCATCCAACAATTAAGAGGATGTACATGTATTTGGTTGCATGTAAGATGGGGTTATTAAATTGTGATAGACTTGTTATTTGCTTGGATGGTTGCCACTTGAAGGAATCATGTCCAAGCCAGTTGCTCACTGCTATTAGCATTAGCATGAACGATGGGATTTATCTGATTGTTATAGTAGTGGTTCAAGCAGAAGCAGAATGTAAGGACTCTTGGGGCTTGTTTTTAGAATTGTTGCTTACGAATCTAAATAGTTAGCCCGACATCGGGTGGACGTTCATTTCTGATTGACAAGACGTACGTTTGATTTCTTTTGCAATATATGTTTATGTTTTTCTTTGTATATGAATGTTTGAATCATATTGTTAATTTTTTAAGGGGCTGGTTGATGGGTTCCAAGAATCACTTAGAACTCAATATTCAAAACTGTCTAGAAAACTGTGAACCGGGATAGGTAATACTAAAATAGAAATAACTCAAAATCCAACCATGAACTTTAGATGGATTTTGGTGGGCACCATCTCAACACATTCATGAATTATGTATCAAAATTACAGCTCAATATCCACTCTGAAACGGAAGTTATAGCAAAAACAATATTGTCCAAAAATCTGGGATTCCCTTAGACAGATCCGACAACCCAGATTAAAACGAACAAATCTTTTCTTGTATACGGAATATTAACGTCGTTTTTGGAGGGTAGCTACTTATCACAAAACAGAACAATTCTCTAGAAGGGACCGAATTAAAATAATCAGTGCAACCTCAAATAGATTCAGCAATCAATGACATTAACAGATCGATAAGAGAAACAGATTCAGCAACACACAAATAATCCAACAATACTTTCTTCAATCAATAATCCACACAAAATCTCTCCAACAAGGATTAAGAAATCAATCACCAGAACATTATGGCATCCAAGAACCAAAGAACAAACCAAGAAATCCTTCAAGAATCAAGAGTAACGTCGAGGAGTCCGCGGACCTCCTAGTGAGAGGGGCGACTTCTTGTTGGCCGAGGGACAACACTCTCCAAGGATGGAAATCTTCTTTTATCTCCACACCACAATCTTTACCATAAATATAAAGGATTGGAACAGATAATATCCCAAGAAATGCAAGGTTAAGAAGCTTCAAGAAACCCTTGCTTGGGGATGGAAGGATCGGCGCTAATAGAGGGAGGGGCCGCGGCTTGTTCTTCAAGAGAGAAGCAAAATTCTATTCATTCAAGACTAGTTCCATCTTTCCAAAAGAGGGTACTTAAACCCTAAGGTTTACAAAATAGGTCAAAAGACCAAAATGTCCTTAATGATTAAATTTGGGCATGAGGGCGGGGTTTGCAAGCAAACCGCGCACCTCTCTACACTTACTCCAAAAATAACAACAACATAAAAAAAACAACAAATAAAAGTTTTGATCAAGTAAGTCAACTAATAATTCAAATCAAGAATTCAAATTGTACTTGTAGTCTTCAAGTCCACATTCTACATAGATCACTTTGATGTCGATTTAGGTTGGTCGAGCATGCTCCCACGTAATCGAGTGGAACGGAACTCCTTTATCGTCATGTGATATTTCCTTTAAAGAATCCCATGTCTTGAAATCTCCTGCAAAATAAAAACAAGTTGGGAAAGCTATGAGTTTCTTGGCTCGACTCCGTGTGAGAGGACCCTGGGGCACATCACTGGTGCTAGCTGTCAGAGAGTTTACAAGGTCAGCAGAGCATAGTTTTTACCTTAGACACTTGTATGCAAACTTCCAAAAATAATTTTGAGTCAAGTTGTTTAAGGATGCGATGTGGAGTTCATATTAGGCCATAACATTAGCGCATTTTGAGAGAGAGATGAGAAAGCTATTTTTGCTTGACTAGTCATCACATGCATATCTACGAGGAATCAATGCCAGATTTTGGTAGAAATATGCCTTTAGTTCGATCCCAAAGTGTGACATAAGCCTAAACAACTTGAGCAAGTCCTTCAATGCCTGTATCCTACCAGCTTGAGATAAACCGATTATTAGTATATTCAAGATTATAAGAAAGGGCATCATGTGTAGGATAGTTAAGAAACACAAAAAGATGGTTGAGTCGATAGACCTTTTGTATCCACAAATTAAGAAGTGACTTGCCAAATGACAACTTGTAGGTTGAAATTACAGTCCTATTTTTACAGGTGTTGGCGGGTTTGAGGTGAGCAACAACAACGAACAATACTCAGCCAATTTGTACAGGAGTACTTGTAACTGTTACTAGTGGGAGTTGACTAGAATCCCATGTGTGCATGCAATCCCCTGTATGCATTTTATGAGGAGATCTCCTGAGTAATTTGTGCATGAATGCTACCACCGGGAAACATCCATAAGGATGTACTCGCACTTTGTCCACCCGGTCAGTGGACAACTCATGTGGTCTGTGACGGATCTTGATCAAATTATGCCACCACCATTTAAGAGATGGCTAGGAAGTGATATGCCACCGATTCCCTCTATTTACTAACGAGCATAGAGATTCTCTAACGATATTTTTAGTGTTTATTTTGAAGGTGTTCAAAGGGGAAAGAGGATGAATTACATTCATCATGCATCTAAATATATAAGATAAAATAGAAGTGGAAATCCAAGCACAAGATTGAGAGACTTATGGCAAAATGCAAAATATGTGATATGACCTTTGAGAATTATTTGGAAGATTCAACAACCTTAATTATTTTATATCAAAAGCATTCTTCATAAAGATTGTAGCTGACATCTCAAGCTTTCTAAAATAGTGTGTTACGTTAAATTTAGAGTTTTTGTACTATGCTAAAAGGTCTACAAACAGAGAGTTGTGTTTTCTGCCAAAGAAGTTCATTCTTGCTTACTCAGAATTTAATGGGCCACAAGGAATTCTTACAAGATCTCAATCAAATAGGCTCTCTCATGTGGTTTATTATTTTTCAAATTCAAAGATACAAGATGAGTTGGAAAGCACACCTAATGAAGTGGACCAAGAAATACCAAAACATGTGTTTACTTGGCAAGACAAAGAGGAATCCACCAAGTAGGAGGAAAGTTGCGAATTTGAAGCGTGATTCCACGAATTTGAATTCATTCAAATCTTTGAGTGAAATTGTAATACCCCGACTTTTTATAATGAAATTTATTAATAATAATTGGAAAGTGATTGGGGATTTTTGATTAATTTGATAATTATCGGGGTATTATCAAGAACGTGTTCGTAAGATATTACAATTTATGGAAAATTATTGGATAATAATTTAATAACTAAGGTAATTAAAATAAATATTAATTTGATGAATTAAATTGTAATGTTTGAGATTAAAAATATAAGAGAGTAATTAATTAGAGATTAAGTGGATAAAGAAAGTGAGAAATGAAAATGGACTTTAAATTAAATGAGAAATGAGGGATTAATGGATGGTGTGAGGAGCTGAACTGGTTCACGCTGAATCGGTTCTATCTAATGGACTAAGCTGGACATCAAAAAGGGGGATTTCTTCATTTGGCCTTCGGCCATTCAGTCAAACGAGAGAGAGGGAGAGAAGAGAGAGTGAAATCGAGGGAGAAGACGCGAGCGATGAATAGGTGAATGACAGGAGATGCAGGCTCAGTTGACGGTGTCTGGCGTTGCTGACAGCTCGTGGAGTGCGGGAAAATTTTGGGCTCGAGTGGTGTGGCTTCGCGGGTTGATTCAGTGTCGGCGTCGACATTCTGCTACCAATTTGGGTGTCCGGTGGCGCACAACGACGATGATGGTCGACTGGTGAGGCTCAATGTCGACGGAATGGCAATGGCAACGATGGGGAGAAAGCGACGGAGGCGTCGAAGGGCAGGGGCATCGGTTTGAGCGGTTCATGCTGGACCAGCCGAAGGCCATGGTCTAACCTGTTGGTTCTTCAATGCTGAACCAGTCCTTGCCGTTCCTTCACCAAATGAAATCGACAATGTGTTATGCGTGGGGAACACTCTGAAAAATTTGCAATGATGCTGTCGGGCATGCGGGAGAACTACACTCTCTGCCTTTTGGGAGTGGCAGAGACGATCTTTTTGTTGGTGATTTACAAGAAAGGGAAGGGTCGAGAGAGAAGAGACTGAAAGGGAGAATGCTCTCTGGTGTGTTCTTTGGAGTGATGGGCAAGAGCAGTGAAGGGAATAAAGAAGAAGAAAGAAGGCAAGAGAAAGGTACCGAGCTGTTGGAGAAAGAAGGAGAAGAAGGAGTTGAAAGAGAATGTCAGCTTTTGGGTGTTCTTCAGGTATTGATTCCTTCGTGTCTTTTTTATTAATTAATTTATGGGGATGTTCTACTGCTTGAAAATGAGCTTTTGTTTAGTTACAGATTTGATAAATATGCTTAGTTGGCCTGCTTGGGTTCTCTGTTAGTGATATTTGGTTTGGCCACAGAGATTTTGTGTTGATGATTGAGTTTGTTGTTTCATTAGTCACGATGGGAATGTGGTGTTCTGCTTAATGGTTTTATTGGAAATGGTAATCGATTACATAAGATTCGGTTATGTGATTTAACTACTGCCTTGATACATGATTTGTTGGAAGTAATCTTTTTGTTATTTCAGCTACGTAAAGGGTATGAATATTATTTGGTTATAGATATCTCTAAAGGAATAGATTCTAATTTGGGGATGGGATGTTAACCTATTTGGATGATTATTCTTGGTTTGAATTGCCCCTGTTAGTGTTGGATTTGGTTCTGTTATTTTGATATGGTCTGGGTGTAACACCCTGACTTTTTATATCAAAATTTATTAAGAATAATTGAAAATTAATTTGGGGTATTTGGACTTATCGGATATTTCGGGGTATTACCAAAGACGTAACTATTCGGTTATAATTTAAGAGAAATTATTGGAGGTTTAATTGATGAAAATCGATTAAGCAAATGGAATTGGGAAATTTAAACTGGACCTCTAATAATCTTTTAAACAATATTTGGAATAAGTCGGGAGTTAGAATTTGGGTCGGTTAATATTCGATACGAATATTTAACCCACGAATATTTATATACATATTTAGAATAAATAAATGGAAGTAATGAATTAAAAATATAATCTTAAAAATGGATAAAAGATTTAAAGGGGGGTTGTATTGGTTAACTGAACCAGTTAGGGGGTGAACCGGTCTAGTATGTGGAATAGAACAAAAGGCCTTCAGCCATTTGTTCTGTGTCGGAGAAGACCGAAAGAGAACGGGAGAGAAGAGAGCAGGGAAAGAGAGAGGGAGACGCGAAGGAGAAGGCGAGCGAGGCGAGGGATCCAACGAGCGAGCAGGTGGCAACATCGCTGGTCGCGAGCGTGGTTTAGAGTTCGGGCTCCGCGGGTGGATACGGTGCAAAGCTTAGGTGGCGATTTCGAGCTCGGGTCGTCGGTGTAGCGTCGGACAACTGGCAATGGCTACGGCAAAAGGCAGCGGGCATCGAACAAGATGGCATCGGGACGTTGGCTAGAGGCGATTCCAGCCTTGGGACGACATGCAAGAGGTGATCAATGGCTCTGGTTGTTGGGTAGATTGGACTGGCTATGTGGGGCTACTAGGCCCGGGTTGCAGCTCAGCCCTAACTAATGCTCTTTCCAGTGTGGAGTCAGCGTGAGAAATACATTGTACGAGCTGGGCAGTGGTTGTCGGTAGGCAGAGTGTTTGTTTGCTGGACCACTTTTCTGAGGAATTGTTAAAGGGGAAGGCCGAGAGCTTCTGCTTCTGGAGGGAGGAGAAGAAAGCTAAGGGAAAGTTGGAGGCTGAGCTGAGAACGCTAGTGGTTTGGCTGAGAGTCTCCTAGTCTACTGGTAATGATCTCTTCTCGGCTATTTTGGTTAAAGGATTTCTGAACGAGTTAATCTGTTAGGGTTCTGTGTTGATTATGTGAATGAGTTTGTCTATCTATCATTGGTTCTGTGAGGATAACATTGGAAGAATTAGATTTAAGTGATTTCTGTCATGTTGGATCTAGCCCCCTGTTAATCAATTGGAGTTTCATGCTTTGTTATTTATGACTGACTACTAGACATGTTGGCTTATGCGCCTTGAGTTTGTTTGAATATGCTCTGTTAGTTGTGGAAAATATAATAAAGTGTTGTTGTTGGATAATATTATTGACCATGGACAATGTTAAATGTTGATGTTAGCATGAAAAGGAATTAACCTTACTATATAGCCTTTGTTTAATGGTTAATGATTTCCTCTGTTAATGGTCATGACTTGTCCGGTTGAGATTTGGAATAAGTTATGGGATTGAGTTGTTTATAATTTCCATATAATTAGTATGAAGCGAATGTGCTCTCTACGGTTGTTCGTGACAAATCTGTGACAAATTTATAAACTGTTAGTTATGTATTTTGGGATGATCTGTCTATTGCCATTATATCTGGATAAAAAGAATAATGAGCATGCTTTGTTGGTTGCTAAGTGGTGAATATTGGCATTTTGTTAAGTGTTAAAGTATAGATTTCGATGAGAAGTCGTCCATGATAAATGTGTTGATTGTGAAGGTGTCAGAAAGAGGAAGAGGATAAGAATGTAGCGCCAACTTGCATTAAAGAAAGAGGAAGAGGATAAGAATGTAGTGCCAACCTGCATTAAAGAATTGAGGTAAGGAAATTGGGTGTGTCTTGGCCATTTGGACGCCCTACACCACAAGTGTGTGTGCGCGAGTAGTGTCGGTTTCCCATGAATGATTCACTGTCATTGAAATTCCTTTGTTGATAGTGTTAGTTGATTCCGCTTTTCTAATGCTTTACGTGAATGGTGTTTCCTTGTTAATAACGTAGATTTATTAGTACCCTGTAGACTTATTGTTAGTTCTATTCCTTCCTTGGCAACTCTGATGTTTCCTTTATTGTTAATTTGATTATTAATGCTTCATTTCTATGGTTGCGATGAATGCTTAACGTTTGAATGAGATAAGGGTAGAACGGTAAGTGTAGTAGAATGATGAGCAAGCAAATAATGAGGAGCATGAATGAGTCAAAGGAGTCAAGAGTTCCTTTATTTGTTATGTTCCTTGCTTTTACATACTCTCCAGCTTAAATCTTTTTCCATGCGTAAATTATAAATTGTTATTCGTTCATCAATGTATATATTGCTTTTATCATTCTTATTGATCCATGCATGTCTAGATCTTGCCATTGCTAGCATGTTTACTTAAATTACAATCATTAGCATGTTAAATTAACTTGGTTATGCCATGCTTACTTATTAACTAGACTGCCATGCTTGATTTGTTAACTAAGCTAAGTTATTCTGTGAGTTGATAATACCATGCATGTGTTAAATTCCTAAGCACGTTTAAATGTTAATTAGAATTATAATTTCAACTGCAAGCTGAGCATGCTAATTAACTTAACTAAAGTGCTTAAGAGCATGTTAATTTACTCAATTGGAGTAACCAATTAGACTTGGACTTGTTTAGTTTGTTAATTTACTAACTAGTTGTTGAATAACCAGTTCAAGCATGTATAACCAGTTGTACAATGAATAATCAATCCTTGAGCATGTTTAGTAAGTAGCATGTTGAATTAGTTGAGCATGTCCACGTGTAAATCAATTCAAGCATGTTTAATCGATAACTAAACCCTAAGTATGTTAGCTAATTTGTTGAGCCTGTAATTAACTAGGATAATAATTAGCCTATTAACTACAGCACGTTTGACTAATTAAAATAACAATATGCGCAACCAACTAGAATAAGGATTACCAATTTAGAAGCATGTTTCTGTTATTCGTTGTCTACAGCATGTTTCCATGTTTAGCCTAGCTTAGATTAATGAGCATGTTTAGTTAATTATAATTTGTCGTATGTTACTTTATTGTCTTATCTTGTTCACTCGCTATTTTAATTCAATATCATAATTGTTCCCTATATTTATGTATACTTTCAATTATTGTTATTCATTATATACGCAAGATCAGTTATAGTACTTTTACTTAAATGCGCATTTCAATTTCCGTTAATGTACATCATAATGTATTATGCTTCGTGTTAATAGAAACTCAGTAGGGCGTAAACACCCCCCCCCCCCCCCTTCGAGATGGTGCCCACATGCATGAGTGAGAAAAAATGCTAAGAAAAGAATGTTCGGGATGGGCGGGATACGCCCATCACCGAAGAAACCCTCCAGCAAGATACACCGGAAGGGAAGAAACCCTAAAGCTGGGATACGCCGGAAGGGGAGGACCCTTGAAGGTGGGATACGCCGAAAATGGGATGAATGCTAAGAAAAGAATGTTCAGGATGGGTGGGATACGCCCATCACCGAAGAAACCCTGCGGTGGGATACGCCGAAAGGGAAGAAACTCTGAAGGCAGGATAAACTGAAAGGGGAGGAACTTTGAAGGCGGGATACGCCGAAAAGGGGATGAAAAAGGGAGTTGGAGGGTGGATTTCATCCCCTAAGACCCCTCCAATCTCCAGCTCGACGTACAAGTAAAGAACGAACGTAATAAAAGAATTGGTTTGGGTGGCCTCCATTCCAAGAAGAACTAAAGAGAGATATGCATAATTGTTTTACCCCATTTCCTTACTGGGAGTAAGCTCATGTCCTTACTTGTGGTGTAGGTACAACAACAAACAGATAAGAAGTAGATGATAAACACATTATAAAGCAAGGATGGATGATTTCGCACGCACGAGACTCGAGCTGACCAGGCAAAGAAAAAGATGAGTAAACGATTGTAAATCAACAATGTTTAATTGTCAAGTTTTATTTGTTAGACGTAGTATTTAAATTGTTTAGTATTTCCTTCTTGAACGACTTATTTACGCTTCTGCCATGATTTACAAGGGTTTGTTTTACAACGCTTTTGCACAATTTATCAATTGGTTTTCATAACGAATTTTAAGAAACAGTCAATGGCGATCCGATTAGACTCACTCTAATACGTTTTGTTTTAAAAAGAAAATTTTCAAATTTTCACGCATTTTTACTATTTACAAAAAATTTGGGTCGTTCCACTGGGTGTGCAATCCTGTCAAGTGATTGACGCATGAATATAGCTCACTACTAAATGTGAGGCCTCTGTTGTATTAGCCTGGCTATTACGATAATTTGTGAAGCATGTTGTTAACCTACACGTTAGGAGGATTTATTCGCTGCCCTGTTAATTGGATAAAAAGGATAAATGAATAGTAAGTTTTGTTAGCTATTCCCAAAGCATGAATATGTTGGACTTATTTTGTTATGGATATGTGCTTGGTCGATAGTTTGAGATTTTTTTCTATGATGGATGTTATGTTTCGTCTAGGTATTAAGGGATTCCTAGAATTACTACGCAATTAAGAGTATAGAAGTTTATAAGTCGTAATTATTAATGATAAATGTTACTAATTTGTGAAGGTATCAAAAGGAGAAGAAAAAGGTAACGGTTAAGCATCGTGATAAAGTTTGAGGTAAGGAACTAGGGGTGTCTTGGCTAGTGGAGGCCCTACACCACAAGTGGGTGTGCATGAGTTTTATGAATTTCTTACTACTAGTTCCTTGGATGATTACTTGTTGTACTTTCCTTGTTGAATCCCTTGCTGTAGATGCTCTCTATGTTGATGATAGTGTAGATTTATTAATGTTCCGTAGTATTGCTTTGGATGCCTTATTGTTGCTGATTTCCTTTGATTTATATGTTGCTGCTGTGTTGTTTAATCTTCTATACATATCCTTATTATGCTGCTGTGTTGTTTAATTTTTTGTACATATCCTTATCATGAATGTTGAAATGGAATGCCTAAGGATGGAATGAATAATGAATGGAAGATTGTAGAATGGGTTATGAACTGCATAAGCCATGATTTGGTTTTGTGAAATGTTTTACTTGCTTTGATTACTTCTTAGTACTTTTAATTGTCGGTTTGCTTGTTGTAGATCTCTTAAATCCAGGCATGTTTAGACTAATCCAATTATTGACTCATTTTAATTTATTAATTATGTCTATGTTCTATTTATTTAGACAAGCATGCATAGATAGAGTAGTTTAGCATATTTAAATCTAGCTTATAATAATATTGCTTCTTGGTATTGGTTAGGACATATGATTCTTGCCTTTTTATTGCAAATGTTTACTTTAATGGAAGTGTGATAATTGAATGATAATCGATAACATTAAGTTGTAGGATAGAATGAGGAAATGGAAAATGATATGATGTGTATGTATGGTAATAAATGAATAGAAAATTTCAATTTTGTTTGTACAATTTATTATATTCACTTGCTGTAGTTTCCTGCATAATTCACCATGTTATTCGTTGTAGCTTCTTAGTTTTTAATGCTTACTTCATTTTATTAATCAAGCATGTGTAGATTACTTAGGATAATAATTGTATGAGCATGTTTAGCATATTTAATTAAACCAAGCACGTTTAATTAAATGGAATTCCTCGCATATTTAATTAATTGAATCAGAGCACGTTCAATCAATTTGAATGAAAGCATGATCAATCAATTAGAATGCAAGCTATCATTTGAGTTCCTTTAAGTAATCTGAGCATGCTTAGTTAATGTAATTTAATTAGCATGATATAGTTGAAATCGATTGTTAAGCATGTTCCATTTTCTATTGATTGAGCATGTTTTCGTTTAATTGTTAGTTAGACAAGCATGCATGATTAGTTAGTTTATCAGGCACATTTCCAGTATATGTTGTTAATTACCTAGGTTATGCCATGTAATTCAATTAGCATGTAATTAGTATGTTTAATTCAATTAGCATGTTTAAATTAACTAACTAGCATATCCAATTAGCTAACTAGCATGTTTAATTAGCATGTGTAAATCAATTACCAGCATGTTTATTAACTAAGTCATGCCATATTTAATTACCTAACTCGTATAAAAGCATGTTTAAATCATCTAGAATAAAAGCATGTTTAATTAACTAGAATAAGAATTTCCAATTTACAAGCGTGTTCCTGTTATTTATTGTCTATGCATGTCTCCATTTCTAATTTCCTAAGCATCTTAGTCTAAATAAATTACTTACATGTTTACTGTACCACCCATTTATTTGCATTCGCTGTTCCAATTCGATATTGTACTTGCTTTCTGTTATGCGTAGTTATCTCCTTCCATTATATGCTTTACTTTCCTTATATGCATCTTCAATTTCAGCTGCTTTACTTTCAATACAAGTGTTATTTACTTTTCTTGTATGCGCAATTTCAATTACAGTTACTTTCGTTTCAATACGCACTTCAAATTCTGTTAATGTTACATTATAGAGCATCATGCATCATGTTAGATTGAGAATGTATGGTCATGCACCAAGTAATAGAAAGTAATAGGGAGTGCCACCTTGGTGGTGGTACTCACACATGCATTGAGTGAGGAAAAACGTTAAGATGATAAAGGTTTTTGTGGTCTGGTAGCTTAGCCTGACACAAGAACAAAAGAAAACGATGAAAATGGGAGTTAGGGGGCGGATGGGTAGCGGATCTAGTCTGTGGCTAGGCAAAGCCACCTACCTTAACAGGAACGGGGACTTTAGTTGCAAGTAAAGGGATAGGTCCGATCAACTATTTCATCCCCTAAGAATCCTCCAATCTCCAGCTCGAGTACGAGTAAAGAACGAATGAAAGAACGAACGTAATGAAAGGATTGGTTTGGGTGGTCCCCCATTCCAAAAGAACTAAGAAGAGTCATAAGCATAATTGCATTAAACCCTTTTCTTTACTAAGCCATTGGGCTTACAGTTACTTGTGGTGTAGATGTAGGTACGTATACGTGAAAAGAAACGCATAGGTTTAGAAGTAAATGCGAAAGACAACAATCAGATAATAAAGCAAGGATGAAGGATTTGCTCACGTGAGACTCATGGCTGGCCAGGCAAAGAGAGAAATGAGTAAACGGTTGTAATTAAGTAGTGTTTAATTGTCAGTTTCATTTATTAAATGCAGTATTTTAATTGTTTAGTTCTTTTTATTAAGTTTCTTTCATCAAATTATTTAAGCTTCTGCAATGTTTTAAATAAACGATTTATTTTACACTTCTGCATTTTATCAATTGGTTTTCATAACGAGTTTAATGAAAGGTCAGTAACGATCTGGTTTAGCATCACACTCTGATAACTATTTTAAAAGAGATTTCAAAGGCCTTCGTAAAATTTTAAAATTTGACATACTTTTAAGAGAAACGAAAAATCTGGGTTGTTACAGAAATTCAAATTTAATTAAATCTTTAGTTAGTTATTTTTTAAATTATTTTAAATTTAAGTTACTTTAAATTTCAATTACATAGATAGGTATCAGTTACGGACTAGCATAAACCGATTCTAATCCTAGTAGAATTGCTTTTCTTTTATGGTGGGCTATTTATACCCCACCAAGACTCAATGGAAATTTTGTTTTTTGATGAATTAAATCTCTTTTAGTTATGGCTAACCTTTCTCTTTATCTTGAATTATTGTTAATCCTTTTGATTGAAATCTTAGAGTTCAAGTGTTATGAGAATTACTTGAGTTTCTTTATCTCTTTCAATCTTCTAGCTAATTTCAATTAGTGAATTTGATTGAAGATTGTAATCAAACTCTCATTAATTGTTAGTGAGAGTTCCCTATTGATTAATCAAGAATGAGTTCTTTGGTGGAATAGAAAAATTGTAATTTTAGTAACTTTTTCCCAAGCCAACTAGTTGCCCAACTATAGTTCATCCGGACAACCGAATTTCATCCAGAAGCAATGTATTTCAAACTTATGAATTTTTCAGTTGATCGCCCTTCAAACTCTAGTCGACTGCATAGATCTAAAACTCTCCCGAACCCTACCTGTTCTGCATCAAGAAGGCCACGAAAATAAAGAGTAATGTTCATGAGCCTTAGAGCCAGACAGTCCTGCCTATGAGAAATATCAACATGACATGTAGCCAGTGTCAGGGTGTGGGACACAATTCCTGCACATGTCAAGGTAGAAACCCAGACACCTACGAGTCAAGCGGCAGCCGCAGGTCCAAAGGCAGAAGTGGTAGAAGTGGGAGAGGAAGCTCGTATGACACATTTATGGGTTTCACAATTCCAGAGACGTAGGTGAGCACATTATTACAATTACATTTTCAAGTGTTATTTTAAATTTGCTAAAGTTATTTGCAATGCATTTAAATTGTTATGGAAAAGTCTACCATGTAAGATCCACAAATATGAAAGGCCATTGCAACCCTTGCCAAAAAAAAACATATTTGGACATGTTGGTTGATTAGATTTTTGTAATGGACATGTTAATGTATGAATGTAAATGTAAATATTAGATGAATGTATATGTAAGTTAACTTTTTGTTGATGATGAGTGCAATGTTTAACTTGTTTGACAACACCTTAAAGAAAACATTTCTCTTAATAAAAATGACCAAGAATCATAAAAAAAAAAGTGTTCAATTATCTAAACTACAATTATCATTATCATTATAAATCAATAACAATCAGTATACTCCAATCACAATCAGTATAATCCAATCATAATCAGTATACTTCAATCACAATTAGTATAATCCAATCAAAATTAACCAATGGAACGATTAGTATACAATCCAATCACAAACTAATTTTAAAAACAATGTACAATTAACTAGTATCCCTACACTTCAACTAATCTACATTAGCGCCTTGCTGCGAGATCTCCTCCATAAATCAGTGATCATGAATGACAACTTCAGGTTCAAGCATACATTTGAACCTTTGGAGAACATGGGAGGCTTTATTTGATAGCTTTGGGTGAGGAAGGAATCTAGTTTATGTACATCTTCGGAGATGCCCTCAACCCCCACTGGTACAGTAAAATATGTTGTACAGGGTAAAATGGAAAGGGAAAAATCAGCACATAAGTGGAAAATAATATGAATCTACGCAAGTGAAAAGATATACCTCTTTATATCTGTTGGTGCTGTGACAATTGCAACTACTTCTAGCAGCAACGCTTGGTAAGGGTAATGAGTGTGCAAGTCAATGGATGACAAAAAACACAATTGTGATGGGTGTGTCTGAAAAGTGAAAAGTAAACCACGCATTAGAACTGCTCAAACATGAAGTGCAACAAAAAATAAGAAGTTTACTTACATGAATCCACCTTAATGTAATAAGCGATCTCTCCATTGGAACGTTGAAGTATTCTTCTTCATTCAATGTATTACATTTTATACAAAGAACGTAAGGATGAGTACTAGAATAAAATCTTCTAAACTACTTAATTTAATAAAACGTAATTCTCACCATGTTTGATGTCGTTTCTTACTTCAGGATGATGAGATTAGTGATTTTGTACACATCATCTAACCGAAAATGAAAAAAAGAAGTGAAATATCCTAAGCATGTAGTCCAAAACACTTAATGCTAGAAAATAAAATAGCCTACCATAACTCCTACAAGAATTGTGCATGTCTCTAGATTTTTCTTCGTATTTACATAAACTAGTCTAGTGAAAATATCCATCAAGTCACCTGGCTGAAATGAATATTTTCAAACTGTCAGACTAATAAGACATGAATAATTGAAGACACATAAATAACCAAATCGAAAACATACTATTGGGAGTAATGTGCCCAATAAGCAAATGTAATAGAATAATTTTGTAATATATGAATAAATTAATATTGATTGATATTATGTTAACATTTTAGATTATGTTTTATAAAATTCATAGACAATTTGTTGGTTATTTATGCTAACTTTACATGAACATGTATATTGTATATATGTGGGATAAAATATAAAGAGTAATAACCAAAATAAGTCTATGACTTATATTTGTAGTATGGATACTTCAAATAGTTTATAGTCATAAACATAGTTTATCTCATTAAAAATATATAGTCATATCGCGACTATATATGTGGTAACATAAGATAACTATGTTTATTATAATATGATTATATAGGACTGGACCAGATAAAATTATATTGTTATGATAATTTTCATTAAATATAGAACAATTAATTTTATCATAATGATTGTCATATATGCATGATATTAATTCATTATATTCAACAAACTCTTATTTCATTTTAATTTATTATTTGATTTACTCGGTAAAGTTTTGTACAAGCTACGATTTATATACCCTGTATATTGGGAGTGAATTAAATGAATAACTGGGAATGTTAATATCGATACAATGAAATTCATTTATATGTATTACCTTATTTGTTAGTTCAGGGATCAAATAATTAGAACGCAATTCATAATCGTTGTGAATTAATTATTCAATCAAGAACTAATAATATTCAAAGATAAAGACGTAATATAAGAGGTTAACGGATTATAAACCTAGCTCTATTATGAATCTAAATGGAGGGTTAATACATATGTAATGACTATATCAATGGACATTACTTTAATATACTCTATAGTTTTTTAGAGTGCAACCTAAGTATTTAGTGAAATTACTTTAGAGTTAATAATTATGTTAATTAGTATAAAGAGTTTATATTAATTAACGAAATATTATTAGAGCTTAAAACTATAGTTCTATCGATCCCTTCATCGCTTTTTATCATTATTCGAATAATAAAAAAATTAACAAAAAAGATTAAATAATTAATTATTTAATACACTCAATAATAAGTTTATTATTTTTCATTAGATGAAATAATTGAATTATTGATATTCAATTTATTAACATAAAATGACAAAAGTTGTCATAGTTAATATGTCCATTATATTCCATTAAATGAAATAATTGAATTATTGATTATTTAATTAATTAACAAACATAAAGTAACTTTTGAAAATAGTTTTAAAAATTGATTAGGTCAAATTTGAGTTAATGTCATTGTGCCAAGTGTTGAGCTATGGTGACAAAATGTTTTGATTTCCTTAACATTTTTGTTATAAATGTATTAAATCAATTTTAAATTAAGTGGGAGATTAATATTTGTAGTGGTTTTCTCTAACTGTCATAAACCATTATGGAGTTGTTCCACTATAAATAAAGGTTCAACCTTATTAGCATGAGTGGTGAAAATCTTTGAGATTGAAGAATCTATTTTGAGAGTAAATTTGTGAGTCTTCTGTGTTGGCTTTAGAAAAGCATTCTCTAAATTCAAATAGATCGTCTTACGTGTTGAGAATATGATCTATCATAAATTGAGTGATCTTGTTGCATTCATCACACTCACACGTGCTTATTCGAGATGAGGAGAATTGATGGAGAAGATTGAAGGTTTCAAAGCTTGACGAAATTACTATCAAAGCTTCTTATTTTTGTACTCGTGTGAAATAAGCTATAAAGGTATATTTCTTAATTCTTTAGATTAGATCAAAAATAAGATTTTTTTTAATACATATGATTATTAATATATTATAACAACGATCCGTTTTATATTCATGTTAAAATTATTTTTCATGATATATAGGTTACACATGTTACCATTGTTATGAACATCGGTAATTTCGTAGTGCGAGGTAACCTAAAAACCAACAATTGGTATCAGAGCTTCATTGTAGTTATGATATATTTAATAATGTGATTTTATGAAAATCATAATATGTTATGATAATTAGGCTTATTCACTTTTAATCTATATATATATTTGGAATGTTGAATGTATGGATATAGGCATGATTAGAATAATTATTGGAATTTCATGTGGTCGATTTAGGTTATGGATATTTTTAATTTCTTATTTTTAATTTTGATGTAAACTTAATTTGTCTTGAGTAAATACTTTTTATGTGATAATGATGGATATCAAAAAAAGAAGGACGACAAAACAAATTTTGGCACGAGATTATGGTATGCAATTGTTGTCACCGCGACTTATTACGTAAAAAATGTGGAGGCCAAAGTACACATTTGATGAGGTTGCTCCACCATGACTTTTTTTTTTTTTTATGGGTTTATATGTAATTGTAGAAATACCCAAATCGACCCGATCATCATTTCATTTACTTTTATGCTTGATATAAGTTGTTTTTATCATTGTCATGCATTCACATGTTATATTGTACTTGTATATAGAGCCTATTTATCATTTAGTTTTCTCACATTGACATGCATTCTTGGCATATATTTTATTTATTTATTTTTAATAATTTAGTTTGTTAAAAATTAAATGGTTTTAATTAGATTAAAAATACTAATTCATATTTATGAATTATGTGAAAAAATAAAATAATGCAAAATTTTAATTGTTAAAATTTTTACATTATTTTGTAAGTACAAAATAAATTGTTTATTTAGTATCATTAATTTTATAATTTGATTATAAAATTGATAATCTATATAAAATAAATTTATTTTGATTAAATATTTTTTTTATATAGATTTAATAGAATATGTGATATTATATAAAATCACTATAATTCAAAATAATAAGTGTGAGCAGAGAGTAAGACATAATTTTCCATCGTGGATACAACAACGTGAGATTTAAGCAGGGCTCCGAGACGACTTTGTTATCGTCCTCCCTAAGGAGAGTGTTCACTTAGATCAATACCATGGTTGGTCTCTTAGAGATAAGTTTTATAAAATATATTTTATGGTTGACTTCGGTTTTATAAAATATATTTTATGGTTGACTGTCCTTAAGGCGACAATTATAAGTTAAGTTTTATAAAACCAAAATGGAGGTATACACTCATGAAAATGTGATATATAATGTGTGTAATACCCCGAATTTTTATATTGAAATTTACTAAGAATAATTGAAAATTAATTAGGGGTATTACCAATGACGTATTTGTAAGATTTTAATTTATGAGAATTATTAATTGAGTGAAGATTTATTTCGGGGATTAGGAAATTAAATTGGGGTTGGAATTAGAAATTAGGGATTTATGTGAAAGATTGGAAATAAATGGAAATGTAATTAAAATAGGAATTTGGGGAAAGAGAACCGGTTCAAGTTGGTTCGGGCTATTTGGTCGGTCCGGTTCTAGAAGTAATTGAAGAAAAAAATATGAGGTTTGTTTTATATGTGGCCTTCAGCCATTCCATTGAGACAAAGAGAGGGACGAACTGAGAAGAAAGAGAGTGGGAGAGCGAGCAAAGCTCCGAAAGGGAGAGGGAGCTCGCGGGTGAAGTTTGCGACGGGGGAGAGGACGAACTGTTGCGACGGTAAGTTGGGGCGATGGCGGCTTACGAATGAGCGGCGCAGGACGATTAGGGCTTCGCAGGACTGGACAAATCGAAGCTCCTGCAGTGGACGGATTCCGACAACGTGTAGAGGCAAATCGGTAGTCTTCGTTCTTCTTCTTGATGTTCTGACTTTTGGGTTTTGGCTATTGGAATCCGGCGATGGCATTAGGAAGGCAAGGGCTGGGGACTCGGTTCGCGGTGGGCTGGTAGTCTGTCTTATGGTTCAGTTCGAACCGGTCCATTTTCGGTTCCTGCTGGGTGTTAATCAATCAGCGACAACCCCGTAACTCTTCCAGTGACCACCTCTAAAAATCTGAATGGAGTAGGGGAGAATGTCGGGCATGCGGAGTGCAAACTCTGCCTTCTAGAATGGCAATGTTTGTATGCTGGTTTGTTGGAGACGTTTGTTGTTGGGTTAAAGAGAGAAGGAAGGTAGACAAGGGAGAAGAGGGGGATGCCGAGAGCGTGCAAGTGCTCTGGTGAAGGGGGACAGAGAGCTCTTGGGAAGGTAGAGCTGTGAGAGTGAGGGGGAGGGAGCTCTCCCTGGGATTGGCCGAGTCGTGACAAAGGAAGAAGGGGGTCAGCTTCTGGTTGTTCTTCAGGTATTGATTTCTCCATGTCTTCTTTATGAATTAATTTATGGAGATGTTCTGCTGTTTGGAAATGAACTTATGTTTAGTTACAGATTTGATAAATATGCTTAGTTGGGCTATTTGGACTCTCTGTTAGTGATATTTGGTTTGGCTACAGAGATTTTGTGTTGATGAATGAGTTGTTGTTTCGTTGGTCACGATGGGAATGTGGTGTTCTGTTTATTGGTTTTATTGGAAATGGTAATCGGTTACGTAAGATTCGGTTATGTGAATTAACTACTGCCTTGATACATGATTTGTTGGAAGTAATTCTTTTGTTATTTTAGCTACGTAAAGGGTGTGAACATTATTTGGTTAATGAGATTAGGGAGGCTCTACGGTTGGTTGGTTGCTAAGTTGTGAATATGGGGATTTTAAATGTTAAAGTTCATAGAATTCGATGAGAAGTTATTAATGGATAAATGTTTTAATTATGAAGGTGCGAGAAGGAGAAGAAAAAGGATAACGGTTAAACCTCGACATGTGATAAAGATTTGAGGTAAGGAAAATGGGTGTGTTTTTGCCATTGAGGCCCTACACCACAAGTATGGGTGTGTGAGTTTTACGTTAATTTCCTGAATGCTTTTGTAGATGATGTTAGCTGACTTTAGATGTTCTTTGCTGATTATAGATGATAGTTTCTTGAACTATTATTTCCCTTGGATGATCTGCTGTGTAGAATGCTAGTAGATTATTAGCATGTTGTTTTTGTGATGTACTTCCTTTATTGCCAGAGTTTCGTGATTTATTCCTTTATTTCCCTGTTATAATTGTTCTGTGATCATCATTAGAATTGTTCTCCTTGCTACTAATAATTGATTTCCATGATAAGTGATCAATGGTTAAATGTGATGAGTATAAAAGAGTGTGAAGAGTGAGAAGCATGAATAAGTTAAGAGTTCCCTTAATTCCTCCTGGTGTTTATTTCTTCTGTGTTATTGAGCATGTAAACAATTAACGATGACTAAATTGAGTAGGCTTAATTAACCAGAATAACTAGCATGTTGAATTAGTAGGTTTAACTAATTAGTAGCATGTGAATTTACTAGGTCATGGCATATAATCAGCAAGTTTAATTTATTAGCACGTATTGTAACGACCCAATTTTTCGTATATGGTTAAAATCTGTAAAAATTTGAAATTTCTTTCTCTTTAAAACAAAATGTATCAGAGTGCATCTAACCGAATCGTTACTGACTCTTTCTTTAAACTCGTTATGAAAACCAATTGATAAAATGTGCAGAAGCGTAAACAATAAAATGAAACCATCTGTTTAAAATCTTTGCGGAAGCGTATTTAAATCGTCCGAGAAGGAAATACGAAACAATTTAAACACTACGTCTAACAAATAAAACTTGACAATTAAACATCGTTGATTTACAATCATTTACTCATCTTTTTCCTTGCCTGGTCAGCCCGACTAGGTGAGGGTGTATCCTAGCTGCTAGGCTAGATCCAGACTACCCATCTACCCCTATTCCCTAGTCGTCACTTTTCAGGCGTATCCTGCCTTCAAGGTTCCTCCCCTTCTGGCGTATCTCGCCTTCAGGATTTCTGCCCTTCCGGCGTATCCAGCCGGAGGGTTTCTTCGGTGATGGGCGTATCCCTTCCATCCCAAACATTCTTTTTTTAGCATTTTCCTCACTTGTGCATGTGGGTACCACCTCGAGGGGGTACCTCCTACTAGGTTTCTATTAACATGATCTCAACCTAACAAGACACACGATGCATATAACATAACTTTAATAGGAATTGAATTGCGCATATAGAAGACAGTAACTGAATTAAAAGTGCAAATAAAAGGAATGGAACACCCAATAACGTACAGCATATGAAGAAAGCAATTATAGAACCAATTGAACAACGGGGAACATGCTCGAATACATAAATCACTATAATAAAGGAGATACAACGGATCACAAGCGGCGTGCATATTAAAGTAAGGCATAAATTAATTAACATACTCAAGAAAGAATTATAATTACCATCTTGTTAATTATCCCAATTAATTTATATGCTTGAGGGTTGATTTCAAGCTTCTATCCTTGTTAACTAATCATGCTTAGATTTAGTGTTAGCTAATCATGCTTAACAACAAATTGCTGGGAGCGTGATTAATAAACTAAATTGAACTAATAACGGAAACATACTTAACAATTGGTTAACAAATCGTGCTTAATAATAACTAATAATAACATGCTTACCAAACAATTCATGGAAACATAGTTAGCAATTGATTCATAGAAACATTCTTAACGAATAACTCATGGAAACATGCTTAACGAACGGTGAAATAGAAACATGCTTGATTCAATAATTAAAATTAGGTTCACCTGCTTATCTCCGCAAAACCATAAACTAAACTAACTAAGCATGCTTATCTAAACAAACACTTATATGGAAATATAGTCAACCAATAGAAAACAATAACATGCTTAATGATCGAATACAATGGCGTGTATTAACAAAGGGAACGAATTAACAATTGACTAACGAGAACACGCTTAACAAATGGCTAATAGAACATGCTTTATCATGCTAGAAATTGCGATTTATCATGCTTTTACGAGCATAATACACAGCGAGGTTATCTAACCATTCATCCTTGAATATGTACATTTAGAAACTAAGTAATAGAAACATGCTTAGCACGTCATATGTGGAAATCTATTAACGAACAACAATAGCAAACATGCTCGACAATTCATTATGACAAGAAATGCGCTAAATGGATTAATGCTAAACAACATCAGAAGATTTATAGCTCCTAACCAGAACTAAGAATTATAAACTAAATCCATTATATTAACAAATGATATGAGGATATGCAAACACTAAACTTCCAGCAAGGTAAATGGAACCAACCAGATCACTTTTCCTTTTATTCCTTCATACACTATCATTATACCATGAGAATAAGCATTCATTATTTTTCCTTCATTCGAACATTAAACATTTAACATCTTACTATCAACATAAGGCATTCTATTATCAACAACTGTAGTAAGGAGGTTATAAGAAATTAACAACAGAATATCGTTCAAAGAACACAACTCCACTCATGCACACTACTTGTGGTGTAGGGCCTCCACAAGCCAAGACACACCCAAGTTCCTTACCTCAAAAATTTAATGCATTTAGCACTTAAGAGTTATCCTCCTTCCTTTGTCAACACCTTCATAATCAAAATGTCTATCATTAATGATCACGACTTCATAAATTTCATCTTTTTCCTATCATAATTGCATAATATATTCATGCGTCAACGTTGAGCATATAATTTAGAACAACAACCATCCAACCATTTGGTTCAAGGCATCAAATTAACGTTTCCCACTTCTTACGATTCTTTCACGCTTTTACTCAATTCTAGCTTAACCAACATATCCTTCATTACAACTAACAGAGTACTCATATTCATCCATTAACAGAGTGTAACCTGCAATGATGACTAATTTCTAACATGTTCATGCTTTCAGAATACCAACCAATAGCGCATACACGTTTAACAGAAATCCATTAAGAATATTAGACTTATCAACAACGTGGAGACATTGTCCAAACATGATTATTAATCCATTTGGCATTATAAACATGATCAACAGATTATCAACTTGGTTCCAGCCACTAAAACCAATCCCTCAATATCCTCCACAAAAACCCAGAAGTAGATAAATCAATAGAGTAACTCATCACTTATCTTCCTCATAAATCAACAGAGCATAACATCGATAAAAATCCAGAACAAATGTGAAGTAAGTTCCTACCTAAAGAACACTCGACGGCAAGCCTTTAGCTCTCAGCTCGTTCATCACCAAACCATGGATATAGGACTATACTAACAATAAGGAAACAGAGTTTATCATCACTAAAATAAAATACATATAGTATTCATCATAATCCTCATCAAAGAGCTTAACTAAAATCCTTAAAAACCCAAGGAGGAAATCTTACATGACGGATCAAAGAGGACCTGAGAGCAGCGTTTAGCTCTCCCTCCGTCGCTTGACCCGTTCTCTACCTCCCACACAGATCACAGCTCCTTCCTCAGCTTTGCAATCTACGGCTCTTACCTCTCAACTCCTCCTTCTCGTAGCTTATACATCCAGCCAACAAACACTCCTCCGACCGTATTCCCTCAAATCTTCAAGCTTTTCAGAGGCTGTCCCCCATGCGTCCCTTGATCCCATTCATCTTTTCTAGAAGCTGTCGCACGTAGCTTCCTCCTCCAATTCATCAACTAAGTGTGAAGCCAGCTAGAAGGGACGTGGATTATTCTTCTTGGCCAACCACACAAACCGTTCACGTTGCTGAACCAACTAGTCCATTGACAGACCAACCGCATGGTCTGTCAATGCCATTCCAGGCAACGAGTTTGGCATCCCCTGTCGATTGCTAGTTCTCTCCATCGGTTGCCCCTGCCCACGCCAAGTTAACAGAACACAAAAGGGGAAGAAAACCCAACCAAACACACCTCCAATAGTTGTCGAAATTGCCCACCGCAAGAGCTCCGATTCGTCCCGTCCTTGAAGCCATAGTTACGAATCGCCACTCCACTGCAACTGCTCACCGGACCTCGGACAACTTCGCACCGCTGTCGTAACAGCCATTCCAATCTCGTCATCCCGCTAGTCGTCGCGATTTCCCGATCGCACTCCCGGGCCCTTACTCCCTCTCTCTCCCTTCGTTTCCTTCTTGGCCTCCTCGATCCCTTTTTCTCTCTCTCCCTATTTCTGATTAATGGCCCAAGGCCAAACCGAACCACTATCATACGTGAACCGGTTCGGCTGAACCGGTTCTCCTCTCAAACCTCCATTTTAATTTCATTATTCCCATTTATTTAATCCCTTTATATTTAAATCCCAAATAATCCAAATTACAACTTAATATCTCCCATTTTCTCATTTCGTCAACTGGATGAAGGCCAGACGAAATGAGGAATGTTAAACCAGTTCTCCAACTGAATCGGTTCAGTTATTTAACAACAAACCCCACTTATAGATATTAATCCAATTAATAACATGTATGTTATAATTTGATTTAATTAATATTTATTTTATTCGTATTTATCCTAATTAGCTTAATTTTCTCAAAATTCTTAAATCTTATGACTACGTCCTTGGTAATACCCCGATAATTATCTAATTAATCCAATGTACCAAACTACTTTCCAACTATCTTTATTAAATTCCGATATAAAAATTTGGGGTATTGCACGTATAACCCCTCAAGTATATTAATTTAACTAATTAGTTGAGCATGTTAGCCTAGCATGTTAAAGTTACATGATTTTGTCTCGAGCATATTAATTAGGACAGTTGACTAGAGAACTTAACTTAGTAAATCTGAGCACGTAAGCAATTTGTATGTAAACCAAATAACGAGTAACTAGAAGTAATAATATTAGTTATCTAGAGCACGTTAATTCACTTAATTGGAGTAATTAATTAGAATCGAACTTTTTCAGTTGCTAATGAACTAATCAGTTGTTAAATGACCAATTCAAGCATGAATTAACTAGTTGCACATGTTTGATTAACCTAATTAATCACTAATGCATGTTAATTAAGTGGAGTGAGTTAGCTAGTAATTGACTAAACTCAAGCATGTAATTAATAAGGATAATAATATTAGCATGCTAGTTTTTTCTTTGATTATATTCTGTATGTTACTCTTTTACTGTAATTTCCCTTAATACAATTATATTGTCTTTTGCCGCAATTCCCTTTACAATGCTTTACTTCAATTGAAATTAATGGAGATGCTTTATCTTATTAGCAAAGAATGGAAAAGAGGAAAGAAGAAGGAATTAAGTAGGAACGGATTGAGAATTTCAGTGAATATATGAATAGATGTTTTTATATCTCCTTTGTTATTGTTTCTTGGTATTGTTTATAATCCTACTTATATTTACTTGTTCATAGCATGTTATCATCTACTAAACTCGAGTATGTTAATGAGCATGATTAATTAATTAGCGTGTTTAATTTACTAGCATGTCAAATCCTTGATGCATGTCAATTAATTAGAGCAACTAGCTAAATTTGAATAATTAACGACTCAAGCATGTCAATCTATCTAGAGTAATCAACCAGACCTGAACATGTAATTGACTACTAGACTCGAGCATGTAATCTGTCTTGAGTATAATAATTATTACCTAGGATAATAATTGTAATCTGTCTTGAGTATGTAACTTAACTTAGAATAAAAGCATGTAATCAACTCTTGAGTATGTTAATTTAATTATGTTTGACTTCAGACTCACGTCTATTGTTAATTTCATTATAATCCCTTTATTATTGCAAATTACATACCCAAGCATGTCCCTTGTTTAATTAATTCAATAATTGCTTCCTTCATATGCTATACGTTATTGGGTGTTCCATTCCTTTTATTTGCGCTTTTAATTCACTTGAATTCCTATTTAAGTTATGTTATATGCATCGTGCGTCTTGTTAGGTTGAGATCATAATAATAGAAACCAAGTATGGGGTACCCCCTCAGGGTGGTACCCACATGCATGAGTGAGGAAAAATGCTAAGAACAAGAATGTTTTAGGATGTGGGCGACACACCCATCACTAAAAGAAACCCTCTGGCGGGATACGCCGGAAGGATAGAAACCCTAAATGTGGGATACGCCAGAAGAAGAGGAGCCTTAAAGGCGGGATACGCCGGAAAGGGGACAACCAGGGAGTTGGGGTAGATGGGTAGTCCAGATCTATTCTAGCAGCTAGGATGCACTCTCACCTAGTCGAGAAAGGGACTAGCTTGCACACAGGAGGTTAGAAGCCGATCAATTAGGCCATCTCAAAGGATAACCTCCAATCTCCAGCTCGAAGTACGAGTAAAAAACCAAGAACCAATGAACGTAATAAAAGAGTTGGTTTGGGTGGCCCCCATTCCAAGAAGAATTAAAGAGAGAGATATGCATAATTGTTTTTCCCCATTTCCTTACTAAGCCTTTAGGCTTACAGTTACTTGTGGTGTAGGTACAAACGACGAACAGATAATAAGTAGATAGTAAACACATAATGAAGCAGGGATGAAGGATTTGCACGCACGAGACTCGGGGCAGGCCAAGCAAAGAAAAATATGAGTAGATGGTTGTAATCTAATGACGTTTAATTGACATTTCATTTGTTAAACGTAGTGTTTCAAATGTTTAGTATTTTCTTCTTGAATGATTTATTTAAGCTTTCGCCACGTTTTACAATGATTTACTATATGATGCTTCCACAAATTTTATGCAAAGATTTTATAACAATTTTAAAGAAAGAGTCAATAGCGATCCGATTAGATGTACTCTGATTTGTTTTGCTTTAAAAAGAAAGAAATTTCAAATTTTTACGCATTTTAATGATTTACGAAAATTCGAGTCGTTACAATGTGTTAATCACATTTTGACCAAAACTAATTGATAGTTAATAAATTTTTAAAATATGAGATATTTTGAATAAGTTTATTAATAGATAATATTTTTACCCTAAAGAAAAATATATTATTTATCTAGGCAATAGTAGCATTTGCATTTTATTTACTGATTTAACATTCTCATGCATCATTTTAGTTGCCATATTTCTTGTGAATTTTAAGCATAATATTAATCTTTATTTATTTATTCATTACAGCTTAATGTCTTCTTTCATGATTAATTTACTCATGATTGAAAAGTTGACTGGCAATAATTTCATCAATTGGAAAAAGAGCATGAATATGATTATTGTGCACGACAACTTGAAGTTTATCCTGACTGAGGAATGTCTTCTTGTCCTTGCTGAAAATGCCACGAAGGAGGAGAGAGAATCGTTTGAGACATGGAAACGAGTAAATGACAAAGCTCGCTGTTATTTACTCGTTTCCATGACAGATGTTCTCAACATAAAATTTGAGAACATAGAGACTACTTATGAGATAATGGAGTCTCTTCAAAACATGTTTGGTAAACCATATGACCAAGCCCATCATGAAGCTGTCAAGAAAGCCATGAATAGCAAAATACGGGCTAGTACTTCCATTCGAGAGCACATGTTGATGATGATTAGCATGATTCATGAGACTGAGATTAATGGGGCCCATATTGATGAGGCTACCCAAGTGGGCATAATTTTAGAAAGCTTGAGCCCCCAGTTATTACAATTCAATAGCAACTACTTCATGAACAAACTGAGTTACGATATGACTCAGTTGCTCAATGAGCTTACGACCTATGAGTCATTTCTTCTATTGAAAAGAAGGGAGAAAAAAATATTGTTGAGCCCTCCTCTTCTCACACTTCCCTTAAGAAGCGAAAGAAATTTCAAAAAAAAAGGCAAAAATCAAGGAGTAAATCAAACAAGGGGTAAAAAGAACAAACCCAATAAAAGGAACAAGACCAAAGAGAGAAACAAGAATAGCTCGAGCCAAAAAAAAAGCCCAAAGAAAAATGTTTTCATTGTGTAGTTGATGGTCATTGGAAGAGAAACTGTAAAAAGTATCTCAAGGAGCTAAAGCAAAAGAAAACAGGTAAATTTGATTTACTTGTTATTGAATCTTATTTAGTTGAGAATGATTTATCACCCTAGATAGTTAATCCAAGTGCGACTATTCATATTTGTTGTTCTTTACAGATGCTTAGTTCCTACTAGAATCTAGCAGTGGAGAGTTCACTATGAAAGTGAGCAATGAGGCATTAGTTTTAGCTTTAGCAGTGGGAGAAACAAAATTATATTTTCATAATAAATTTTTATTGTTGAGTAATGTTTATTTTGTACCGAGGTTTACTAGAAATCTCATTTATGTTTCTCACTTATTTGAACAATGTTATTCAATTTCTTTTAATAATAATATTGTTATAATTTCTAGAAATGGACTAGATATTTTTTCTAGTTTTATGGAAAGTGGACTTTATGTGATAAAGCCTATCAATAAATCACTGTTGAATACTAAAATTTTAAAGTAGAATTGCCTAAGTCCAAGAAACTTAAAATTTCTCATGATGAGAACACATATCTTTGGCACCTTCATCTATGCCATATTAATCTAGATAGAAATAATACACTTGTAAAGGATGGTCCTTTAAAAGATCTAAATGTTGGATCTTTAGTAGTCAGTGAATCTTGACTAGAGGGAAAAATGACCAAGAAACTTTTTTCTGCAAAGGGTTGAAGGGCTCAATAGCAACTTGAGCTCATACATTTAGATGTATGTGGCCCCATAACAACTTAGACCAAAGGTGGTTATGAGTATTTCATCACTTTTGTTGATTATTACTAAAGATATGGTTATACTTATCTAATTTAGTTTAAATCAGAAACTTTTAGAAAGTTTCAAGGGTTTAAAGCTGAAACTAAAAAATAGTTAGGTAAGTCAATGAAGTGCCTTTGCTCAGATTGAGGAGGTGAATACCATGATAAGGAATTCAAGGATTACCTGCTAGAACATGAGATTATATCTCAGCTAACAACTCCTAGCACTCCTCAACAAAATGGGGTTGCTGAGAGGAAAAATATGACTTTACTTAACATGGTTCAATCCATGATGAGTTACTCTGCACTTCCAAATTCATTTCACGCCATACAGGCAGTGACTTACATTCTAAATGTGGTCCAATCTAAGTCTATTCTTAAGACACCTTTAGAGTTGTGGAGTGGTCACAAACCTAGTTTGAGACACTTTCACATATGGGGGTGTCCAACACATGTGCTAGTATGAAAGACTGGAAAATTAGAACCTTGATTTGAGGTTTGCATGTTTGTTGGGTATGCAAAAGGCATAATAGGAGGTTTGTTCTATAGCCCTCAAGATAACAAGGTATTTATATCGACAAATGCCATATTTCTTGAATATGACTATACGGCAAACTTCAAACCTCAAAGCAAGACTATCTTGGAGGAGATTCATGCTAATGAGATCATATTGGAAACAACAAAAGTTGTTATTCCACATCGTACTCAGAAGACGACTACTTCTATTTAGACCATCATCTCATCTAGACTTAGTGAAAGGGTATTGCGACCACCAGCTCGATACGGATATGTAGGTGAAGCACAAGTTGCTATCACTGATGATGGAAAAGATGATCCATTGTCATTTAGATGTGTAATGAAAGATACTGACAAAGAACCATTGCTTGAAGCTATGAAACTTTAGATGGAATCAATGTATTCTAACTCCTTCTAGGATCTTATAGATCTACCTGGAGGGATAAAACCTATAGGGTATAGATATATCTATAAGAGAAAAAAGGAGTGGAAGGGAATGTAGAGACATTCAAAGCTAGACTTATAGCTAAGAGTTATACTCAAAGAGAAGATGTTAATTATGAAGAGACTTTCTCTCCTACAGCTATGCTTAAGTCCATTCATATATTGCTCTCTATTCTCGTTCATTATTATTATGAGATTTGGTAGATGGATGTCAAGACGGATTTTCTAAATTGTCATCTTGAAGAAACCATTTATATGGAGCAAGCAAAGGGTTTTATAGATAAAGATGCATAGCAAAAGGTTTATAAGTTAAATAGGTCTATTTATGGACTTAAGGAAGGATCTAAGTCATGGTATATTAGATTTGATGAAGCAATCAAATCTTATGGGTTCACACAATGCCTTGATGAGTCTTGTGTATACAAGCTAATCAATGACAAGAGTGTGGTCTTCTTAATTCTGTATGTTAATGATATTCTACTTATTGGATATAATGTAGAATTATTATCAAATATAAAAGCATGGCTAGCTAAGCAATTCAAAATAAAAGATTTAGGAAATGCAAGATATGTTCTTAGGATTCATCTAATAAGAGATCACAAAAATAGAATGTTAGCTTTGTCTCAAGCATTATATATTTGCAAAAAGGTTGTCAAATATTCGATGCAAAACTCCAAGAAATGTTATTTACCTTCTAGACATGGAGTTACTCTTTCTAAAAAGCAATGTCTTGACACAACTTAAAATGAAGAAGATATGAGACGTTACCCCTACGCATCAGCTGTTGGGAGCTTGATGTATGCTGTGTTCTGCACGAGGCCCGACATATGTTATATAGTAAGGATAGTTAGCTAGTTCTGATCAAATCCAGGATTAGATAATTGGATAGCAGTCAAACATATTCTTAAGTATCTAAGAAGAACGACAAACTATATGCTAGTATACTCTGGTAGGGATTTGATTCCAACTGGATACGTAGATTCTGATTTTCAAACTGATATTGATGATCGAAAGTCAATATCTGGATCAATCTTCACCCGTGGAGGTGGAGCCATAGTTTGGAGAAGTGTAAAATAAGATGGTGTTTCAGACTCCACTATGGAAGCAGAATACATTGCTGCTTGTGAAGAAATAACTATGTGGCTTAGAAAATTCTTTAGTGATTTGAAAGTAGTTTCGGATATGGATAAACCATTGTCTCTGTATTGTGACAATATGGAGTAGTGGCAAATGATAAAGAACCTAAAAGTCACAAACGAACAAAGCATATATAGAGAAAATATCATGTGATAAGAGATATAGTGCAGCGTGGAGACGTGACTGTTTTGAAGGTTCCAACAGTTGAGAATCTTGTTGATCACTTCACCAAGAATTTACCTGCAAAACATTTTGAGGAACATCTAGAGGGCTTAGGGATTAGAGACATGTCTCATTTGCTTTAGGGCAAGTGGGAGATTTTTGGGAGTAATATGCCCAACAAGTAAATATAATAGAACAATTTTGTAATATATGAACAATTTATATTGATTGATATTATGTTAACATTTTAGATTATGTTTTATGAAATTCATAGAAAATTCCTTTGTTATTTATGTTAACTTTATATTAACATATAAATTGTATATATGTGGGATAAAATATAAAGAGCAATAACCAAAATAAGTCCATGACTTATATTTGAAGTATGGAAACTTCAAATAGTTTATAGACATAAATATATTTTATCTCATTAAGAATGTATAGTCATATCCCAACTATATATGTGGTGACATAAGATAAATATGTTTTATATAATACGATTATATAGGATTGGAGCAGATAAAATTATATTGTTCTTATAATTTTCGTTAAATATAGAATAATTAATTTTATCATAATGATTGTCATATATTTATTATCTTAATTCGTTGTATTTAACAAACTCCTATTTCATTTTAATTTATTATTTGATTTACTTGGTAAAGTTTTGTGCAAGTTATGATTCGTATACCTTGTATATTGGAAGTGAACTAAAATGAATAGATGAGAATGTTAATATCGATACAATGAAATCTATTCCTATAGATTCCCTTGTTTGTTAGTTTAGGGATCGAATAATTAGCACGCAATTCATTATCGTTATGAATTAGTTATTCAATCAAGAACTAATGGTAGTCAATGATAAAAACGTAATATGAGAGATTAATGGATTATATACCTAGCTATATTATGAATCTAAATAGAGGGTTAAGACATATGTAATGACTATATCAATAGACATTACTTCGAGTAAATATACTCTATAGTTTTTTAGAGTGCAACTTTAAGTATTTAGAGTTAATGATTATGTTAATCAATATAAAGAGTTTATATTAATTAACAAAATATTATTGGAGCTTAAAACTATAGGTTCATCGATCCTTTCGTCACCTTCTATCATTATTCGAATAATAGAAAAATGTACAAAGAATATTAAATAATTAATTATGAATTAATTATTTAATACACTCAATGATAAGTTTAATATTTTCCATTAGATAAAATAATTAAATTATTGATTATTCAATTGATTAAGACACAATGACAAAATTTGTCATAGTTAATATGTTTGTTATATTCTATTAAATGAAATAATTGAATTATTGATTATTTAATTAATTAACAAAAATAAATTAACTTTTGAAAATAGTTTTAAAAATTGATTATGTCAAATTTGAGTTAATGTCATTGTGCCAAGTATTAAGCTATGGTGACAAGATGTTTTGATTTCCTTAACATTTTTGTTATAAATGTATTAAATCAATTCTAACTTAAATGGGAGATTAATATTTGTAGTAATTTTCTCTAACTATCATAATTACCATTATGAAGTTATTCCACTATAAATAGAGGTTCAACCTTATTAGCATGAGTGGTTGAAATATTTGAGATTGAAGAATCCATTTTAAGAGTAAATTTGTGAGTCTTCCGTGTTGGCCTTAGAGATGCATTCTCTAAATCCAAATAGATCATCTCATGTGTTGAGAATACGATCTATCATAAATTGAGTGTGATCTTATTGGATTCATCACCCTAACACGTGCTTATTCGAGGTGAGGAGGATTGACGGAGAAGATCGATGGTTTCAAAGGTTGAGAAAATTATTATCAAAGCTTCTCAATTTCGTACTCGTGTGAAGTAAGCTATAAAGGTATATTTCTTAATTCTTTAGATTAGATCAAAAATAAGCTTTTTTTTAATACATATGATTATTAATATATTATAACAATGATTGATTTTATGTTCATGTTAAAATTATTTTTCATGATATATATAGGTTACGCAACGTTACCATTGTTGTGAACATCGGTAATTCTGCTGTGCGAGGGAACCTAAAAACCATCACATACCACGTGCAAAATTTAAAGTAGAGCTTGTATTTCACCTGATGCACCTGTCGATGGAGGAATGTGAGCCACTATCTACTGTACCTTGGCTAGCTTTGCAGGAGGAGAAGGTTAGCGTGTGATGGCAAGTGCGATGTAAATTTAAGACACGTTCTTATATTGCATACAAATAAACTAAATAATGGACTTTACGTACAAACTAAAATAACTTACAGGCATTCTGTGGGTTCGGTTGCTAAAGAGGTTGTTGGGGAGGTTGCTGGAGAGGCTGCTGGAGAGGATGTTAGGCAAGCTGTCGGAGGGCCTGCTCGAGAGGCCTCTACGGAGGATGCTAAAGGGACTGCTCGATCATGTGCACGTCTCCTTGTTCGTTGCCCCATTATTTGCATTTTGGCCAACAACTTATGATGGCGCTCCTCTACTTGATCCTCTATTCTTGGAATTCGGTGCAACACCATTTGATGTCACTCCTCTATGCTTTAAACTCGATCCTCCATCCTTTAAACTCAGTTCAACACCATTTGATGTCGCTCCCCTACTTGTTCCTCCATTCTTTGCATCTTGCCAATAATCTCCTCAGGCATAAATGTAAAGTGAGATTACTGAGGAGGGGGCAGAGACATAGTCTACAGAGTATCATCCTCCATGTGTTATAGAGGCAATGATGGAGGTTATCTCTCCGTGGTGGGGAGGGTGTCTCGTCGAGGGAGAGCTATTTGACTGAGGGGGCTAGATATTGTATGGCTGAGGGGGTTGGAGTGTAATACCCCAAATTGTATCTTGGTAACTATAAGATTTTATCATAGTAATGCTTAGTGAATTGAATATGCTGGAATAATGATTTATGGTATAATTTGGTAGTGTTATGATGATATGACTTATGGATGAGTAAAGATTTAGGTGGTTATAGGACTTATGAGGGTGAGAGTGGTCGATCAATGGAGGAATTGATCAATCAGAATTGTACAGAATAAAGAATAAGGGGCTCTCTATTGTTGTGGCAGTCGATCATCATGGTAGCGGTCGATCAGCTTCTTTACAGATTCGAAATAAGGAAGTTTTGTGGATGATCGATGAACGACCAACTTCTATACAGATTGTAAAGTTTGAGATTTGTTGTCGATCAGCTGAAGGAAGGTATCGACCGGTATATTGAAGAATGTACAAATTTTAACCTCAAACTATTTGGCGGTCGATCAAGTAAAGAAGGTGATTGACTGGTAATGGAAAAAGTCATCAGAATTGGGGTTTCATGTCATGATTTTATTAGTGGATAAAGGTGATGACTCACCATTTATTTGTAGGAATGCCACTTCATGCTTAGGTGGCTGAAGAAGGGAAACTTAACTTTATTTAAGGGGATGCTTGTGAAAAGAGGAGATAACTGTGAGAAGAAGAGAAAGAGCTTAAGAGGAAAAGAGAGGGAACCAGGGGAGAAGAGGAAGAAGAATAAAGGAAGAAGAGAAAGAGGAAGGAGAAGGCTTTAATTTGGAGGAAACCTTGTGTTCTCATCTTCTTTAAGGAAAAGAGGTAAGAAATGATGTTTGTATTTTCCCCTTTTGGGCTACATCACAAGAGCTAGGGTTTATGGTTGTTTGAGGATTATGTTTGATAAATGTTAAGTTTTTGTTGTGTTGTTTGATGTTTAATGCTTATTCTTGATAGATTAAGTTGAATTGTTTATATTGTTGCTGGAAGGATTGATTATGTTGTTGACTCTTAAGGATTTCATACGTTGATAATGTGCTAGAGGATGTGTTAAGTTGTATGCATTCATGTATACGTTACAAAAAGAACTGTTATACACCTATGTTTTGTATATTAAAATGGAAACAAAAATTGAATGAAGGAAAAAAGGTGTAATGGCTAATGTTCACCTTTACACTCAATACTAAAATGTTAAAAAGAAGGTGTAATGGCTAATGTTCACCATTACACTCAATGCTAAAACGTTAAGAAAGAAGAGAATGGTCGAAGTTCACCATTATAGTCAAAGTACACCATTGATCAAAGTTCATCACTCTTTCTAAAACGTTAAGAAGGAAAGGAATGGTTGAAGTTCACCGTTATGGTCAAAGTTCGCCATTGATCAAAGTTCGTCACTTTTCCTTAAGCAAATAAATGTTAAGAAAAGAAAGGAAAATTGAAATGGAAAATGTTTTATGTAATGTTTATCATGTTCATATTGCATCTCATTTCTTACTAAGCATCAAGCTTGTAGATTATGTCTTGTGATGTAGGTAAGCATGGTAATGAGAAAAGGAGCAATTGATGGAGGATTTACGAGTTGCGGATCTTGTGGTTGGCTTGGCTAAAGGATGAAAGAAAGGAAAAATGTGTTTTAAAGTTATGAAATGTATTTCAACAAAATATGTTTAAAGAAAGAAATTTTATTTATGGTGTTCATTTTAGTACACTATTCTCAAATGCTTTTATTTACAAAAGGTCTTCCGCTACACTATGTTTTATAAAAGAAAAGTACTTTGAATCTCGATTTTTTAAAGTGTGTGAAAAACAAGTTATTACATGGAGGTTGGAAAACTTTTACTCGAGTCTTCGAGGCGTGCTTGGATGGAGAGTTGCATACCTATTCCCCTCTGACTTTGGTGATCCTCATGCTATCAACTTTTAACTTATTGTAGATATCACCAGCCTTCTCTGAGATTATCGGCTCCCAATCTGAGATTGGTACCCCATTATGCTCAATAAATCCTTTGAATTGAGTCAATTAAATGGCAGACTCTTGGTTGGGTTTTTGAGGACATCGTACATGTGACTCAAAATCACATAGTTGATGTTCACTTTCTTTCAGTTGAACACATTCTCAAGCATATAGAGATCCATGTAGCTAACATGGTCTCAATGTCCATCCCAAGGCAAAATAGTGTGTGTCATGATGGTGTGGATCACTCGGGCTTTGGCGTTCAAGTCAATGGACTTTGACATCTTGAATGCTACAATCTTGGGATCACGGTGCATTGTCTAAGTTGTAGCGACCCATTTTTCCTTTGCTTAAGACATTGATTGAAATTCTTTTCTTTGTATAATGTGTAACGGAAGACTTATATTAAGAAAATGCATATAATTTAAACTTTTTCTCTACACTAAAATCTATTCAATAGAGTGCATAGCGGAAGACTTTTCATTAGATTACAAAACATGTTCCATACCAACAATATTGTGAAAACATTCATTCCATTTCATGAACTATCCATTGTCACAAACCATATTTCATTTAGAACTAGAAAACGATCATCAAGCATTACTGAAAATCTATGCCTAAAACTTTTATACGAATATCAAAATATGACATTAAAAACATGTTATTTTAAACCATAACCAACCGATCAGTTTGCCAACAACATAAAATGCTCAACATTGCAATACTCCATCAGCTGCATTCTTCCCATCCTCACTCTGTAAAGCTCTCATCTACAAATATGATCCTCACCAACATCACAAGAATTAAACTATGAGCTAGGCTCAGTAAGAGATAGAAATATGTTATGCTCATGGTATGAAACTTTACAAAACAAATGCAGTTTCTGTTCCATGTCTTTCCTTTATCTTTACCTTTACCTTTAATTTTACTTTCACTCAACCATCCAGGTATTTGAGGTATAATCGTATAAGGGAGAGTGGCACCTATTGACCCATACAGGGCAACCGTCTCAAGAACTGATACCTCACAATGTCAATTTACATTTATTTCCGTTTATTTTCATTTTCTTTTAGTTCTACTTAACCATACAGGGGCTAAAGATATAACTGTATAAGGGAGAGTGACACCTATTGACCCACACAGGGTAGCCATGTAACATCCCATAACTTTTATCGTATAAAAATTTTCTTTCTTCTCGTGAGGGAAAACCAGAGTAATAAACATATAGTGGAAGCCCCAGTGTAAACATACAACGGAAGTCTTTTACATTTAAATATCACAAACCAATTGTTTAAATAAATACATTAACTTAAAACACGAGTAAAACATTTGTTTGAAGTCATAAAACACTTAAAAGCTTTTTAAACATTTAAATACATTTATTTTATTTCTGTGAGCCATAACCCAAGGTCAATGTCGCCAACAACACAGACTCCCAACCCTACAATACTCCATTAACTATGTCCTTTACCAGCATTATCCAATCATCGGCTCCTTACCTACATCAATGGGACCTATCTATGAGCCTAAAGCTTAGTAAGTGGTATAAAATGTAAAACATGAAATACACATTTAACTTTTGTAACATCGTATACAGTTTTCAATTTTTCTTATCTATTACTGATTCTGTCTTTTACTGTTATTTATTCTGTTTCTGTGTCGGGCTTATCCAACCAGACCACAAAAACTGTTATTTACTGTTCCTGTCTTTTACTCTTACTTAATTTGTTTATGTGCCGGGTGTATCCAATCGGACAACACAAACATTTGTTTACTTATCTTGATTTCTGTGTTTGGTGTATCGAATTGAACCACAGTTATTTACTTATCTTTGGTTTCTATGTCGGGCGTATCCAACTAGACAACAGTTATTTACTTATCTTTGGTTTCTGTGCTGGCGTAACAAACCGGACCACAAAAACAACTATCTTTGTTTATTTCATTTTCGTGTACTTTAGGATTCCAAGTCTTAACGTTGTTGTGTACATACAATCCTATCTAATGTGTTCCTCAATCGTATCCTTAAAACATGATCCGTCTTACCTAAGGAACTGAACTTAAATCTGATAAACATACAATTCATAATAAGCAATTAAACAAACAATAAACGCCCCCTAATTCCCGTGATGTAGGCTCTTTCAGACAAAACACATGCAGTACCACTTATCTGAAGTCCTTAGCTTTAATGAGTTACCACTTAAAGCTATCCTTGTCGAAACCTGATGAAGAACCACAAATAACAACTAGCACTAGAAACCTTCAATTACAGAACACCCTTGGCTCCCTCTCGGTCACCAACAAAACTCCAAAACCATGCTCTTCATTAGTTCTCAGTAGTTTTCCAAAACTAGAATACCCTCACATGCCATTATTCATCTCCTTGGTTTCACCTCTATGTAAACCTCTCATTCAATCTACAACAGCACCTCACCGTTTCTATTTTACTCAACAAAATAAATGCAACATCACAAATTATTCTCACAAACACTAGCTCTCTCAAGAATTTGATAGAACCCCATGCATTTCCTTCACTGTGAATGTCTGTTGCCATCCTTCTCTACATATAAGCCATTTTCCAACGCCTCATCATTGTCCGAGTGAAGACAGAAGGCCAAGGGTTGCAACCTCTTTAACGTCTAGCAACCCTTCAATGTCTAAACGTTTTAGATGACGTTTCCTTTTGTCTTCAGCGTTAGTTAAAACTCTCCAGATGACCTTCATAAATTGGTGAACATTCGAATTCTTCAGTAGCTATCGACCACCATGCAATCAATCGACCGTGGAAATCCTTCTTTAAAATTCAGCAGTCGATCGTGCTGGTCGATCGACACCTTGCCGATAGACTGCCCCGAATGAACGCGAGCTTCCGTCTTCATATAAACATATTTCCTCCATATTACTTCCTTATATTTATATTCATATGCACACACACACACACACACACACACACACACACACACATATATATATATATATATATATGAATATCCTCACTAAACTATTTACATTTATATGACCCTATAACCTCATTATTAACTACTTCCAATATTACTTCTCTTAACTCTAACTATCCTCTTCTAACTCTTCAATTTATTCTTATATCACTTAAACAAACCTTATATTCAAAACAAACATGCACTAAATCCATAAATATATATTTGAATATCGATATCAATTAAACCAACTTATAGTATATGCTCCACTATTCTTTCTTCACCTTTGCCCAAGTCAAATTCCAATAACTATTAAACAACCTTATTATTCTCAAACTTTTAGTCTATACCATATGCAAATATGTTCAAATATATTTTCTCTTACTAATTCTACTAACTGTAAATCTAGTTGATATCATTCTATCTAACTCCAAATATCATCAACCCATTCTCCAATAACCTTAATCTTTCCTTAAGCTTCTTATGAACATAACAGGGTACTATAATTCACTTATTCTAATTACGTTTCTCGTTACCAATATCTTAAATTTTCCAATTCAGCTCCTATCATTCCCAAATTATCACTTAAGCTATGGATTCAGCTCAACGAAAATTTGGATATTAGAATCTCCCCCATTATATAAATTTTGTCCTTAAAATTCGTGTAGTCTAAAGGTATCTATTTCTATCTAAAACATATTCTACTGGTATTCTTTCCTATTACTGTTACCTATACCTAACACATATGTCAAGATAAATACCAAACTGACACATAATTTTAAATTTTAAATTCTTATTGAATCGCATATTACCTAGCCAAGACGTAGACGGTTCATCTTCTTGAACTCCATATAGTGAAAATACTTGCGGTGCTACCATTCCTTGATCATTGACCAATAAAGGATAATTCTTAACCAGATGTCCTTGCTTCCCACACTTAAAGCACTGTCCAGTACTAGCTCTACATTCACCATAATGTTTCTTACTACACCTAGGACACAGTCCAGCTTGAAAATTTCCAACCAAAGTTGCATCTATCCTGTTCCGCGCATGCTTATCATTTTTAGACGTATCTTCATTGTCAAATACCTGCTTCACTCCTTTTTCCATTATATGCTCATTCATTAGTGATTGAGTTTGATTATTCTTCTTTAGCTTTTGATCCATTTTTCTCTGTTTAATAATTTGCATCTCAGCCTCCTCAATTTCCAAAGCTTTTGTTACAATCATAGAGTATGACACATCTTCAGTACCATATATCTTAATTTCTCAATATATCTTAGCATTTAGTCCTTGAACAAATTGGTACACCTTAAGGTCGTTGGTAGCCACCAGGTGAGTAGCAAATCGAGATAGTGCCTTGAACTTCCTTATGTACTGAGCAATTGATGTTGTCTGGCGTAGACTCACAAACTCAACCAACTTCTGAGTCCTGACCGTTTGGTTGAAATACTTATCGAAGAAAATCTCCTTAAATTATGTCCAATTCATTTCTCTTACGTCTTGAGCTGTCTTAATAGTGTCCCACCAGTATCCCGCATCATGAACCAAAAGGTAGGCAGAACATGAAACCTTCTCCACTTCATTAATTCTTGCATACTCAAACATGTCTTCAAGGGATCTAACCCATTCTTCAGCCAGGGATGGATCTGATACCTTTCCATCAAAGCTTGGTGGCTTTAATCATCTAAACTTTTCCCATCCTGCTTCTTCACCTGCTATACATGGGCGAGGATTTCCATTCTCCCCCCTTTCTCTAAGACTTTCAATATAGCAGAACTGATGCTCCACCATACCAGTCAAGAAACTTATTGTGTCTCCTTGCACAGTTGGATTCTCATCAACTCCTTGACCAGCAATTCCATCATTATTCTCCTGACCAGCAGGTTCATTCCTTCCAACATTGTTAACAGGTACATTATTCTCCAGATTATTAAGTACATTGTTTCCTCCAACATTAGTAGCAGTTCCGTTATTCTCCAAATTAACAGGTTCATCATTTCCCCGACCAGCAGGTTCACCCCTTCCAACATTATTATTACGGGCATGTCCCCTTCTTCCTTTCACCATTATATTTGCTTACAATTTAATTCTAGGAATTAAACACTATTCTTAGTAAAGCTCTTTACTTAATACTTATAGTTGATTAAGCATCCCCGCATTGATTTTTGCACTCTTGGTGGTCTACATAAACGATTTTGACTCGATTATGCTCTAATACCATTTGTAACATCCCATAACTTTTTCTATATAAAAATTTTCTTTCCTCTATAAAAACACTTGTAAGAGAAAATAAGAGTAATAAATATATAGTGGAAGTCTTAGAGTAAACATACAACGGAAATCTTTTACATTTAAATATCACAAACCAATTCTTTAAATAAATACATTAACTTAAAACACAAGTAAAACATTTATTTGAAGTCATAAAACACTTAAAATTTTTTAGAACATTTATTTCATTTTCGTGAGCCATAACCCAAGGTCAATGTTGCCAACAAGCACAAATGCCCAACTCAGAAATACTCCATCAGCTATGTCCTTTATCAGCTTTATCCAATCATCGACTCCTTACCTACATCAACGAGACTATCTATGAGCTTAAAGCTTAGTAAGTGCTATAAACGTAAAATATGAAATACACATGTAATTTTGTAACATCATATAAAGTTTTTAGTTTTGCTTATCTGTTACTGTTTCTATCTTTTACTAATATTTATTCTGTTTCTATGTTGGGCGTATCCAACCAGACCACAAAAATCGTTATTTACTGTTCTTGTCTTTTACTGTTACTTAATACGTTTATGTGTCAGGTGTATCCAATCGGACCACAGTTATTTACTTATCTTTAGTTTCTGTGCCGGGTGTCACGGTCCTACCTTCAAAAAACTTAAGATGGGCCGTGTGGCACCCATTGTTAGGGCGACCAATGAGTCAGCCTACGAAATGTGCCAATGGCACCAATTGCCCACGACATTAGAGCAAGCTTTGTGTCTAATAAGCAAGCAGTAAGCGAGTAGTAAGTGAACGAGATTAATTGAAAAGTGTCATTGAGCATAGTGAGCATAGTTTGTATGTAAAAAGTTTGTTCATTGTTCGGCAGCAAATTACATTGGGTAGGGAGGTCAATGTGTAGTCATGTCTCTCCCCCTGAAGAGAAATCGCACCATCTCCACCATGGCAGGAGTAGACATGCTATGGTGGCGAGGAGTCACTTGCCCAAAATATAAAGAAAAGAAATACAAAGAAATTTCCATAAATAGAAAGAAATCTACTCTAACAGCATGGGCGGCCGTGGACAACATGTCCTTGACAAGCTTGAATTCTTACATTCTCCCCCCACTTGAGCTGTTGACGTCTTTGTCAACATGTCTTCATCTTGAACTCTTCAATCTTCTGTGGAGTCCTCCAAGTCTTCATCCTTCTCCCAGGTTACTTCATTGTCTCCAAGTTCTCTCCACTTGACCAAGTACTCAGTACGTAGGCCGCGGCCTGTTCTTGACGCTTCATTCTGCAAGAATTTCTTCAACTTCCTTCTTCTTCTTGTTGCTGATGGAGATGTCTGGTCTACTGATGTTGTTCCTCTTCTGGTCCTCCTCATCTGGATTATATGGCTTTAAGTTGCTGGCGTGAATCACGGAGTAGATCTTTAGCCATGAAGGTAGATTGACTCTGTAGGATGCTCTTCTGATCTTCTCAACAAGTTGAATTGGACCTTCATATTTCTGGACAAGCCACTTATCTTTCTTTCTTCGAAAGTGAATTTGTTCAACAACTTCGCCAAAAACAGGTCTCCATCTTTGAACTCCAATGGTCACCGCTTTTGATTTGGCCACTTCTTTATATGCTTAGAGGCTCGTTCCAAATAGGCCTAAGCTATTTAATTATTTTGCCTCCATTCTTTGGAGCAGTTATATGCCTTTTGACACATCCCAGAGTATGGTTGGTCGAGTGTGTTGGGCATTGTTGGTTGTCTTTTGGAAACTATCTCAAATGGGCTCAATCCGATCGAGGAAATCTTCTGGCAGTTAAAGCAGAATTGCGCCACGTCCACGAGACTCGGCCAATTCTTTGTAGTTAGTATTGATAAAGTGCCGCAAATATTACTCGAGTAAGCTATTGAAGCATTCTATCTAGCCATCGGTTTAAGGATGATAGCTGGAAGAGACATTCATACTTGATCCAAGTAACTTCAACAATTCAACCCAAAAGGATCCGGTGAATCTATTGTCTCTATCACTGATGATGCTTACAAGTATACCCCATAATTTGACAACATGTTTGAAGAAGAGTTGTGTCATTGTGTCAGTAGAACATTAGTTTGGGGCAGCAATGAAAGTTGCATATTTAGAAAAGCGATTGATGATCACCAAGTCTGCTTTAAAGTCACCTGTGGATGGCAGATTAGAGATGAAGTCTAAATATATGCTTTCCCAAGGTTTTTTTGGCACCGGTAATGGTTCTAACAAACCCACCACTTTTTCTCTTTCCACCTTGTCTTGCTGACATACCAAACAGGTCTTGGTATATTACATCACGTCGTCTTTCATGTGAGACCAATAATATCCCCTCTTTAATAGGGCATAATTTCTTTGCCATCTAGCATGACCAGCCCACAAGGTGTCGTGCCATTCTCTCAATAGGGTTCGTTGTAGATCATTGCTCCGGGGCAAGTAAAGGTGATTTCTCTTGGTTAATAACAGGTCTTCCTTGATCCAAAATTTTCTGGTTTTCTTTTCCTTTACTAATTGCATGACAACCAGAGAAGCAGGGTCGTCTTGTAGACAATCTCAAATGCAATCTCTCATAGACCCGGTAACTATACTTGCTTCAAGTTGAGACAAATAGCAAAGATTGGCACACTCTGCTTTTCGACTGAGGGTGTCAGCTACCTGGTTTGATTGGCCCGACTTATGCTCAAAAATGGAAATGAAATTCTGAGATAAGTTCGTGCCAATACGCCAGTTTGGAGGTCAACTTAGGCTGCTCAAAGAATGAGAAATTGTAATGTTTTCTATCTTTACTATAAATTATCATCCAAGTAGGTATTCTCAAGGCACGAACGCAGTGTACTACGACCAACATTTCTTTCTCTGAGGCTATGTACCTTCTTTCAGCTTGCAGCTTTCATTGTTGATAGGATGATCATTCTGTAGTAAGACTCCTTCGAGTGCAAAATCGGATGCATCAGTTTCAACTTCAAATGGCAAAGTCACATCGGTTAGGGCCAGAACTGGAATTTGCATCATGGCTTCTTTTAACTTAGCAAAGGTTGTCTGGCATTCTTGGTTCCACTCCCAAAGGACCCCTTTCTTTAACAGTTCAATGAGAGGTGCCGCCTTCTTGGAGAATCCTTCAACAAACAGCCTATAATAATAGGCAAGACTAAGAAAAGAACGCAATTCTATAACTGAAGTGGGGTTTCTCCATTCTTGGATTGCCTTGACCTTGTCAACATCCATGCAAAGCTGGCCTTGTTCAATGTGGCGAAGGAACCCAATACTTTTCTGAGTGAATGAGCACTTTTCTTTCTTTACATATAACTGATTCTGTCTTAGCTTCTTGAAGACTTGACAAAGATGAACTTCATGTTCTTCAATGCTCTCGCTATAGACCACGATGTTGTCCAAGTATACTACCATAAATTTATCAAGGAATTCATGGAATACTTGATTCATTATAGTGCAAAAAGTCGCAAGAGCATTTGTTAGTCCAAAAAGCATAACCAAGAATTCAAAAGCTCTGTATCTGGTCACACAAGTCGTCTTTTTCTCGTCACCTTCTGTAATCCTAACTTGATAATAACCTGAACTCAAGTCGAGCTTCGTGAAATATTTTGCCTTGTATAGTTGATCAAAAAGATCCGTGATGAGTGGGATTGGATACTGTTTCTGAACAGTGACTTTGTTCAGGGCCCGATAGTCAATACACAAGCATAAGCTACCGTCCTTCTTCTTTTGGAACATTACAGGTCCTCCAAAAGGTGCCTTTGCAAGTTTGATGAACCCTGCCACAAGTAATTCATCTAATTGTTTTCTCAATTCTGAAAGTTCTGGTGGGGCCATTCGATAGGGTGCTATTGCTTGGGGTTCCTGGGGTGAGCTCAATCTGATGATCGATATCTCTTAGCAGAGGTAGTGACTTTGGTAAACATTCAGGCATAGTATTCTTATATTCTTCAAGTACTTCCATAATTTCCAAATGCACTACTTCTTCTTTGCCTTTCTCCATAATCGAAGGGACAAGGACATAGGTTGGATCTTGGTTCTTCAACCCCCTTTTAAACTGCATAGCTGAGATCATTTTTATGCGACTAGCACTTGGTTGGTTGAGAATTGCGGGAACTACTATCATATTGTTCCCTATAATCACTAGACAATTGGCAGATGGAATGGGCATGACCTTGTGCTCCATCAAGAATTCCATCCCAAGCATAGTATCAAAGTCATCCATCTTTACCACAACAAAGTCAACTGGTCCCTACAACGAGTGGAGCTTTAACTGAGCCCTTCATCTTGCCAGTGTCTTCTCTAGCTTAAGGCCTAAGCGGTGTGCTTCCTTTTATATTATGAAGTTGTGGGTGGCTCCTGAGTCAATCATAGTGCTTTTGACAGCTTCATTATTGACAACGGTCTCCATATACATGAGGCCTTTAGTGGGGGTCTTTTTCAGCTCTTCCATCTATTGCTGAACAACTGATAAGATTGTCATTGTTCCAACTTCTGCAACTTCTGTGGGTTCTTCTTTGACAACTTCTTCTGCTGGACTATCGTTAGTAATCGAAGCTTGTAGAGCTGTTAACGCTGATCTATGGGGACACTTAGCCACTTGATGTGGTCCTTTGCATAAGGAGCAAGACATAGGCCTATTCATTGGTCACTGGTAATTAATTCCCCTCGATGTCTCTTGGCTCTCTCTTGGGACATAGGCTTTCTTTTGGCAGTGCTCGTGTTCGGTCTAGGGACTTTGTATTGCTTGAATTGTTGGGAGGATTCTTTTTTTGACCAATATTCTTGTTAGTGTAGTCAAATAATCATTCGGCAGCAGCAAGAGCACATGAGAGGGTTTGCACTCTCTGTTCATATAGCTTTGTCCTGGCCCACAGTTTCACTCTTTCGATGAAGGTGAAGATCTTGTCTTTTTTCTAACATGTCTCGAATATTTAGCATAAGGCCTGAGAACGTCTTAACGTACTCGCAGATGCTGCTAGTCTACTTTAGTTCTCGTAGCAATCGATGTGCATTAAACTCAACATTTTAAGGAAAGAACTGATCCTTCAATTGCTTTTTGAACTTTTCCCAAGTATCTATGACACAATTGCCATTGCAAATGTCATTATATTTTGACTACAACCAGAGTTTTGCATCTCTAGTAAGATGCATCGTGGCCAAGGTCAGCTTTGACTCTTCATCAATTTTAGTTGCTTTGAAATATTGTTCCACGTCAAAGATGAAATTTTCTATCTCCTGTGCATCGCGAGCTCCCCCAAAGGATTTTGGCTCTAGGATTTTCACCCTACTACGTTTAGCCGAACTTGAAGCTTGAGCTTTGTTTCCCATGGCTCTCATAGTGACATTCAATTTGATGTTCATTTCAGCAATCTCAACTTTGCGGGATTCGAACATCACCTTGAAGTTTTCTCGTCTTGATAGTCGAGAATGAGCATGGTCAATCTCTTCGACGTGCTCCAGGACCGCGCCATGGCACTTGTGGATCTCTCTCCACTATTTACCCTTTTTCCCTTTTCTTATCGGGATTCAAGGTTCTTCACCATATCTATCTGCTTTTGGATCGGAATGGAGTCTATCCTGTTATGGACAGCAGCGATCTTAGTAGGAAATTCAGCCATTTCCTTCATTCGTTCCTCTAGAAAACGAATGTTATGAGGGATTTCTTAGAGGTACTTCATCTCTTCTTCCAACTCGACTAGCTGTTTGAGCTGGTCCATCGACGAGTTTGCCTTCTCTGACGAATTCTTTCTCAACACAACTTATTGCCATTTGAGCCAACTAGGCTCTGATACCAACTGTCACAGTCCTACTTTCAAGAGACTTAAGATTGGTCGTGCGGCACTTGTTGTTAGGGTGAACAACGAGTCAACCTATGAAGTGTGCCAAGGGCACCAATTGCCCACAACGTTAGAACGAGCTTTGTGTCTAACAAGCGAGTAGTAATCGAGTGAGATTAATCGAAAAGAGTTTCATTGAGCATAGTTTGTATGTAAAAAGCTTGTTCATTGTTTGGCAACAAATTACATTGGGTAGGGGGGTCAACGTGCAATCATGCCTCTCCCCCTAAAGAGCAATCTGCACCATCTCCACCAAGACAGGAGTAAACATGCTATGGTGGCGAGGAGTCACTTGCCAAAAAATAGAAAGAAAATAAATACAATGGAATTGCCACAAGTAGAAAGAAATCTCCTCAAATAGCATGGACAGCCATGGACAACATGTGCAGGACAAGCCTAGATTCTTACACCGAGCGTATCCAACCAAACCACAGTTATTTACTTATCTTTGGTTTCTGCACCGGGAGTAACCAACTGGACCACAAAAATAACTATTTACGTTTCTTTCATTTTCGAGTACTTTAGGATTCCAAGTTTTAACATTGTTGTGCACATACAATCCTATCTAACGTGTTTCTCAATTGTATCCTTAAAACGTGATTCGTCCTACCTTAGGAACTAAACTTAAATCTAATAAACATATAATTCATAACAAACAATAAATACCCCCTAATTCCCATGATGTAGGCTCTTTCAGACAAAACACATGCAGTACCACTTACCTGAAGTCTTTACCTTTAACAAGTTATCACTTAAAGTTATCCTTTGCGAAACCTGATGAAGAACCACAAATAACAACTAGCACTAGAAACCTTTGATTACATAACACCCTTGGCTCCCTCTCAGTCACCAACAAAACTCCAAAACCACCCTCTTCATCAGCTCTCAGTAGTTTTCCAAAACTAGAATACCCTCACATGTCGTTATTCATCTCCTTGGTTTCACCTCTATGTAAACCTCTCACTCAATCTTCAACACCACCTCACCATTTCTATTTTACTCAACAAAATAAATGCAGCATCACAGATTATTTTCACAAACACTAGCTCTCTCAAGAATTCGGCAGAGTAACCCCATGCATCCTTCACTATGAATTTCGTTGCCATCCTTCTCTATATATATAGGCCATTTTCTAACGCCTCATCAATGTCCGCATGAAGACAAAAGGCAAAAGGTTGTAGCCTCTTCAACGTCCAGCAACCCTTTGACGTCCAGTCATTTTAGATGACATTTCCTTCGGTCTTTAGCATCAGTTAAAACACTCCATATGACCTTCATAAATTGGCGGATGATCGAATTCTTCAGTAGCCGACTAACCACCATGCAATTGATCGACCATGGAAATCCTTCTTTAAAATTCAGCGGTCGATGTACACCTCGCCGATCGATTGCCCCGAACAACTGCTAGCTTCCTTCTTCATATAAACGTATTTCCTCCATATTACTTATATTTATTTTCATATGCACACACACACACACACACAATGGAGGCCTACATCACAGGATGTTATGTTGTTTAATGTTGCTTTGATAATTGTTGTTAAATGTTTCTCTTGCTGTGAAGTGTTGCTCTACTGTTAGACAATGTTAACTACTGCCATTTATTTTGGATGAGAGCCTGGATAATGTCATGTGGTTTATTGTGGGCTGTGAGGTTTGGTTGATATATGTAGTCTCTGTTGCAATGTTCGCATAATAGTGCTCTGTCGAAAAAGGAAATGGTTTTCCATGAGGAGTGTTGATGTTCTGCTGGTTACTATAAATGCTATTATTTTTGGAATCTGCTTTCGAAATTGGCTTTGCCTGACCCTATTAGCATTGGTTATATCATGGTTCCATAAACTGCTCTATGTTAATTAGTGTATGAAATGCTCTCTATTAATTAGTGTATGAACTGCTCTATGTTAATTAATGCATAAATTGCTCTTTGTTAACAAATATATAGTTTAATTTGATAGTCCTCTTAATTTTTTCTTATAAATCATTGATAAAAAGCTAGATGATAGAAATAGATTGTTTTAGCTTAAGCCATGAACTATTATCTTGTTGTTTAAAATGTTATGTTTTCCTTTGTATATTCTCTACATTGTTGTGGACTGAATATGGCATGACATTCATGCATCATGAATATGACTTATGAAAATGTTGACATATGCATGGCACGTAAATGAAATGATTGAAAAGAATGTAAATAGGCATGTGGGGGTTCTGGAGATGGGTGACGGTCCTTGGTGGTTACACCCCAAATGGATAGCTCGTCTCATGTAGGGATGAAGTTAAGGTTATGCCACATTGACCAACAGATGTATCCTTTCTCTTGTTCTAGAAATCTTCAACGTTTGGACTGATAAATGAAACATAAATGGAAAGATAGAGAAGATAGGTTCTTCTCTAAGACAGACTACATAAGCATGCATTGAGCACGAGCATTGCATTTCATTTTATTTCTTACTGACCGTTAGGCTCATTGTTTTATCCTGTGATGTAGATAACTATAATGATATCAGCATTATCGATGTGGAGGAAGAGGCATTGCCTATTGAGCACTTAGGTTACCAGCTGGGTTTGACCTGAGGGTTATGGCTCATGAAAAATCGCAATGGTTGTTTTGAACAGTTAATTATGGTTTTAAATTTCGGTAAATGTTTTGTTAAACCATGGACTTTTGTTGGAAGTGTAGAAACCATGTTTTGAAATTATTATCAACTTCTACTTAAGTACTCCGATATGTTTTCTTTGCACATGCTTTAAATAAATTAAAGAAAATTAAAGAAAAAAAAATTTATATGGCTAAAAAGAAAAAGTTAAGGTTTTTAAATAACGCGGGGTATTACAATTTAACATTCCTTGCACAAAAGTACATATAAACACAGCCCATTATGCATTCTATATAGGGTTTTTCATTCACTTCCAAGTATCCATAACTTTCTCCATACTTATCCAAATTCATTAATTTCAAATCCTATTTCCTCCTTAAAGTGTCCTAACTAACATATCCATTTGGTATAACACAAAATTTCCAAGAAGATCGACAACAAGAATCAAATATCATAATCACCATTTTTCCCCATCTTTTACTCCTTTCCCACTAAACTCCCATAACTTCACATATTTCATAAAATCATAAAAGAAATCTTTCATACCTTTGAAGTTTCATAACAGAGAAGGGGAGAGCTTAGAGAGCCTTCGGGAGAGATGTTCTTCATCAACCTTAGGTTTAGCTTTCCTTCAAGTCTATGGAGTATTTAATCATTCATCTACCAGCCTCAAGTAGGTGGTGCTTCCTTCCAAATTGGTGATTGGTAAGGCACCTTTTAATTAGTCAATCAAAACATAATCTCAAGTGACTCTTCGTCTTATCAGTCGACCACTATTTTCAGACTGGTGGACCACAAACCTTCTCGAGGCTTAATTTTTGCGTTACGCATGTTCGCGATAGCTTCCATTTTGTAATCTATTGTAATTCTATTCGACCACTCCCATGCCAAACTTCCTAAAACATGAGAAATTCTTAATTTCCAAATGCCACAAACCATAACTCACAATACAATTTCATCGAACACAAATCCAATAATCTATATTCTCAACAATCATTCTAATATCCTCATCACTTAACTGTATGCTTAATATAATGAGAATCTAGGGTATTAATTAACTGCCAGAGCTTATCCTCGTCTGATGAAATCTAACTCCAGAGATATGAGGTAATATTCCTTGCTTGGTTCCTACATAGACCATCCAAGCAATAGGTTAATATCGTTGGAAGTCAGCCTTAACTTAGGTTCAAACATGTAAGTCAGTACCTCTAATGGTTGGGTGGACAGTTCCAAATTGGCATAAAATAGCTTCGCAATCCATTCACAGTAAATTCCACTCAATCTGCACAACCCAACTAAGCCAACACTCTTAATCAATTCTTCTATCACAGCCCAGAGGCCAGTCTAACAGAATTGCCAGATCAGGAGACCTGATCCTTGAATAGAATCCGATTGCCCAACCCAAAGCTAGATTGTTAGCGTAAGACTTTTTATAATTGAGTGCGGCCTAGGAGGTATGGCCCTAGGTCCGTATAGTGATCACTAGGATAAATTGTGCATACAAATAAATAATTCAAGTATTGTGCAACAAATCCAACCAACAGTAGTAAGTTATACAAACCATAGAATTATCCTTACATGATATAAGTCTAAGCACTCAGAATGAAATAAGAAAGAAAAGGAAATCTCCAACTCCAAGTTCTCTAGTCGTTCTTGCCTTTACCTGGAATGGAAGTGGGTCATTTGGAGTGAGTGACTAACTCAGTAAGAATATCTAGACTAGATGCAATGCATGTGGAAAACTAGTCTTTCTCATCCTTTAAAAATTAGTGTCATACTTCTCTTTTACTGTACATAAATTGTTAATCGAAAACTCTTTATCATTTTATAAAATAGGTCCAAGGCCATCGATGAGGCTTTTATCAAAATCATACTGTATGCATAGATAGCTATACCTCAAAGATATGCGAACACCATTTTCTAATCTGCAAATGTCATCAGTGAAAAGAGATGGTCACTCAAGGACTCATGTGGCACTCATTAGAGAATAGATGACCATCCAACCTTGGGTTATGCATTGCGGGGAAGCTTAGCACAAACAAACTCAGTTGCGCTTCGTCTACAGTCACAGGCCAATTTTATTTCTAGTTGAGGTTAAGGTTAAGACTAAGAGGGAGCACCTTTATGCTTGAGAATCAATTTGCTCATCCTGGTACTAGTAGAATTTATTAGAATGGTTGCAATAGTGAGGGAAATGCATAAGGTAGGGTTTGGAGTTTGCTAAGGAAATCACTCTGAGAGTAATGTGATCTTTCTAGAGCACAGAATGCGATTTTATATACTAGGGCAATGGAAGGCAGAACATCATACTTTCCTCCACAGAATAACATCATTCTGTGGAATACTAGGAAAATCTTATTGTATTGGAATATTATTTCAAATTTATGGAGCTATCACAATATATCTGAGACATGGTTAATGTTGATAATATGGTAAAGTTCAAGAACAATCTGAGGTCGACGATCCGTCATCAGTTGTTGGCTATGAATTTAACTCTATTTTTGAGATGGTTGTTGCTGCTCAACATTTTAAGGCTGATTTTTATGAGTAGTTTGGTGTGTACAGGGAAAAGGAAAGAAGGAACATTTAGTGTGTTGCAAGATTACTAGAAAGGATCAGAAGAATGGCCATACACAGAGTGGTGGACGGTCCAGTGATATACCTTATGTTGCTGGACATTAGGCCCCTATGTTTTTCATACATGTTATCAACTTGGGTATCTAAGGAGGAGATGCCTTGCAAATCAAAGGTCTTCTCAAGCAAATTGCACACCTACACAGATGGCTTCTTCTAGACATAATTTTGGAGCTGGCTGAGGGTTTTTTGGTCAAGGTCGGCATGGATATTCTGGATCGCAAACTTTTATTTTTCCATAGCTAGCTAGTTATAGGCCACTGTATCAGCATTAGTATTAACGGTCGATACTGAATTTTTGAGATCTACTGAGTACCATCAGAATTTTGCATCTAGTCCCACTCCTTTAGAATCAACTAGTCATATGGATGAGTTAGCTTCTTGTTGATCTAAGGGTAGTCGTGTTGATGGTAGGAAAGGGAAGGAAAAAATTACTAGTCATGCATATGTCATTTCTAGATTTGTGACTTTTGATCAAACTAGCTAGGTAGTTATATATGGTACGATCTCTATTTTTCTTCTATTGCTCATGAGCTATTTGATACCAGTGTGACTCATAGTTTTGTTTCTGCATCGTTTGTTCACTTATTAGGTGTGGTTATAAAAAAAAGTTAAAGAATCCTCTATTGTTCAATATTCCCATGAATAAGCAGTATGTGATGTCTTCTATTGTCCAATGTGCGGCTCTCATAATTGGTGATTATGAGCTATGGGTTGATATTATAGTAATATTTATGGAACAATATGATGTGATTCTAGATATGGATTGGTTAAGCCAGTACAAAGCTAAAATAGACCGTCACCAGACAAATAAAACCCTCATGTTAAGGGATGGGTAAATTTTGGTACATCTATGTAAGATTCATATGTTCCCTATGTAGATCCTATATTACGAGTCTGTTTTGGTGGTCAAAGTAAATTGGAGCTTTACGAGAGTGTTTTTACTATTAGCGATGACCACGTTTTGGTTAGGCATGATCTGGAATCGTTAATAGTCTCTGATTTTCTAGATGTTTTTCTTGATGATCTGCTTGGATTGCCACCCGACTGCGAGATTGAGTTTTATATTGATTTAGTGTCTGACTCAACTCCCATTTTGATAGCTCCGTATTGCGTGGTTTCTACTGAATTGAATGAGTTGAAAACTCAAATAAATGATTTATTGCAAAAATAGTTCATTCAAAATAGCACGTCCCTATAGGAAGCACCATCTCTTTTTGCAAAAATGCAAGACATAACTTTTCGTCTATGGATTGATTACAGGAAATTAAATCACATGACATTCAAAATAGATATCCATTGCCAAGAATAGATTACCTATTTGATCAGCTTGGAGGGTCTATGTATTTCACGAGTATCGATTTGAGATTGGGATATCGCCAATTGAAAATTCAAGAAGTGGATATTCCTAAGACATCTTTCCGAACTCGATATGGGCCTTTTGAATTCTTGGTGCTTTTATTCAAATTAACTGATGCACCAACTACTTTTTATGGATTTGATGAATCAAGTCTTCTGGCCTTATCTTGATCAGTTCGTAGTGGTTTTTATCAACGACATTTTAATATACTCAGTTGCACTATGAACATGTGGAGCATTTGAAGATCATTTTGCAAATGTTGTGTGACCATCAGCTTTATGCCAAGAGAGAGAAATGTAGTTTCTGGATGACAGAGGTGAAATGTTTTTGCCATGTTTCATAATGTGGTATTTTCGTGAAAACAGCCAAAGTGAGACAGTGCTGGAGTGTAAGCCACCTAAGAAAATTACTGAAGTGCGTGCTTCTTGGGCTTGGCTAGTTATTACTGTCGGTTCATGGAAAACTTTTCTTTCATTTCTACGCTATTGACATAGTTGATCAATTGATCAAAAAAGATGTAAAGTTTATTTGGGATAGCAAATGTCAAACAACTTTTAAGGAGCTAAAGCAGAGATTGACTACTGCACCAGTTTTAGTAGTACCCGATGAGAATTTACCATATGTTGTGTATACCAATGCATTTTGAATTGGTTTGGATTGCATTATGATGCAACAAGACAGATTTATAACTTATGCATCTCAATAGTTAAAGACACATGAAAGAAATTATCATATCCATGACTTGGAACTTGAAACTATTATTTTTGCCCTAAAGATTTGGCAAAGCTGTCTGTATGGTACAAATTTTGAGATATTTTCTGACCATAAAAACTGCAAATATTTGTTTAGACAACGTTATTTGAACCACCGTCGATGACAATGGATGGAATATATGGGGAATTATAACTTTTCTTTAGAATATCATCCCAAGAATGCTAACATTGTAATTGATGCTTTGGGTCTTTATCCTCAAGGATCTCTTTTGAGTCTTGTGATGAAAAATTGGAAAAGGTATTTGACTATTGATGATTTTGAGCTACAGTATTTCAAAGATGGTCAGACAGTTCAGGTGTTTAATTTGGTAGCAACCCCTATACTTCTCCAATGTGTTAGGAATATGCAAAAATCTGATGATAAATTGAAGAAAAAGTTTGATCAAACTCTAGCTGGTGAGTAGTTTAAGGGTTGGAGGATCATTTTTTATGGCTTTTTATTTATCAAGGATCCTGTTGTGGTGCCCAGTAATTCATATGTGAGGCAGACAATACTAGCAGAAAGTCATAAATTCATATTTGCTATTCATCCCGGCAGTACCAAAATATATCATGATTTGAAGCACCAATATTTGTGAGTTGGAATGAAGAAAGATGTAGCTGATTTCATATCTAAGTGTTCGACATGTCAGCAAGTTAAAGCTGAGCATCAGAGACCAGCTAGATTGTTGCAGCCTTTACCTATCCCATAATGAAAATGAGATATGATTACTATAGATTTTGTGACCGAGTTGGCTAGGACTGCATAGAGTTTTGAAGCATTATGGCTAATAGTTGATCGATTGACAAAATCTACTCATTTTATTCTGATCAGAATGGATTTCTCTTTAACGAAGTTGAGAAAATCATATATTAAGAATATCGTTCATCTTCACGGTGCTCCTTCAAGTATAGTGTCAGATAGAGATCCAAATTTTACTTCTAAATTTTGGAGAGCATTTTAGAGAGCTTAGGCACTAAACTTGATTTGAGTAGAACTCATCACCCTCAGACGAATAATCAGTCTGAGCATACTATTCAGACTTTGGAGGATATGTTAAGGTCGTGTGTTCTAGATTTTTGAGATAGCTGTGTGAATCAGTTGTTTCTAGTTGAATTCATTTATAATAACAGCTATTAAACCAATGTTAGGATTTTTCCATATGAGGCTTCATATGAGAGACTATGTAGATCATTGCTATGTTGGGTTAAGGTTAATGAGTGAATCACTTTTAGGCCTGATTTGATTAAAACAACAACTAAAAATGTACAATTGATTAAGGAATGATTTAGAACAGTTCAGAGTCATCAGTAAAGTTATGCAGACTAGGAGAGAAGTTGAATTTGAGACCGATAACTTCATGTTTTTGAAGATACGACCACGTTATGGTATTAGTCGCTTTTGTATGAATAGCAAGTTAGCTCCCAAATATATTAGCCCTTTTCAAATTATTGAACGGGTTTGTTCAGTAGCATATCGGTTGGACTTACCACCTCAATTAAGCTATGTGTTAGCCTAAGAGACTTTAGGCTTATTTGTTTTGATGATAAGTATTTTATTTGTTAATTAATTGTTTATCAAATGTATGAATTTAATATGTTTACCATTATAATTATACATGATCTTTATTGGAAATACCTTATAACAAGGGTATTTATATTTGCTAACAGGTTTGTCTAAGTCTATGTAGTTAAAGGATTGATCAATTGGACTTAGAAGCTTAAAAATGTGCAAAACAAAGAGTAAGGGTTGACCTGTGCAAAAAGGCAGTCGACCAGTTTGCATCAGAGGCAAAACAATAGAACAGCAGTCAACTGAAGAAGAAGAGAGGTTGATGAAAAAATGACAAATTGCTTGACATATGATGAAGTTCAGAAGAGCGGTCGACCAAAAATTAGCCAAAGTCAAAAGAGATTTCCTGAGTTGAACTAGAGTGATCAACCAGAGCAGATATAGGTCGACTAGTGTGGACGACCAGAGTGGAGGGCAGTCAACCAGATGCATAACGGTAACACGCAACGGTGAGGAAGCAGTTGACTGGAATGTTGCACTGGTCGACCACTGTGCAGTTTTTATAAATAGAAGCCACTCCAAATTGCAAAGTAGAAGAGAGGAGAATCCATAACAAAGTGGTGCCAAATTCACATGAAATTTCTCCTTAACAAATGAGTGCATAGTCCTAACTAGAGAGATTATTGGGTTAAGGAAACTTCAAGGAGTGACCTTATAGCGAGGACATAGGCAAGTTTGCCAAACTACGTTAACAAACATATTTACATCTTCTTACCCTTAACTCTTTATTTATGTCTATGTTTGCATGCATATTTAATATTAGGCATACATCGGTCCACCTCTATGTACATAACGTTTTTCACGTGTCAATGTTGAAGAAATACATTTCAGACCCATCACATGTAATCTCCTAGACTGATGTACCTGTCCAAGGGGATGTTTCTTATAAGAAAGAACACGATAGGATATTGGGTAGAGAGATCAAAATTTTACGCTGCCGGGAAATTTCTTTGGTTCAAGTTTAGTGAAAGAACCATAGCAAAAAAGAAGATAGTTGGAAATTTGAGTCAGAAATGGAAGCAAAATATCCTCACTTGTTCAGTGGAGCACTTGATGTTATTTTAAATTTCAGAGATAAAATTTCATAAGTGGGAAAGAATGTAACAGTTGTAGCATATGAAGCGGTAAGATTTTATTTTATCCCTTTAGTTAATTCAATTAAATTAGATGGCCACATTTTTAGGGTAACCATGCATGATTGTCAAGGGAGGTTTCCTCCTTAAGAGGAACCACTGTGAGTTCATATTCCCATTGGATGCAGTAAGTTTTGATGGTGTGGGTGAGGAGGCTGCCAAGAGGAAGTACCTTTGAAAAGGTGGAAGCTTTTGCTAGGAAGTTTTGATTTCCTACAAATTATACTGGTAAGTATACTATTCGCAAATCTGTGAAATATTTACCACAAGAAAACACCAAGTTTTATACAATCAACTTTGATTTAGGATTTGTTCTGAATATCATGGTGTTGTTACAAATTGGAACTCGATAATTTTGAGGAATTGGGCGTTCTCTAGACGTAAACTTGGACTTTTATCTTGTTTTCTTCTCTAAATTGGATGTTGGTTTTATTAGAAAATTTAGAATTCATTAGGAAAGTTTAAAAAAATCATTTTCGAGTTTAAAAGGCTATGGAGAGTTAGGGTTTTTCAAAGTACCAAGAGAGTCTTGTGTCACAGGCATGTATCTGTAGAAGTGGAGGTTTCTACAAACAGCATGTGTCCATAGAAGATAAGGCTTTTGCAGAAACGCATGCATTTATGGAAGCAAAGATTTCTCTGAAAGCACGAGGAATGCACTTATCCACAGAAGTGAAAGCTTCTGCGTAAATGGACACTTCTGCAGAAGCGAAGCTTCCATGGAAGCACGTGTTCGCAAAAACAGACGCATCCACAGAAGTGAGGGCTTCCGCGTAAATGCATTCATCCATAGAAGCGACGGCTTTTGCGTAAATGAACGCATCCCCAAAAGCGAAGGCTTCCGCCAAAGTGGCTATAAGGATGACGCTTGAAGAGCGGATGTCCAAACCCAGTGCACGGTCCACCAGATTTATGACATAATGGACAACGTTCTATGAGCGGACGTCCGAACCAGATTTTAAAAGTTGGAATTTTTGGAGATTGTTCCGTGACTTCTCCAAGTTTTTTCCTATCCTGGTTATGTGTTCCTACGAACTTTTAAAGATTTAGTAAAGTGAATTGATATGAATACTTATATTTTGATCGGTCCAACGGATTAGCAAGGAATTTGGACCGTTGGATTTATTTGCTTGAGCTTTGACTTGGCTATTAGTAGGGTCGTTTGATGTAGGGATTTATTTTATGTTCAACATTGTACTATTTTCTAAAAATATATTTTAAGATGTGTTCTCATATAGAAATGACATGACTATTTTGATGGTTCGTCGGTTTTTTTTCTTCATATTATCTAGTCATATATTTTCATTGGACACGTTTAAATTGAACATGCATATTTTTATTTCGTTGATCAGCTTGATCGTGTAAATCAAGTTTAATCGACTCATGTGGGGGTCATGTTTTTTCCTTACGCACGACTGATTGTTGGAGAATGTGTTTGGTTGTTATTATGAACTAAAGTAATAGGACATCTGAATGTGTTGTGTAACTAAGCAAAAAAATACTAAACCTAATTAGGGTCATTCATGGCTTTTGCGATCGTCATTATTGTTACTGCTGATGGCATGTATGCCTAGAGTCCGGAAGTGACTCCATATTCACTGAAATTTATAGTAGGAGACTATTTTATGTTACGTACCAACCATAGTGGATTGTTTTGAAATCTTACTCTACTGTATTTTATTCGATGTTGCATAACTTGTTTTTAACTAGCATACTCACATATTCTTTTTATTATATTGTTAAATATAAATTCCATCTCTTCTGAGTTAGTTAACTCACCCTATATGACTCTTTCTTTTTTCAGGATTTAGTGTGAAGAATCATCGTTTGCTTGAATAGGAGTGACCTTAGCTGATTTTTATTATTATCATTTTATTTTTTTAGAGATTTTTAGTAAAATTAAACTTAGTTAGAATTACTTAAATTTTATGTTTTAATGTTTTACTTTATTTTTGACACTATTTCTATATGGACTCATATTACTACATTTATCTAGTATGTCACTGATAGATATTTAGTTTAGTTTAGTTGTTGTGCTGTGGCTTTATTCTTTTTGACTTTAAGTCTTATGTTGCTTAATAAATGAATAAGTAAAAAGGTCAAGTGACTCGGATCATTTTCAAATCGGGTCATTTCCTATTAACAAATCAATCATTGTACTTTGGGATCAATGACAAGTCAATTACTGAACAATTTTTGCTAACAACTTAAACATTGAACTATGAAAAATTGACGGAATAAACATAGCGGTTACAGTTTCCGTTAAATAGTGTTGTCGTTCCTCTGCAGAACGTTGTTTTTCCTCTGTGAAACGTTAGCTTTCCGCATCAGAACGTTGTCTTTTCGCTGCGGAACGTGAGTCTTAGGAATTTTGATATTCTGCATAGGAATGTCGTTTTTCCGTAGAGGAATGTCGTCTTAACTTTGCAGAAAGACGACTTTCCACTGCAGAAAGACGACTTTCCACTGTGGAAAGACAACGTTATGCATAGGAAAATTGACTTTCCGCATAGCAAAGTCGGCAAATAAAAAAAAAATCATTGTCTTATTCGTAGAAAACACAGACAATACAGACAAGCTGTGATTCTCCCATGAACAGTAAAACAATTCTAAATCTTCTGAAATCTAAAATATTAACATTCTTTACAAAATCTTCTAAATTCTAAAATCTGAAATCTGTTAAATCCATTCTTTTACAAAATTTGAAATCTTCTAAATCTATTATTCATAGATATTAACTCTTTTCCACTAAAAGTTTCTTCTAAAATCATGAGTTCTTGTAGTTTTTTCCATGAGTATTATCTCTTTTCCACTGTAAATTCTCAGAAAGTTAACAGCAATGTTTACGTCAATGATTTTTCATAGTTAAGTGATTAAGTTGTTAGCGAAAATACGTTAGTGATTAATTTATCATTGATCACAAAATACAATGATTGATTTGTTAATTTCCTATATTTGTTTCTCCTCAATTTCAATACTACCTCTTTCATAAAAAAAAAATAACCAAAGAAAAGTATTTAATCGAAAAACTATTAATTACGCTGTTAGACTTTGCAGATTGGACTTGTTCTTCAATATCAACAACCTGAAAATGTCTGACTTCCTCGCTATTTTTTTAATTAATTAAATAAACAAAGACATAAGAAAGGGAAGATGTAAAGATGACGTTCTTGAGTTGATCAACTGATAAAGCCATGCCCTCTGACCTCTATTTGCTTCCTCTCTTTATATAATGCCCAGTTGCATTACATACCCAATACTCTGTCCATGTCCACCTCTTCTCTAATATCCAATTATATCACTCATATTATCAAATTTCTCCAAAAGTTTTGTAATATTTTTTTGGGTTAAAATACATGACTGATGCTTATAATTTAAGGTTTCTTTCCATTTGTTCTTCGTAATTTCAATTTTATTTTTAGATAGTTTTAAAATTAATTTTCGTTAATAAAATTACTGTCAAATGTCATGCGTATTTATGTTTATCCAAGTGAACATATTCATGCCAACAAATACATTATATTTAAATAATTAGAGAAAATGACAAATCAACGGGAAATTCGGGGAATATTTTTACCTGATGGGTTCAAAAGCTTGTTTGAATTCTTGATGTGAAACAAAATAAATTTCAAGTCGGGTCGAATGAATAAATGGATAGAGCTCTAGGGCTCCAATTCTAGAGAAATAAAAAGCAACAAGCTTATTTTCTTAATTTTTGAATGATTACCCGATCTAATTATACGTTAAAAAGATATTAGTGCTTGATGCAGGAAGGACTTTTCTCATGATCATCCTTTACTATTGGTGACAAACCAACCATCATCCTTTTTTCGTTAACAAATTAACTACTGAACTATGAGAAATTGATACCGCTACCATCGTTGTCACGTTTGCCGTTAACGCTTTGACGATGAACCATGGTAGTTTGAGGACGAAACGCCACGGTGTGTCGTGAAACCACCGCGGTGTGTCATGAAACCGCTACGGGTTGACGACGAAACCACTGTTGTTCTTTGTCAAGCCGCAGCAGTGTGTCAATACACCGCGGTGGCTTCATACCAAATCACCGCGGTGTATTGAGACACCGATACGGTTCCTACATGAACTGTGGTGATTCATTACAATTTTTCGCTTAATTTTTAAAAATTATGGTGTCACAGTGATTTGTATACGAACTGCTACGGCGCCACATTATCATGTTTAACGATAAATTTAATAGTAATGTTGGATTTGATTTTTTTTTATAAGTCAATAGTTAATTTGTTAAAAAAAAATGATAATAATCCAATAATGAAGCAATAGGGTTAATGTATCATTTTTCCTTATATTTTTTCATTTGACCAATTGTTTGTAAGGACTTGACCGATAGCTAACAAGGGTGATGTGATGTCGACTGATAAAATTGTTTTTGACAAAAATGAAATATTTTCATTAGGAAGAATACGTTGATGTAATAAAAATAATATTATTTAAATTTTTTTACAGAAGTTGACTAAAAATTATTTAAAAAGGAAAATCCAAAATTACAAAGATTAAATTGACAAAGTTAAAACTATAGAAATCAAATGAAAAATAAATTATAAATTATAATTTATTTTTCATTTGATTTTATAATTTTTACCCTATTTTATAAATTTTAGGAAAAATAACAAATCAATCATCATAATTTGTGATTAATGACAAGTCAACTACTAAATTATTTTTGCTAACAATTTAACCATTGAACTATAAAAAATGTCGTCACGAACATCACGGTTAACTTTCTAAAAATCGCAATAGAAAAGAACAAATACCCATGGAAAAACGGAAAGAACTCGTGATTTTAAAAGAGATTTTCAGTAGAAAAGAGTTAATGTCCATGGAGAATGGATTTAAAAGATTTTAAATTATGTAAATGAATGCATTTATAAGATTTCGGATTTCATAATTTAGAAGATTTTGTAAAAGAATGTTAATATTTTAGTTTTTGGATGATTTAGAATTGTTTTACAATCCATGGGAGAATCACAGTTTGTCTATGTTGTCTGTGTTTTTCTACAAAGAAGACAATGATCGACGACGATCAGCAGCGGATCGTGTAGCAATCCACAGCGTCTTAACGACGATCCTCGGCTGCTGGACCACGACCGCGGTGGCTTGACAACGAACCGCAAGGGATTGACGATGATCCGGGACAGATTCATAAGAAGGAAATTCTTTTCTTTCATGTAGTACGACGATGAATATTTGCATATCGATAATTCTCTCAAATTTCAACGATTTTGGATGCTTGAGAACTCTTTTTCCATCGTCTTTTCGCGATGCATAGGTAGGAAACATTTTTTTTGTCATTTGATGCTTAACATAGTAGATTTGGGCAGAAAAATGTGCGGAGCTTCACAGTTTTGAATTGTGTAAGAGAAATTAGAGGACTTAAAAGCGTTTTTATGCCTCAAAAGTGGGACGAGCTGCCTATGGCATCTTGCCAACATTTAGATCTCGAAAGGTTATGCGAAATTAAAAAAATATTTTTCCAAATCAGTCGACTAAGTACAAAGTTATGGAATTCTGAAATTTTTGAGTAAACGATCTTATTTTTTCCTTGCCCGAATCTACTTTGATATGCACCGAATGACAAAACAGATCTCTCCTACTTGTCTATCGCGAAAAAACGTTGGAAAACAAGTCCTCAAGAGTCCAAAATCGTTGAAAATGGAGAGAATTATCGATTTGCAAAGATTTACCATTTCTTTATGTGAAAGAAAGAAATCTCCTTCTTATCAATCTGCTGCTGTGGTGGTCAAGCCACTGTGGATCATCTTCAATCTATCGTGGTTCGTCGTCAAGCCGTCGTAGTTCGTCGTTAAAACATTTAATAGTAAATGTGACAGTGATGTTAGTGACGACTTTTTTTTATAGTTCAATGGTTAATTTATTAGTAAAAATAATTTAGTGATTAACTACTAATAGGTTTCATTTTTTTCAAAATTTTATATCACTGTGTAGAATTAGAAGTTGTTTGGTCTCTATAAAAAAAGCGTTTCTTTGTCAACCCTTGAAAAACCTAGACATGTCTACCATTCTATCATCATCCTCATCATATCATCATATAAAAACCAGTTTCTTCTAAGGACCCGGTCGATATCTGTCCTGCAAACTATCCTTTCGTACGAACAAAATGGTGGGCAAAAAATGGAAGCAGAAGGCGAAGGAGGCTATCAATTCTCTCTCTCTAAAACCTCCATTGTTTTACCTCCTCACCACCAATCTTCTCTCCCTTCTTCTGCCTCTCGCCTTCCTCCTCTTAGCCTGACTCAGCTCTGATAAATTCCTTTTAGCTCTATCCCCTCGGCCGCCATTGGAGAGCCTTCCATCTTTCATCCTTTCTCTCTTTCTCGTCGCCAACCCGTTTCTTCTTTACGTCATCGTCTTCTTCGTTAGCTCCGCCACTCTTGTCTACAGCCTGACTGGTAAACTCGGTGTTCTCCATGTCTTTCCACGTCTTTTTATCGTCCCCCTTTGTATACTGCCTGGGTTTTCATCTGCTCTCTGCAAGTGTGCGTCGGTTTAGCCATTGAAGGAAGCATAGCCATCGGAGTCGAAGCTTCTAGCTATGGCGTTAAAAAGGGGTTAGTAACCAGAGCGTTTTTCTTCTTCGGCCTGCACCAGACGATGCTTCACTGGGAGAAAATGGTGGTGAAACGGGTGGTTGATGACACCGTTTTCGGAGTTTATAAGGAGGAGACGTGGTTTGGAAAGGTAACCATGGCTATAACCTTTAGCTCTCTGTGGTGGTGGAAGTTGAGGCATGATGTAGAGGCTCTAGTTGTGATCGGCGAAGCGAAGAGATCAGCGCTGATGGATAATGGAGGAGATGATTGGGCCAGGTGGTGCTTATATTTTCTTACGGTGATAATTGGGATTGTCAAGGTAGTCAAGGTCCTTTCGTGGCCGCTCTGTAAGATTTTGCCTTGCGTGGGGAAGAGGAAGAAGTCGATCGTTGAGGTTGTTGAAGCCGAGGTCTAGTTTTAAATCAGTTTAAACATTTCTCAGTTTATTCTTTGTTTTTCATTTAGAATTTTATAATATAATATTCTCTGTCACGCCGATTCAATCTTGTATTTTAATTTCATAATATAACTACATATTGACTAATGACATGTCTTCGCTTATCATCTCACGAATTAAAATCTATGGCGAAATGCACTTTTCGTGTGTTTATAGTTTAGAGCAAGGTTCATTTGTTTCTCCTAGTTGAAAATTTTCAACGAAGTACTTATAATTTTAATTTTATTTTTAAATGATTATCCTATCAATATTTATTGTAAATTCAAGAGAATATATGATTTTATTTTTATCAATATTAACAAAAATATCATAGTTGCTTGTCTATCAACCAGAATCAAACCTACAATCGAAGGTGTGTTTTCCTTTTGTTCCTTTCGATCATCCAACCAATCGACCATAAGCTTGGATTCACTCGATCGAATAGCCAACTAAAATATTTTTGTTGACATAAATAAAAGGGAAAATGACAAACCAATCATCATACTTTGTAATCAATGACAAGTCAACTACTAAACTATTTTTACTGACAAATTAACCACTAAACTATAAAAAAAAAAGTCACCGCTAACATCACTGTCATGTTTGCCGTTGATTAACGATCCGTGGTGGATCGTGTAGTAATTTGCGTTGGATTGATAAGAAGGAAATTCCTTTCTTTTACCTAGAGAAATGGTAAATCTTTGCAGATCAATAATTCTCTCCATTTTCAACTGTTTTGGATGCTTGAAGACTCGTTTTCCATCATTTTTTTGTGATGCACAGGTAGGAGAGATCTGTTTTATCATTCGGTTTTTATCAGAGCAAATTCGGATAGGAAAAAAATGAGAACATTTCATCTTTCTACTTTCCTCTCCCATTTGCCTATATTTTGCAATACCTTGCTTCACCATGGAAATGCTATCTGCAGACACAATGATACAGTACCATTTTTGGAGACATGTTGCGCATGTGTATTAGGAGAAGATTAATGTGACTTGTGCAAAAAAGTTAGCCGCAGTAGGGAGAAACTGTCCTCTAAACGTGCGGAGCTTCACCGTTTTGAATTGTGTAAGGGAAATTGGAGAACTTAGAAGCGTTTTAACCCTCAAAAGTGGGATAAGCTACCTTTGGCACCTTGCCAAGAAGTACATCTCAAAACGTTATGCGAAATAAAAAAAAATTCATCCAAATTGGTCAACTGAGCACAAAGTTATGGCCTTCTGAAGTTTTCGAGTAAATGATCTCATTTTTTTCCTGTCCAAATCTACTCTAATATGAATGACAATACAGATCTCTCCTATATATGCATCGTGGAGAGAATTATCGATCTGCAAAGATTCACCATTTCTCTAAGTGAAAGAAAAGAATTTCCTTCTTATCAATCCATCACGGATCGTCGTCAATCCACCGTGGATTACTATAAGATCCGTCGTGGATCGTTAATATTATAACGTTTTTTTAACATATTGATCTGCAGTGGATTACTACACAATTCGCCGCAGATCAAAATCAACGGCAAACGTGATAGCGATGTTAGTGGTGACTTTTTCATATATTTCAGTGGTTAATTTGTTAGCAAAAATAGTTTAATGGTTGATTTGTCATTGATCACAAAGTATGATGGTTGGTTTGTCAATTTCCCTAAATAAAACTAAGGTAAAATAGTTTACTTCAAAACTGAATGTGATAATCAAATTGAAAGTAACAATAAACTTTGGGAACTAAAAATAAACTTTTGCATAAAATCTCTGTCTTACCCAAAAAAACTAATAACAAAAAGAATAAAATGCAAAAATCACGTTAATTGATATAATTTTGGGTAATTAACAAAACAACAAATGAACTATGGGCTTAGTGACAAAGCAAACACTAAACAATTTTTGTAAGACACTAAACTATGAGAAATAAACACAATATTGATTTCATATTTTCCGTTAACTTATTGAAAGAAACATTAAAAACAAAAAAAACTTTCCAATTTTCCTACCTCTCTGAGTATCTCTCTAACAAATTCGTTGAACTCTAATTTCAATATTGTCACGACCTCCAAGGGACTTGAGACAAAATAGAGAACGACCCGACTAGAAAGAACTGAATCATCCGACTCTTTTTACTTTAATTTTTAATAATTAGCCACAAAAGTTTTAATACATTTATTTAAAGGCTAGGGTCCAATATGACATGGGCTAAACAAGTCTAACAAGTGTCCAAATAGTATAGCAATATAAACAAAAAATAAATGTGCAGAATAAAAATATATAAATTAGGAGTTATTATTATCCATAACAAAATATACCTCACAGAGCAACTCTCAAGGAAAAATTATAAAGAAATACTAAAATAAATAAATCCCACCAAATATAGTCATGATTCGGAAACTAGAAGTCTTGCTGATAAAGACATGAAATGATGTCATTGGGGTGAGTTTACTAAACTCAATAGGGATCAAATTTTATATTCAACAATTAATTTAAAATAGTGATTAAGCATGCATGATCATAAAATTTATGTTTCATAAATTTATTTTTAGAAAATTATACAAAATGGCACGCGTTTAAAATAATCCACTATAATGTGGTACATAATTAAAATAAACTCTTGCTATACCAAAATAAAATCCTAGTGAAATAGAGTTACTCACGGACTCCAAACATACCATGCCCTTGGCATATCACATAATAAAAGTGATGTTTGGCGATCACAAAAACCACATAAATACCTTGATCAACTTTAGGGTTTTGCGCCTTGGGACACAACACTTACAACTATCTCATTACTCTAGTTAACAACAAACAAATACATCATCATACGGTAGAATGTGCGTAAAGAAAAATAGACCTCAAATTGGGTCAATTGAACTCAGTTCACACGACCAATTCAATAATTTTTATATGCATGCTTTAATAAATTGTACAGTGAACTACTACATATAATATACAAATCTGACAAGCCATAAAATGGACTAATCATTTTATATGAGAAACGTCCCAAAATATTATTTTCTTTAAAAAAAATTATGCAATGTTGTGCATAAAACTAAATCTCCATCTCAAAGTAGGCTTATCATCAACTCAAGTCCAACTATCCAAAAAGTCTAATTTTAGAGTCCATGATTTTAAAATAAGTTTTTGAGTACTTATCCAAAAATAAAATCGTCAAATTTTTGGATTAAATTTTATATATTAGAATTCCCAAATTTTCACTCAATAATCCTAATTGGGTAGAAAATACCAAAAATTTGGCCCAAAACAGGTTAAAAATAGGCTCTGGACTGCAACCCAAAACAACCTTGGTTTGCTTCCTATATAGGTCTAGACCTTAGGCCTAGATCGTATGCCCAAGTGGCCAATTATGCAGTCCAATCAAGGCTTGAATTCACAGCCTGAAAGGAATAGACCCAACTACTATTCTTCTCCTTCCACTCCGATGTAAGCGAGTTTGCCGTTGGCTAGGCTCATCGTCTTGGCCTGTCACTCTACAGAGCAAGGTAGTGGTGACCTGCTCCATGACTCAGTGTTCATGAGTTGTGATTCTATGTTTTCTCACAAACATTATCCAAGGCCATTAACACATTTCCTATACAAAAACTTTTGACTTCACAATTTAATTTTAGGAAATCAAAAAATTCAAACCAACTTGCCAGTAAACACATAAGTACCAAAAGGAAAATCCAATTTTTATACCTTAATAGCTTTCCATTTTCTAACTACAGAAGTTTTTGTAGCGATCTGGAGAATCCAATGCTCAACCCCTCCCAAAATCTACATAATTTCCTTTCAAAAATTTCAAAACTTAGCCAATAAATTGAGATTATAAAGTCGAAAAAAAATCCGACTTACTGCGATCGACTCCTGTGTCACAGAGAAGAAAATTGTTTCATGAATTCTGTGATTTTTCCGAAAGGAAGAAAGAGGCGATGAGAGGTGGGCGACAGAGAGGAATGGCTCTGCTTTAATGCAAAGGAGGGAGGAATGTTGACATTTCTCCTTCATGGAGAAGGAAGGATATGGGGGAGGAATTCCTTCCCGGTCCACAACACTCCTGCAAATTGGGGATGAATTTCCAAAAATAAAAATAATAAATAAATAATATTTTCTTTTCTTTTTAAATGCCAGATATTACAAATATCTTCAGTTTGTTTAACTTTGAAATCAATTTGGTATCAATCCAACAAAATTATTGTCGCTAGATGGAAATATTGATGATTACAACAATTAGAGTGAAAAACTATTTTTAATCCAATTAAGTTTGATTATCGAGAGGTTTGTATAGTTCATCAGTAACACCGGAATAAATCTATATAGTTTGTTACTCTATAAACTCAAATAATTCAATAATCTGAGGTCACTTAATAAAAATAAAAATTTCTAGTTAAACTGTTTATTGAAAAATCAATGTACTTCAAGCTAAACATGTTTCTGATCCATTGAATAAACTAGCCGAAAAATTCATTGTCTGCTACACTAAAGAACGACAAAGAATTCATCAAATGGATTGGGAAAGTATTTTCCACAACAAAAGGCTCGTTTCCACTGCGAAAAGAATCGATTCCACTGTGGAAGGCTCATTTTCGCTTCATTTGTTGAATTCTTTGTCGTTCTTCAATGTAGCAGACAATGAATTTTCAGCAAGTTTTGTTAGTGGATTGGAAACATGTGTAGCTTTGATTACATTGATTTTTCAAAAAATAGTTTAACTAAAAATCTTCCATTTTCACTGGACAACGTTAGATTATTGAACTAATTGAGTTTATCATGTAACAACTGTTTGAATTTATTCTGGCGTCACTGATAAACTGTACAAACTTGTCGATAATTAAGTTTAATAGGATTCAAAATTGTTTTTTACCCTACTTGCTATAAGCATCAACATTTCCATCTAGCTACAATAATTTTACTAGTTTGATACCAAAATCCATATTGAAGCTAAACAAACTGAATTTATTGAAATTAAAGTTCAACGAATTCGGCAAAAATATGCTCAGAGAGTTAGAAATATTGGAAAGTCTCCTCATTTTTAATGTCTCTTTCAATGGGTTAACAAAAAATGTGACTGCAATGTTTGCCTCGTTCATTTCCCATAGTTTTGTATGTTATTTTTTAACATAAATTGTTTAGTGTTTGTCTTATCACTGATTTTATAGTTCAGTGGTTGTTTTATTAATTACCCTATAATTTTTCATCTCCACATCAACTGAAAGTATCACACCCCGTGAGGAACCCAATAAAAACGAGGAGCGATTCAGTCTAAAAATAGACCAAACCACTTGACCCATGTCTTAAATTATTTCATGTAACAACAGAGTCTCAAAGAAAATTAAAAAGTAAGGCCCAAAGAAAGTGGGTCAAACTGAAGTTCAATGGTGATATAAAAAATAAAGTGGTAATATAAATTCTGAAATAACTATGCTAAAACAAAATAATAATAATAATAATAAAGGTCTAATAGAGGTATCTAACAAAGTCTAACTTTTTAAAAATGAACTCTCAAATAAATAAACTATAAGTGTAAATCGCTGATCCTACCCTTCTGTTGGCTGCTGAAGATCTTCCTTACTAAAACCTGATAGGGGAGAATCGTTTGGGGTGAGTGGACAAATCTCAGTAGGGATAGAATTTTATATTCAATATTAAAGTAAAGAAAAATGTATAAGCATGCCAATATAAAATATTTTATAAAACTTAGTATAAAACGTACATTATGACAAGTTTTAAAATATTTCCTTACAGTGTGGTACATGCATAAAATAAGTCTCTATTATATAAAATTTCAGTGAAAATGAAGCAACTTATGAAATCCGAGCACACCATGTCATAGACATAAACAATAATAATGGCGATATTTAGCGATCGTAAAGCGATAAACAACGTTGATTTGATTAGAGTTTTGCATCCAAGGACAGACACATACAACTTTCCCATTTCTCTAGTTAGCAAACAAACAAATACATCATCCAATAGTCAAATGTGCGTAACAAAATAAGACCCCCCATATAGGTCGATCAAATTTGGTTTACTAGACTAAGAGTATCAATAAAGTAATGTGCATGCTCAAAGAGAACATATCTAGTTAAATATATATATTATATAAAAACGGACACATCATTTTATATGAGAACACTTCTCAAAATAATATTTTAGAAAATGATACAATGCTGGACGTAAAAATAAATTTTTACCTTAAACGGACCTACCAAAGTCAAAGCCAAAGCCAAAAACCAAGCAACTAAAATTTCAAATCTTAGTGTGAAGCCTTGGAAGCTATCATTATATATATATTCATTATTATGTTTTCTAAATTTTGAAAAGTTTTTTGGAACCTATAACTAGAATAATAACCAACTCAGGGATTTTATAAAACAGTCCCATGAAAAATCGGCTAAAAATATGCCCCGCTCAACTCGAAAGCTTTCGATCGTCTGAACAGTTGACTAGAAAAATTGCCGTAGTTTCTGGTCTGGATGCCTAACCAACATGAGTATGCCTGAACTGATGGTTTGGACGCCTGACTTGAACTGTCCCATAACTTTAAAAAAAAACTATAATTTTCTTCAATAATAAGTCTTAAATCAATCTAAAAGCATACCAAAACAAAATCTAATTCATTTTTGTCCATGAATCTTAAATCAGATTACAAAATAAAATAATAATATTTTTATATGAAACCCTAGATCTGAATCAAAACTTTGAAATTAGTGTTAAATCGGTACTTACTTTTGAAAATTCTCAATTCCCATTGTAAAATCACTGTTTCTATAATACCATAAAAATACGTTTGGTAAACGTAATTAGTCCAGTATAAGTGACGTCCACCTTTCCCAAAAACATCCGTCTACCCTCTCACCATAAACGACGTCCGTCCCACTACAAGGGACGTCTGTCATTCCCATTTTCCTTAGTTTTCCATTTATGATTAATTCCTTCAACGTATAATAATTACACTAACGTTATTGTAAAAGCTATGAAATTTTTAAATAAGAAATTCCACGTGTAAATTTTTCACGTTAAAATCGGTCATGGCGTTGAAGAAGTTGACCGAATTTTCGTGTAGCGGCCACATATGCAATTTGGGTGAATTGGTCAAAGTCGGTGACATTAGGACTTTCCGAATAAAGAATTCAATTGGACAATTAATTTGGAACTGTAGCATTGTTAGATCATGTTAAGATTAAATTGAGAGTTTGAATAGGTTATATGATATATAATGTATATAATTGGTGTATATACATTTAAATAAAATGGAAAAAAAATTAGGAAAATTATTGGATAAAAGAGATGAGTAGAATAAGTGAAATAGGGGTACGAAGAGTTGAAAAATGAAGAGGGAGAATTAGGGGGAAAAATCCCGCCAAAATTTTCGCAATAATAAAGTACAAGGTTTAGGTTGTAAAAAAATAAAAAAATAAAACTGAAATCTGGAGAAGAGGAAAACCCTAGTTTTCTCTTCCCCATTTCCACCCCCCCCCCCCCCTGTTTGCTTCGGCCGAGAGAGAAGTCAAGAGGGAGAAGAGAGATGCCGGCGACCAACGAACCGACGAACTCGATGGACGGCAGGGACGCGACGACGTTCGGCCAGCGAGCTCTGTGCAGAGGTGATCGGTGAGCTCCAAGCGGCGAGCAAGCGGGAGCTCCGTGAGCTAGCAGAGGTGATGGGTTTTGTGACGTCGTTGGTTGATCTATGTTGTGGGTTTACAGTGAACTAATCAAAGGATTTCAGAGAGACGACCTCCGGCGATAGCAGCTCCGGATCTGATTCTGGTGAAAACAAAACCCTCAATTCTGTTCTGTTTTGTTTCGGTGAGAAAACAAACGCCTATATTGTCTCTGTTCTTGGAAAATTTGAAGTGTGATTGTTCTCTGTTTTTGGTTGGATTTTGGATGAAAGAACCGTATGAATGACTTACTGCTCTGTTGGGTTTTTATTGGTGAAATAATGTCGAAGGAAATCCTCTGTTTAGATTATCTTGTGTTAAGATTTTCTGCCATATTGGATGTTGTTTCTGTTTGGGGGAAAGGATCCGATAATGTATTGTTGTTTGGATAATTTGATTCTGATTGTTGCCATCAATAGCGTAGCTTTCAGGTTTTTGTTTAAACTGTTGCGATTATAGAAAATGGCTGGAGATAAACTGTCATCGATGTTTTTGGTTGTTTGGATGGGAATGTTGCAGTGTTTAATTCCTGCTTGAAATTTCAGAATGTATTATGGTGCTGGAAATAATTGTTAGGTTCCCTAAATTTGATTTCTGCCTTAAAGACGGTAAAAAATGTTGATATGTTAGGTTAGGGTTGTTCTTGGGTTCAGTTACTTGTCTTTGAAAAGGTTTAACTTCGTTTGTGTAGTTGGAGTTTACTAAAATGTTGAAGTCGAAAGAGTAGAGAATAATTATTGTTTGTCATTGGTGGATTTGGAGATCCTAACTTGAGTTGTTATTTTGAATGATGGATTTTAATTATAATTGAAGGTAAGTAATCCAAGGAGTATGAATTGAACTTTGGTCTTGAGTTATATATTGGTTAAAGTTGGATTTTAAGTTTAAAGAATGTTGTTAGATAAAGTTGGAAACTTTATTGGAATTCTTTGCAAGTTGGTTGGTCTTTGTATAGGACCCTCGCTTATTTCCTAGAATTTAATTGTGATATTCTCGCGTTTATACCTTTGTTAGGCTTGATCAATTTTGGCGAGTGTGATATGATTCTCGAGGAGGTTGTAGCTCCGGGTACCAAGAGAGAACGCCAAAAAGGTAGGGATTTCTATACCTCTTGCGTTATATTGCATCGTACCCCGTTTTCAAAATAATTATTTTGTGGAATACCACACTTGAAAAATGACGAGGACTGTTCGACAGCACGTCAGTTTTTATTAGTAGTATGTTTTCTCGCGTTTAATTTCGTACATGGTTTGAAATTTATTGTGTATATGTTGAGGGATGGATTCGCTATCCCCTTTGATACCTTTTACTGCGTGAAGGTTGATTGTTTGACGTGCAACAACAGATAGGGGCATTGGTGACGTGTCCTCAGGTCGAAAGCCCTGAAAGTCGTAAACAGTATGGGAGGGTGATGACGCCTCCTAGGGTCGAAAACCCCTAAACCTGGCCAGGATTTTGTCCCACGAATTAGACGGTTGTCAGTCGCTGAGACTTATCTTAACCTAAGTACCAATTCCATTTGACGGGTGGACGGCCGAGTTTACTCATCGGCAACCCTCATTCATTCGGAGCCTCTAGGTATCTTAGCTGTTAAATAAGTCCACATATAGCGAGCAACTGTATCTGTTATATTTGATCGTAAGACGCGTTGGATCTACAGCCACCGTCATTTATACTTCCTCCTGCCTCATAAGGTGTTGTCGCCGACGGGTGACCACCTTTTCTCTGTTGAGTGGCCGGTGAGTCCTTGAGTGGCGGGTGAGTCCTTGAGTGACCCCTTTTCACTGATGACGTTTTCAGATTGGAACACGATGATGGCCTATTTTACGAGATAAGCTGTCTATGTATATAGCAAGTTTTTTTTTCGATAAAAGCCAGATCGATGGCCTTGTGCCAGATTTATAATATGATAAGAGATTTTAAATTAAAATCCATGTACGGTAAAATGAGAAACACAACCCTGATTTTGAAATTATAGAAAAATCAGTTTTGCATGAGGTGTACCTAGTATAGCTATACTTTACTGAGTTGGTCACTCATCCCAAACGACTCCTCCCCAAAACTTCAGGTAAAGGCAAAGAGTAGCTAAGGATCAGGAGCTGAAGTGTTCTATTATTTTTCCTTGAGTGATTCATCGTTTTTTTTTTGGTGAGTACAATTATGTTTCCATTTCGGTCTGTAAACCTTAAACACAGTTGGTTTTGGATTTGTTGCACAGTACTTGGATTTCATTTTAATTTACGCACCGTTATTTTTTCGTGATCCCTACTCGGACCTAGGCCCATATCCTTTTGGGCCGAATTAAATATTTATAAGTCTTTTCGCTAAAACACACGCCTTGGGCTAGGTGATCGGGTTCTCTATGAGGATCGGGTCGCCTGACCTGGCGGTTCTGCCAGGCCCATTTTCGGGAGTCTCTGGAAAAAGAGAGAAATAATGAGAGACGAGGCCGAGAAGAGATGTGGAAATAGAGAGAAAGAGATAGGGAGTTTGCTAGAGAAGTTGTGAGCCATGAAAGAAAAGAGAATTAAAGTGAAGAAGGAAGAGGGTGAAGGTAAATGCTCTCTGTCCCATTTATGGGTAATGCTCACTGTTGATTATCAGTTGTTCAGGTATGCACTATTGTTGGTTGTGATTTTTACCCGATAATCTCTTATGTGATTCTTAAGCTTAGTGATGCTTCCATATATTGTGAAGGTTTTTCTGTTATTACTGCCCTGTTGGATGTACTTATTGGACGTGAAGAATAGATGTATGCTCTATTTCATGAAGTTGGAAATGAATTATTCTCTGTCAGTTGCGCTTCGATATATATATATATGCTCTATTAAATTGGAGTTAATGGATAATGAAATGTTGCCCTATTCTAATAAATATTGCCATAAAATATTGTCGAGAGTTCACTATTATGATGAAGTTAGAAAATGGAATTAGTAAAATGGTTAATGATGTTAGCCTCTATTGGATTGGAAATGTTATGCATGTACAGGTTACAAAAGGAAATAAGTTTGGGTAATTGAAGGAAATATGGAATAAAAGTATAAGCTTGCATGTTATCAAATTATAGGACTAGGAGTAATGGTATTGATGATTGTTTATTAATGATTTTGAAGGTATTAAAGAAAGAAGGATAGAGTGCTAAAACGCTTTACAGAAGCGAGGTAAGTTGATATTGCTTGTGTTTTAGTCTTTGGGCCCTTACATCGCAACAGTTAGAATTTGTTTGTATGCCTACATTTACTGGATTAAGTTAAGTTATTAATCTTGCATTTGTTCGAGGATTATATTGATGCTTGATGTGTGTTGATTAGAATTAAGTTCATTTATTGATGTGTTTATTAGATATAAGTTAAATTTTGATATGGATTATGCTTGAGGATTATAGGATTGATACTGATCATGCTTTGAGGATGTAGTATTGTATGCATTCATACACATTCATGCAGTATGGTTGTCAAAAGGTTACGAAAATTGTTTTCATGCATGGTTTTTAAAAAGGAAATGTAAACAGATATGAAATATGAATAAAGGAAAATAGATAAAGAGTAAAGAGAAATATGCAAAGAAAATGAGGAGGGTTTGAGTCGACTTAAGTTCACCACTCATTCTCGAAATGTTACTAAAAAAGGCAAATCGTACAAGTTCATCATGATGGTGTACCATCACCATCATGATTCCATTTACGGTCCATTCACAGAAGAGGCAAACGATATAATTTCACCATGATGGTCTAAGATCATCGTCATGATTTCGTTTGCGGTCCATTCCCAAAAAAAGAAAAATGATATAAGTTCATCATGATGGCCTAAGATCACCATCATGATTCCGTTTGCAGTATTAAGTTCACTACGCTGGCCAAAGGTCACCAGCATAGTACAAGTTCACTGCAAGGGCCTAAGTTCACCAATACAGTTTAGGTTCACTGTTAGAATTAAAGTTCAGTAATCATCACAGTTCTATAAGCTAGTAAAAGTAAAGAAAGGAAACAAAAACATAAATAGAAACGGAAACAGAAATAGAAACGGAAACAAAAATAGAGATAGAAAAGAAAATAGAAACAAAAACAAAAAACTTCATATGTGTTTAAAAGCTGAATTTAATGTGCATATTTTATTTTATTTCACTTACTGAGTCTTAGGCTTATAGTTTAAGTCTTGTGATGTAGGTACATGCGAGAACAGGTTAATGAGCAGTTAATGAAGGATTTGCACGCGGATCTTGTGGATGGCTAGGCTAAAGGATTTAAAGAAAAAAGAAAATGTAAAAAGGTTTATTATTTTATTCTCAGATGTTTTACTATAAAGTCTTCTGCTATGTTTTATAAAAGATTTTTCATAAAAGAATTCTATTTACCGTTTTTAAAGGGTTTTAATAATGAAAAGTCTTTTGCTACGAAAAAGTTTTTAATTTTAAATGATTTTCAAATATAACTCTCTTCTAAAAATAACACGTTTTAAAAAAGGAAAATCAGGTCGTTACAGTTTCTGATGACATTATGCATGGATTTGTCAAAATCCAAACCTAAATTGATCCATACACCAGGAATTCAAACTTTGAAGGTAGAAATCATGATACAATAACGATTTAAAATTACTCTTGAAAATTCCTTGTGCTAAGACTACTGATCTCCAACGATTCTCCAAGAAAAGATAAATCTTTAGATGGGTGTCCTCCTGTCTCCTCTGATTATGTCAACTCTAATGAGATTAGAGTTAGTTTCCACTCTAATTATAACCCCCTTGTAACTCCTATCCCACAATAAATATCATTAATATCAACCTCTTATAAAATTACAAAAAAAATCAATTAAATTAAATTTATTTATTTATTTTCCAAAATGCACCTTTTCTTGAAAACTCTCGGTCTTTACATTCTCCACCACTTAAGAAATTTCAACCTTGAAATTAAATTTATTACAATCTCAAAATTCTCACCAAACTAGTGGCTAACTTCGCCACCATCTTTGAGTCAATCTCCTAAGTAGCCCCCCCTTCTCTTCTCCTCATAAGAAATTTCCTCCTGCATAGACACATCGATCCAAGAGATAACATGCAATGGAACGAAAATGTACTTGCTCAATATTGAAACATGGAAGACATTGGGAACAAACCTCAATTGGGGCAATAAATCCAATCTATACGCCATAGTATCAAGTCGTTCTAGAATCCGAAAAGGATCATTAAATCTAGGAGCCAACTTACCTTTCTCTCCTCTGGAGATCTGCATAACTCTAATGTCATCTCTGAACTATTCTTAGTCACTCTTTAATAATTTGCAAATTCTCAGTTGTCTTTTGAATCAAACCAGGCTCAGGTCAAATGATCATTAGCTTCAGCCCAACATAATGGTGATCTACACGGCCTCCCATTCAAAGTCTTAAATGGCAGAACTTCGATTCTAGTATGATAGATGCTAGTATAAATGAACTCCACCAAAGTTAAAATGATTCACTCAACTACCACCAAAATCCAAAAAACATGATCTAGTATGTGCTAAAGGATCTTGATTGACACTCAGACTAAGTATCTATATGAGAATGATGTGTCTTGCTTAAATTTAGCTCAGTGTCTAGAATTCCCTAAAGGCTCTCCAAAATTTCAAAGTGAATCTTGCATATCTATCTGATACAACACTTTAGGAAATATCGTGAAGGTGAACAATGTTCTCTATATACAACTCACTCAACTTTGTCAAAGAGAAATTCATTCTAACTAGAATAAAATATGTAGATTTCGTCAATCTATCAACAATCATCTTTGTGCAGTCCTCGGCAAACTAGTCATAAAATCCATGGTGATTCTATCATATTTCCACTCAAGGATAGGTAGAGGTTGTAACAACCCAACTGGTCTCTGATGTTTAGCCTTAATTTGCAAACAAGTCAAATATGTGGACACATATACTGCTAAATCCCCCTTTATTCCAACCCACTAACACTAATGCTTCATGTTATGATACATTTTATTGATGTTGGGATGAATAGCAAAACTAGACTTATAGCTCTCTACTAGAACTTTCTACCTCAAATCTAAATCACTAAGCACTACAATTCAATCCTTGAAAAATAGAAATTCATTTGAACTGATCTCCCAACCATCAAACTGCTCACCGGCTTGAATTTAGTCAAAATTTTCCTTTAGCTCATCAAAAATTTATGCATATCCTTAACACGTTGCAGAAGTGTAGGAGTCGCTTCCCAATTAAACACACGGACTCTCTAACCATCATCCTAATATTGTAACTCATAATCTCCAATAGTCAAGCATCTCTTCTTGTCTTCCAACACAAGACAGAAAAGAGAACTTGATGATGATGACTCAAGGTATCAGCCACAATATTGACCTTTCCAAGATGATACTCTAAAGAAAAGTCATAACCCTCTATATACTTTATCCATCGGCGTTGTTGGAGGTTCAAATCACATTGCATAAATAAATACATTAAGTTCTTATTGTCACGACTCATAAGCGGGTCTAATAGAAGTGTCATGTCAAACAACCTGATCTTCGGAGAGGACTCGGTTGCCCAACCCAAAGCTAGGTTGTTAGTGAAAGCCTTAACATCAATTTACAGCTCAAAGCCAAGAGAAATGGACCAAGGTCCACATAGTGATTAACAAGAGACAGAAATAGCATAATAATAAATAGAGAAAATATTGTGCATGAAATAGAACCAAACAATACCATACAACAAATTCTACAAACTAAGGAGAGATAAAATCCTCACTACGAGATACAGACATCGATCACCTCAATCAAAACCTGGGTGGGAAAGGGGTCATTGCAATGAGTGACTAATTCAGTAAGAAAACCTATACTATTACAATGCATAAGAAAAACTGGTTTTATCTTTCATCTCAAAACCATGGTCAAATTATATGTTATGCATGGATTTAAAATCATTAAAAATCTATTTTCACCATTTTAACAAAACAGACTTCCTAAGCCATCCATGAGGCAAGTCTCAAAACGTTGTTGTATACATAGAAACCTATAATCAAAATGGTCCTACATCACTTTATCATTTAAGAAAAACAACCTCAGTAAAAAAATAAGGGTTACACATTAGGACCCCTCTGACATACTATCATAGAAAGGCGGCAATCTGAAGACCAAACAGCACCTAGTGAGTCAGCAAGAAGAAAAAATGGGTTGTCGGCAATTTGAAGACTAGGCAACAACACAACCTATAAAATCGTATAAACAAAAAAGGCTGTCGGCGAACAAAGGTTAGCAACGACACAATCAGTAAAATCAAATGACATATACACCCTAGCCAGGTTTAGGTATTCGAAACCTAAGGAGCGCCTCATCACCGCCCTATTAGTCATTTACTTTAGGGATCAAATTCCAAGAACACATCATCGATGCCCTATTATCCATTTTTGTAACATGCAAACAAAAAATCTTCACACAACAGAAGTTGTACTGGGATAGCCTTGTGATACTTTGACACCGAAACTGTCCAAAACATTAAGAAGATTCATCCTCCAGCATAAAATAGCATAAAACAATGATAACCATGCATGAATAAGGTAACATGTAAAACCATACGTACATATACGTAAAAACAAACGTGTTATCGAATAGTACATGTCGAGTTTTCAAATGTCGCAACCCACTAAAACAAATTTTGAAAACCATGATACAATGTAGTATGGTATAAAAATCTCTATCTCGAAGACAACTAAAAGCCACGCCAACCAGTAGAACGCACCGTCAAAAACAGGTATCAAAACTGAGAACACCGTTGGAACCTAAAACCAAACCGGTGTTAAAACTCCAAATTAAGCACTAGGGACAAAACATGAGTCTTAAATGGGGATTCAAAATTAGACCGAAAGAACCAACAACAAGACCTCTCGGCTCAACCCTTAGGATGACACGAGCCCTCACATCGAATTGAGAATCTCAATTGACTGAAAAACAAGGCATGACTGAGGAAACCAAAGGAAGACCAATAGTCCAAAACATCACAAAATCTTATTGTGTGGTCGACCAAGACATAACAATGGTCGACGAAGAACATCAACGTTCTACTAGAACGACACAACGGTCGCCAAGACAATGCTATGGTTGATGAGATATAGTTGCGGTTATCGGGGACAGGCAACAGTCGATGAGACCCAACCAAGGTCAACCAGAATCACACAATAATCAAAGGGTCACTGCTGGGGTTGACAAAGCATGATTGTGGTCAGATGGGATCATGCAATTGTTGGTTTTTAAGTTCCCTTGCATGGCGGAATTACCATTGTTTTAACAATGGTAACGTGCGTTACCTATGTATCATGAAAAATAATTTAACATAAATATAAAAAGGATCGTTGTTATAATATATCAATAATCATATGTAAAAAAATATTATTTTAGATCTAATCTAAAAGATTAAGAAAATATACCTTTGTAGCTAACTTCAAACGAATACAAAATCGGAGAGCTTTGATAATGATTTCCTTAACCTTTGAAAACTTCAATCTTCTCTGTCAATCCTCCTTACCTCGAATAAGCATGTGTGGACGTGATGAACATAGCAAAATCACACTCAATTTATGATAAATCGTGTAATGCCCGTATGTTTAAAAACATTTTTATTTGATTTAAAATATGTCATAAAAATTTTTCACTTTATTTATTTAACATTTGGAATCCATTTTTAAAAGAAACATGAATTCAGAGTATCCATCTGCGGAAATATCACGGAATAATAAGGGTTCAAAATATAGTTCAACGTTTTACCAAAAAGTCCCAATGTCCCTATTACATTGTTTAAAATATTCAAAATACTAAGAGTAGTAATTACCAAAATACCCTACTAAAAATACAAACACCTCTCATCCCATGAGAGCCACACCCAGCAGGTCAATTCGGTTGATAACACGAGGGGTCGTCCTGGAACGCCTCCTCATCCACTGGTACAAACTCTTCGTTATAAAAATCACCTACATCACGGGAAGAACAATGAGCCTAATGCCTAGCAAGAATAAGAATTAATACAATGTAAATGATGCATGAACATACAATGCATTACAGAAGAGAAGCGTTTCTCTTCTGGTAGTTAAGGTGGAATACTCCCTAGAGTCATGTGACCTAACCAGTCACTCCGACAAGGAGATATAGCCATCGGGGGTGTTACCACAAGCAGGTATCCTCACTTTTGTGGAAGACATTGGGGGTTTCAGAACGGGATAAATTGTGAACCCTAGAATCCACGTAGCTAACTTCTAAACCTACCACTCCCTACGTGAGAGGAATCTACTGTATGGAAAGTCACAATTCACCCAAACCCCCCACACGCCTATTTACGTATTTTAGGGATGATACGCAACGTGTAAACAATTTATAAGCCTTAGGATGATGCATGGATGCCAGAAAACAAACATAGGAACAATACACAAAAGTACACAATTATTGTAATATGATTTATGAAACTGTAAGGCAATATAATTTAAAGGCAATGTATGCATTTTTATTGTCATTTCATCCTTTTTCTAGTTTTGGTGTACAACATCGTTAAAGACTTTTTAGGCATTCTTTTAACATTCCGAGCAAGGAAAAACATGGTTTAGTTACAACATATTTCAATTTGCCTCAACGTATTTATAATACTGTTACACCAAAACATACAGCCCATGACATCAAGTAATCAATTATTTCAACAATTTCTCAATTTCAAGTCTTATGCTCTCAACATTGAATCTGTTCTTTCCCCCGACAGTAATGGTAATATTGACTTCAAACAGAATTCTATGTAGTCCAATTTAACATTCACTACTTTCCACAGTTAGTGACAATTGGCATATTAGATAACAACATTAAACAGTCCAGGACTTCCACCAATTTCCAATTCAGACTTTCACTTCTTCTTAATTATCAAACTTAACGACCCATACACATCACTTAAAAGCAACTCAAGGCATTGACAGTCTAATTAAAAGAGTATCAACCCAAATTCCAGCAGATTAGATCAGAATTTATCATTTCAAGCAAAACACTTCAAAGCAAGCAACATCATCCAAAACCCGTGATGTAGGACCATCCCTTGGTCAACAACATTCCAATTCTTACCTTGGTTCTCCAGCAAATTAACAATATCACAATAGCTCCAACAACAGCTCCAACAGCCACCAAGGGAAAGTTTTCCGATTATTTAAACCTTTACACGTTTCCTAAGCAGACACGGCATTAGAGATTAAACCCAATACTCAAAACCAACTTGTCCCAACATTTTGAAGATTCATAACTAAATTGAAAATAAATTCTTACCTCCTCGTTACTTCACTGGTGGTTAACCACTTCTCAACAAAGTAGCACTCCAATTGTTACTCCACAATTCTATGCTTCACTTAATCCCACAATCTACTTCTTCTATCACATTCATAACACAATATCTCTCTCACACTAGCAGAACCAAATACAGGGAAAAAGGGCTTGTCTCTTATAGATAAAGGGAGTGAAGGAGAGAGCTGAGTAGCTGTAGGGGATAGCTGGAACACTGAATTGATGAGGTAGTTGCCCAGGGATGATCACACATATCAATGGAGGTTGGTCCAGTGATGAAACGCCATGTGGAAGGTTTCCACAACTCTGGGGAGAATGGACATAACGCAGGGGAGAGCAGAAGAGAGAGAACGGGCTGAAAAGATAGAATTCGGAAGAGAGAGATTGAATTTTAAAAAATGGGTTTCTCGCAGACTTCTGACTTTTAAGACGTTGTTAGGCGTCCAAATTCGTTTTCGGTCGTCCGAAAACACATAACAATTGGTACATATTCAAATTGACAACGTCCATGGCGTCCATGCCTATTTTTGGATGAGACCATCGGCGTCCGAAAACACATATAATTTGTATAGATTCAAATTGACAACGTCCGTGGCGTCCACTCCCGTTTTCGGACGAGACCATCGACGTCCGAAATCTCCAAAATCCCACAGATCCGTCACGGACGCGAATCTCTTCGTCCGCTTCGTCTGCAAGTCGTTTGAATCCCAAAAATCGTGCATTTTTCATAAGTTTTCCCTTTTTAGGTTATTTTTCAACATTAACCCTCTACTTTTCATGCACAACTCATGCTGAGAGTTGCATAATTTGACGCAATATCCTTATATTAAGATTACCCAAAATTATTACATCATAAAAAGGAAAAATATATTTTTCGGGGTATTACAGATCGTATTCTCAACATATGAGACAAACTATTTGGATTTAGAAAACACTTCTCTAAAAGCCAACACGAAAGACTCACAAATTTGCTCTCAAAATAAATTCTTCAATCTCAAAGATTTCAACCACTCATGCTAATGAGGTTGAACCTCTATTTATAGTGGAATAACTCTATAATGGTCAGTATGACATTTAGAGAAAATCACTACAAATATTAATCTCTCATTTAAGTTATAATTGATTTCATTCATTTATAAAAAAAATGTTATAGAAATCAAAAAATCTTGTCACCATAACTCAATACTTGACACAAAGACGTTAACTCAAATTTAACATAATCCTTTTTAAAAACCATGTTCAAAACTTACTTTATGTTTGTTAATTAACTGAATAATCAATAATTCAATTATTTCATTTAATAGAATATAACAGACATATTAACTATGACAACTGTTGTCATTGTGACTTAATCAATTGAATAATCAATAATTCAATTATTCCATCTAATGGAAAATAATAAACTTATTATTGAGTGTATTAAATATTTAATTCATAATTAATTATTTAATCTTATTTGTTCATTTTTCTTTTATTTGAATAATGATAGAAGATAAAGAAGGGACTGATGAACCTATAGTTGTAAGCTCCAATAATATTTCGTTAATTAATATAAACTCTTTATAGTAATTAACATAATTATTAACTCTAAAGTAATTATACTAAATACTTAGAGTTACACTCTCAAAAACTATAGAGTATATTTACTCAAAGTAATGTCCATTGATATAGTCATTACATATGTATTAACCTTCCATTTAGATTCATAATAGAGATAGGTTTATAATCTGTTAACCTCTCATATTATGTCTTTATCCTTGACAACAATTAGTTTTTGATTGAATAATTAATTCATAACGATTATAAATTGTGCGCTAATTATTCGATCTCTGAACTAATAAACAAGGGAATTTATAGAAATAGATTTCATTATATTGATTTTAACATTCTCAGCTATCCATTTTAATTCACTCCTAATATACAAGGAATACAAATCATAGCTTGTACAAAATTTTACCAAGTAAATCAAATAATAAATTAAAATGAAATAGGTGTTTGTTAAATACAACAAATTAAGATCATACATATATGACAATCATTATGATAAAATTAATTGTTATATATTTAACAGATATTGTCATAACAATATAATTTTATCTGGTCTAGTCCTATATAATCGTATTATGTAATTATACATTCACCATATATATAGTCGGGATATGACTATATATTCTTAATGAGATAAACTATGTTTATGAATATAAACTATTTGAATTTTCCATACTTCAAATGTAAGTCATGGACTTATTTGGTTATTACTCTTTATATTTTATCTCACATATATACAATATATATGTTAATATAAAGTTAGCATAAATAACCAAGGAATTTTCTATGAATTTTATAAAACATAATCTAAAATGTTAACATAGTTTCAATCAAATTATTCATATATTACAAAATTGTTCTATTACATTTATTTATTTGGCACATTACTCCCAATGGCAACGTAAACAAGCAATTACTACGGTCAACCAAGACACAATTAATGGGAAATGGTTGAAGTCATCTAGACCAAGCAATAGTCAACGAAACACGATGGCAGTCATCCGGGACCTACGACGAGGTAAACATCCACTATTTTGCTTTATAAAACTCTAGGGAAGGATGGAGGAGAACTAAACCAGGGTTAAGAAAACAAATTGATGGATAAACTGCTCAATAATATGAAAAACTGCACGGAGAGATCAACCAGGACTCTACAACGGTCAATCAAACCTTGAACTAGTCGACCAGAGATCTTCTTGGGTTGACCGGATAACTCTGGGGTCGAGTGGGACATACATAAGTCGAACAGAACCTGCTCTTGTCGACCAAAGGCTCCAACAGGTAGACTAGAACAAGTACTGGTGGACTAGGGACCCTCTCCAGTTGACCAAAACATCTCTGAAGTTGACCAAGACCTACATAGGTCGACCTGAACCAGCCCAGGTCGACCAAAGGCCCCCACATGTCAACTAGAACCAGCACTGGTCGACTAGGGACCTTTTCTAGAGGACTAGAACACCTCTACTTTTGACCTGACTCGCCAAAACATTTTGAAACTCTCGGTCATTTTTTTGGTCAACCACACACTTCCAGTGATATACCAGGGATGATTTTCCAATGCAAAACTGCACGGAAAACGCATTGTTTAAAATGTTTCTCACCCTCAAATGGCTATAACTCTTGCATAGACTCTAAATATACCAATGTAACATAGAAATAACTAAAGAAATCAAGTATCCAAGCTCTAATCCAAGACCAACTCAAATGGATTTTCAAAAATAAAATTGAGGGAATACTACAAACCTTCATGAAAGACAAAGATTAGAACAAGGTGAACTCAAATAAGTCAAAGAAATGACTAATAATCGGCACCCTAGCTCCTCCCTCCCCAC
>CM039474.1:18423490-18580867 GCA_022433065.1 Begonia loranthoides
GACGCTCCACGCGAACGCCAGCCGATGTCCCTGCCAACACCGACCATCAACGCTGGCCAACAAAACGCAAAGGAGGAAGACAGAAATCGTCGACGTACCTCAACTACACCTCTACCACAGCCGAAAAATCGTCACCGGCATGATTTGCTCCCGAGCCCCAGCCTCCCGCGACCTGCATCGTCGTTCCTCACTCATACTTCTAAATTTATCCATAAATTAGAATACCACCCATTATTAATTTAGTTTATCAAATTAAATTAATATACCCCATTTATCATTTTTAACCCTATCCTATTCGCTGAACCAAGCTATTTCAGACACCAAATCTCGTCCGCACATGGCATCCGTGTGTTGTCTGAAAGTGTCCATGAATAGGATAGAGGCAAATTAGAGGATACCCTAACTCGTCCGCAGCCGTCCCAACTTCGTCTGAAATTGTCCAAATTTAGAACAGATTCGATGGGGACGCCGTTCTTCTCGTCCGCATCATCCAAAATCTCGTCCGAAACGTCACAGCATAGTGAATTCAAGACGATATCATGCATCCCTAGACTCATCCCAAACGTCGGGGACTCAACGCAATGCACTTGCGGACGACATAGCGCGTCCGAAGTGTCATCCCCAGGCGTCCGAAAACACCCTGGACAGTCTTTCTCACTTTCTTTTCCCACTTAACTCCTATTCCATAACATTTCCCCCATAAATACATGTAACAAGATGACATGTATAGATACGCCATGTAATGTCCTCATAACTCTAACACTTCAATTGCCTCACGCATACGAGGGAAACATTAGTGGAATTACCCCTAATTTAACACTCCAGAACGTTCGTGGTAATACCCCGATGGTTATCCAACTTAAAATATCAGGGTGTTACAATAATCATTGCTTTGTGACACCTAATCTACAATGTATTAGGTGGCCCACAAATTCCGGTCGACAGTTACTTAACCTTTGAACGACCGCATGATAACCTGGGGCTTCTTAAATTATGATTTTTCCTTGAGCCAAATGACTACTACTTAAATCCTGGTTAACTACAAACATAGCCCAAGATCAATCCAAGTTTCAGATGTTCATTCGAAAATCCACACCTCACATCTAAAAAATCTCCTCGAGAGCTCTCAAAGTCGGGACGACTGCACTACATTCCCCACATCATTCACCCCAATGTTATATTGACATTTTCTTTTTCCATGCCTTTACTAATTTCATCAACAAAAACCTTTTTAACTACTTTACCCTATTTTAACATCATAATGAACCTATAAGTCACAATTAATATAACTTATCTCAATAACTCAAGAATTTTATACAGTAAATTTTTTTCGTATTACATTCCTCCCCTGTTATAATAATTTTATCCTCAATTTGCTATTCAAATAATTCAAGGGATTTTATCTTCATATTTTGTTCTCTTTCCCAGTTAGTTTCTTGAATTGAGTGATTACTCCAGAAAATGTTAACTAAAGGAATTTGCTTATTCCTCAATTCTTTTGTTCTCGAGTCCAACAATCATACTGACTTCTCTTTATAACTTAAAGTAGACTAAATTTCTATTTCATTAGGCACAATCACTTGAGTACAATCTTTATGCATCTTCTCAACCTTTTCTTCAACGCTGTATTCTATTTTATATGTCATTTTCCTTATTTCAACCACATTGGGGAAAAGTCCCACAAACCGTGGAGAGAGTTTTCTTTTCTTACCAAATCTCATCACACCCTTGAAGAGTTAAACATTCAAAATACCATGTCTCCTTTTTTAAATTCTAACTCCCTTTGTCTATTATCGGTGTAACTTTTTTGCCCACTTCGAGTAGTTAACATTATTTGTCAGATTAATATTATCATGTCAGCAGTTTGTTGTATAATGTTGGGACTGAGTAGGTTAGCTTCTCCCACTTCATAGAGGGAATCTGCATTTTTTTCAATACAATGCATCTACGATGTCATTCTCATTGTAGCTTGATAACTATTATTACAAGCAAATTCGATTAAAGGAAATATTTTGCTCCAACTGACCTAAAATTTCAGTACACAAGCTTGTAACTTGTCTTCTAGAATTTGAATCATTCTTTTTCTTTGTTCATTTGTCAAAGGATGACAAGTTGTACTAAAGGTCAACTATTTGTCATGGAAACCGTGAATTTGTCCTTAATTTGTCATGGAAACCGTGAATCCCTGTTTGATACGATAGATATCGATACTTCATGCAATCGTACTATCTCTTGAGCATATAATTCTGCATCCTGATCCATAAAATATATCTTTCTTACTAGCAAGAAATGGGATGACTTTGTCAATCTAGCAACTATTACCCATATTGCAATACCCCGATACTATTTTTCTTGTATGCACGATGTAATCAAACTTTGGTGATAATTAACTTTTTACGTTGCACATTTATACTTGTTGAATTATGACATGTACATATGGGGCAAATATTATGGGGTAAAAGTTTAGTAGGAAAATGCGAAGAAAAATGAAAATTTGACTCATGCGGACGCCTACGGAAGCCATGAGAACGAGGTTCGGCTTCCGCAAACACTCGAATAGCTTGGGGATGAATGCAAGATGGATCCTCATGTCCTAAACTGACCCTGTTTCTATTCGGACGAAACACGGATGAGGACGAGGTGCGTCCGCATTGAATCTGTTCAATTTTTGGACACTTTTGGATGTTGCGGACGCATTATGCAAACACCATATCGTGTCTGATGTCACTTTCGGATGGTATCGACAAGGCAAGGACGCCAATTCCCATCCGTAAACACAAATTTTCCTAGGGAATTTTACGAATGCGGACGAGACCATCACGTCTGGACTTGTCCGAAATATCCCAGATCTGCGACATATGAGGATTTAAAATTAGAAAAATTGACGTATAAACCAATCAAAACGTGACCCCCCGACAACGAAACGGTCCCCCTCCTGTCCAAACCACGCGAGCCACCTCCTACCTCCATAGGTGTACAGGTTGTCCCCCTTAGGTAAACCCATTTATATCCTCAGCCTTGCGTTCCTTTCCTCCACGTTTTTCCTCTTCTCTGGATACAGCTTCTTTCCTTTTAGAGTGAGTCCCCTACGTGAAGGAGCTGTTGTCCGTGAGTGTTCACCTTCTTGAATGGTAAGGTTTTGGGTGTGTCTTGGCCTGTGGAGGCCCTACCCACAAGTAAATGTGTGTGTACATGATGATTTTTAGTTGTAGTTAACCTCTCCGTGATGATTTGTGCTCGAAGTTAAATCTTTGTGAATTCCTTAGATGCCTTAAACTCCCGTATTTTCCTTTAGATGCTTTACCTATGGATACGTTTCATTTCCTGCATAATGTTGAATTCCATTTACTGGATGTTATGCTTGATAATTTGTTGTTACATTTCATTTCTTGCTTAACCTTGGAGTTTACTTACTGGATGTTAAGCTTGATAACGTTAGGTCCAGTTTGATGGTAAGCTGGTTGAATGAAATGATGAATCAAGGATTTCATACTAATTGCTAAGTAGAAATGATGATTTGTGGAACTCTATTTGTCAATGCTTGTTTATAGTCTCCCCTGAGTTTATAGTGCCCTACACCTTAATAAGTTGTTCTTAAGGATGATCTTATCCTGCCCAATTATTCTAAACTGTTAAATGGTTCTAAAACATGCGTTGTCTTACCTTCGGATAGTTTACTCTCTATATTGTTCGTCGTTTATTCCCTGTAAGCATGTTCATTTTAATACCTTCACTGTTGCTACATTGTTAAAAGCACGTATGTTCATTTTTTTGCCATAGTTAGTATTTGTTGTCAAGTCGTAAAGCATGCTTGTTCGCTTTCGTTGTTGTCATATTTCATGTTCGCTACCAAGATATAAAGCATGTATGTCTGCTTCTAATCTCCTATTATACGTCGTTATTAACTCTCGGTTATATGTTGTTATGTTATGTCGAAAAGTTCAGCATGTTAACACGTTTCATTAACTGTATACTCGCTCTTATTCGTTGTTGAAAAGCATGATCTATAGTTCTATTTCATTTGTATTACAATGCTATTTTATTCGCCATTTAAAAGCATATTCTACAGTTCTACTTCATTCGATATACATTGTTGTATGTTCGTCGTTCGATAGCATGTCCAGTAGTTCAATTTATTTGGGTGTTAAAAGCATGATTAACCTCTACTTCATTTTATTATATGTTGCTATTATGTTCATCGTTAAAAATATGTTTTATTGCTTAACCAACGAGTTCAAGTGTGTTTAAATCTTCAAGCATGTTAATTAACTGTTAGTCCTCAAGCATGCAATAACCATTATAATTATGTGATGCCTACTTAATTCGTTAAGTTATACATTTAGATATAATCTCCATTTAGTAACATGTTTTGATTTCCGTTTCCATGTATTTCCTTTTATAGTTGCCCTATATTTATTCAAGTATGTCTTTGTTCTCTTTACGTGTTTTAAATTCTGTCACTCAATTGTCGCTTATCCTTTCTTTAAATTATTGTCATTTACTTTCCATATATGCATCATTTAATTGTCATGTCATCATGCATCATGTTAATAGAAACAAATAGGGAGTGCCACCTTGGGGTACTCGCATGCATATTGTGAGGAAAAATGTTAAAAGAAGAAAAAGAAAAAAAGAAAAAGAGAGTTGGGGGCTGATGGGTGGCGGGCCTAGTCAGCAACTAGGCAAAGCCCCCTACCTCGTAGGTAGAGGAGACCTAGTTGCAAGTAAAATGTTAAATCCAATCTACTATTTCATTCCCTATGAACCCTCTAATCTCTAGCTCGATGTATGAGTAAAGAATCAAAGAACAAAGGATTTAATAAAAAAGATTGATTTGGGTGGTCTCTATTCCAAAAAGGAATAAAGAGAGGCATAAGCATAATACATAAAACCCCATTTTCTTACTGGGCTTTTAGGCTCACGTCCTTACTTGTGGTGTAGGAAACGAAGTAATTGTGCCAGGAGCAGAGGAGGAGGCCTTACCCATGGAGACTGCAGTGTATCCGGAGGAAACGTGACCACTGAAGAGGCATGGATCAAGGAAAAGAAAAGTATCTATTTTGTAAGGGCTTAACGACAAATATGTTTTGTAGAACGATGACTATTGCTCTAACCCTTGTTTTGAGTAGGTTACTGATGCGAATCACCGGATATTAATGATCCAAGACCCGACAACAACGCGGAATAATAACTAGGACGCCTTAGAGATTTAAAACAAAATAGGAGCTCGACCCGTTACCTATAAAGAGGTAGGAACCTACTCAAAACAAATAGGGAGTGCCACCTTGGGGTACTCGCATGCATATTGTGAGGAAAAATGTTAAAAGAAGAAAAAGAAAAAAAGAAAAAGAGAGTTGGGGGCTGATGGGTGGCGGGCCTAGTCAGCAACTAGGCAAAGCCCCCTACCTCGTAGGTAGAGGAGACCTAGTTGCAAGTAAAATGTTAAATCCAATCTACTATTTCATTCCCTATGAACCATCTAATCTCTAGCTCGATGTATGAGTAAAGAATCAAAGAACAAAGGATTTAATAAAAAAGATTGATTTGGGTGGTCTCTATTCCAAAAAGGAATAAAGAGAGGCATAAGCATAATACATAAAACCTCATTTTCTTACTAGGCTTTTAGGCTCACGTCCTTACTTGTGGTGTAGGAAACGAAGTAATTGTGCCAGGAGCAGAGGAGGAGGCCTTACCCATGGAGACTGCAGTGTATCCGGAGGAAACGTGACCACTGAAGAGGCATGGATCAAGGAAAAGAAAAGTATCTATTTTGTAAGGGCTTAACGACAAATATGTTTTGTAGAACGATGACTATTGCTCTAACCCTTGTTTTGAGTAGGTTACTGATGCGAATCACCGGATATTAATGAACCAAGACCCGACAACAACGCGGAATAATAACTAGGACGCCTTAGAGATTTAAAACAAAATAGGAGCTCGACCCGTTACCTATAAAGAGGTAGGAACCGAAACTATCAAAGAAAAGAGCTTGACCCAAGCCACACCTATTGGTTGAACGAAAGCTATCAAGTTCGATCTTTCGAAGCTAACACTTGCAGAAGATCAAGTCCTCAAACAGAACTCAAGAAGAGAATCACTCTCAAATTTTAAGTTGTGTGTTCTTTGTTCTATGTTGTGTTTTTTACAAAGAAGACTTGCCCTCTATTTATAGGCAAAGAAATGGGGGATAGAAACAATAAAATATGTCCAAAAATGTACAAAAGAATTGATAAAATTCAAAGTTAGGCGTTGAAAATGGTTGAAGTCACGCGGAAGGTTGTTCTGGTCAGCGGCGATGAGCGCAGCAGCAGGTGGTCGGTGCACGAGTGGGTCTGTGTCTTCCGGTCGTTGTGCGCGTTGGTCGGTGCTGACTGGTCCATGCACGCGTGGGTCGATGCCGACTGGTCGATGCATGCACTGTTCCTTTGGCCGCTCACACACTATAGTTTATGCATCGCGGACTGGGCTTCTCCGTGGGCTGCTTGGGCCATTCTTCAAATTTAACCCTTTTCTATTCAACTCATTTCTTCCTTGGGCGTCCATTGGACTTTCAATCATGCTTATAACCCTTGTGGACCTTGGCTTGCCATTTGTTGGGTCAAAACCTTGGACTTCATTTATTTAAGATTGTAAACATTGGTCCATTCTCTTTGTCCTTGATCCAAGTCTTATTCCTTGCGTATTTGGGCTCTTATTGGTTCCTTGGATTGCATCATTCTCTCCCCCTTTGAAAAGATTCATCCTCGAATCTTTTGCATCATAAAAGGATGAGTTAGTAATACTAAAGAAAGCATTTTCCTTACTATTCTCACTTTCCATTTGTAGATGACTCCAAACCCAATCTTTGGGGTCAAATCCTTAAGCTTCTCTTAGCTGGTTGTGCATAAAGCTCATTTGTCTCTTGAATAACTTCTCTTTCCTTTGCATGCAATCGCCTGAAATTTCCAACCTTTTTCTTTCCACAAAATTTATCAAACTCATTAGTATGTAAAGATAATGAACAAGAAATATAAACTTCATAAACAATTTCAAATGGTGTGTAAGATATGTTAGAATAAACAATCCTATTATATGTAAATGTATCACATAGATAACACTTACTTAAAACAATATAGGCTTGATTTTCTCTTAAAATAAAGAAAACAAAAGTCAAATACTCAATATGAATTTTTACTAATTTGTTAAGCTCCAAAGTATTATCATAACATATAATAACAAATTTTCTAACAAAGACTTTAAACACATGGCTTATCAATCTCATAAGAGTGTTAAAATAATTGGATAAACCATAAAGTAAAATTAACCACTCATAGGACCCATGTTTGCTTTTAACCACAATTTGTCCATATTCATTTGTGAAATCAATCTTAGAATTTACACATGGTCCATATAGCTTATGCCCATAAAAATTGAAAAATGTAGACTTTTCACAATTATTCCAAAAATTTCCACAAAGATTTGTACATTCATTTGCTCCAAAGGCATTATTAAGTAAAAATCTAGTATTTTCATACCTCAATAATTCAATTTGAAAAGTTAAAACATACCTTGTGGTGACAACATTGTCCTTACCTTTGTTATCATGTATGGTGTGAGAAATCATTGCTCCTGAAAAGATGTCAATTTGATAATCTATCTCTCTTAGTGGGGGTAATTCTTCAAGTAACTGCGTTGGAGGTTCATCCTCATTTTCCTGTACACAAGAGATAAATTCCACTAAAAAGGAATTTGTTAGTTCATTAGAGATGATAGAAACATCTTTGTATAACAAAGGTATTTCTACACTTTCCTCACTTTTCCTCACAATTTCACTCTCTTCCTCCAATTTCTTTTCTTCATCTTTGCCTTTTGTAATTTTCTCACTCTCGGCTTTTTTGACTTCCCTCGGTTTTTCGACTACTCCTTCATTTTCTCTCGTTTCTTCGACTACACCATTATCAAACTTTTTCTCTACTTCCAAAATTTGTTCAACTACACATATATCGTTTTCTCTCTTTTGTTCAACTACTCCTTCATTCTCTTGGTTGTTCATCTACTTCTTCTTCCAAGTTTTCCCCTTTGATTTCTCCTTCAGTTGGTTCCTCTGTTGGTTCCTCCATTGGTTCCTTCACTTCCACATCGCTATTTTCCTCAAGTAATGGTGATGATTCGTTGTGACTAGAATTGACATGTTCTTCATTTCCAAAATTTTTCTCTTCTCTTTCAATCGTTGTTCCACTTTATGGCTTTCTTCAATAATTTCATGCTTTTCTTCAATGATTGCCTTTTCCATCGACTCCTCTTCTTTGTTGAAGTTGCTTTCTTGCTTCTCTTCATTATGAACATCATGCATCTCATTAGAACTCGATGTTTTGGTGGTACTTGCTTTCTCCTTCAAGCAAGACTCGTAAAGTTTGTTAAAATCATATTGTTCAACCTTAGGCTTTCTTTTATCAACTTCATGTTTTCTATAATAGTGTGAAAAAACAAACTTTTCTCTCATGATGTCCTTTAGGTCTCCCCAAGATTTAATTGGGGGTTCTCCACATCTCCTTTGATCCTTCAACAATTGTGTCCACCAAATGTTCACATGATCCGTGAACTTCATAGTGACCAACTTTATTTTCTTCTCTTCCGAATAGCTTTGTTGATCAAATATGGCATCTACCTTTTGTTTCCAATCTAAGAAAGTACTGGGATCACTTTCCCCTCAGAAATAAGGAATATTTACCTTGATATGGCCTCAGTTACGTGTCTCTCGATCGACCATATCATACATTTCTCGTCGGTACAATCCTTCGTTCATTTTGGCATCCATTCTCATTCCACAAGAATAACTAGAAGATGGTGTCTTCATTCGATCCATTCTCCTAGCAAAATCCGGATATTGGTCTTGCATTGACCTCATAAACATTTTTAGATCCATGTCTTTTTCCTTTCTACTCTTTTTTTTTTCTTCTTTTTTTTTTTGAAAACAAATGATCACACTAAGTGAACATTAAAGAGAACAAAAATTACAACAACGTAATCAAATACAAAGTAAGAAGTAAAAATTGAAAGACGATAATTGATACAATAAAGTAAATGCAATAAAGAAAATGGTGCGTAAAAGAAAATAAAAGGAACTCTTTTTTTTTTACTCATGTGTTTACTCTCCTTTTTTTTTTGGCTTTTACAATATCTACTTACACTCTTGCCTTTTACCACTCAATCTCTTACTTAAGTTCTTTAAGAAAGGAGCTCAATCAAGATTTACACAAATATTGCAAGAAAATTTCAAACTTTTCAATCTTTAAATCCAACGTTCAAGAATGACTTAGAATACAAGCCACGAAGGCGTTTACTAGAACCAATCTTTGATGCAACGTTTCAGAAGAGTTTGATATTTGAAAAAGGGTACGAAACAATCACTGAAAGATGACACCTTGAAACGAATAAGGTACTTCACAAGAATCAAATTTTCTTTTGGTGAAATTTTAAAATTTGAAGACAAATAAATCCGATAAGAATTATCAAATGATACAAAGTTTGAAGCATTTCTTGTTTTTTTTTTTAATTGAAAGAAACCTTGAAAGAAACTTTGAAACTTGACAAGTTCAAAGCACACACAAACAAGAAGACTATTTTTTTTTCTAGACGAAATGAAATCTCGATACTTGATGATTTCAAATAACACAAAATTAGACAAAAACTCTTTTTTTTTTTAACGGAATGAAATCTCAAAACTTGAAGATTTCAACAAAAACAACAAGAACGATATGTTTTTTTTTTTTGAACAAAATGAAATCTCGACACTTGAAATTTCAATGAACACAAAAACAAGAGTATACTTTTTTTTTTTTGGAAATTTGGATAAGAAAACAAGAACAATAACGATAGACAGAAAAAATAAAGATAGCGTTTTGAATCAAAGGCAAACAAGGTCTGATACCAAATGATGTGAATTACCGGATATTAACAATCCGAGACCCGACAACAACGCGGAATAATAACTAGGACGCCTTAGAGATTCAAAAGAAAATAGGAGTTCGATCCGTTACCTATAAAGAGGTAGGAACCGAAACTAACAAAGAAAGGAGTCTGGCCCGAACCACACCTGTTGGTTGAACCAAAGCTATCAAGTTCGATCTTTCCAAGCTAACACTTGAAGAAGATCAAGTCCTCAAAGAGAACTCAAGAAGAGAATCACTCTCAAATTTCAAGTTGTGTGTTCTTTGTTCTATGTTGTGTTTTTTACAAGGAAGACTTGCCCTCTATTTATAGGCAAAGAGATGGGACATCGAAACAATAAAATATGTCCAAAAATGTACAAAAGAATTGATAAAATTCAAAGTTAGGCGTTGAAAAAGGTGGAAGACACGCAGAAGGTTCTTCTGGTCCGCGGCGGCGAGCGCAACAGCAGGTGGTCGGCGGCGCGGACTGGGCTGCTTGGGTCATTCTTCAAATTTAACCCTTTTCTATTCAACCCATTTCTTCCTTGGGCCTCCATTGGACTTTCAATCATGCTTATAACCCTTGTGGACCTTGGCTTGCCATTTGTTATGTCAAAACCTTGGACTTCATTTATGAAAGATTGTAAACATTGGTCCATTCTCTTTGTCCTTGATCCAAGTCTTATTCCTTGCATGTTTGGGCTCTTATTGGCTCCTTGGATTGCATTAGTTACACTTTTAACCTTGAACTTTGTTAAATGCTTTAAGTAATATTTCAAGTTACGCTTCCGCTAATTTTATAAACTGTAGTTTTCCACTATTTTATGATTATTGCAATGACTTTAAGTGACGATCGGGTTTTTAAGAAAAAGACTATGATTTCAACTAAAAGATTTTTGTGTCGTTTATCAAGCTCTTTTAATTTAACTCATTTTAAAAGAAATAATAATTAAATGAAAAATCCAGGTTGTTACACATATATTATCATATCTTTCTATGGATTTTGGTAGAACAATCACAAAATCCAAAGCTATTTGTTCCCATTTCCACAGAGGTATAGGTAGAGGTTGTAACGATCCAAAGGTCTTTGATACTACCTTAACTTCTAAACAGATCAAGCACATCTCTACATGTTTAATAACATATTCCTTGAGATTAGGCCACCAATAATGTCTCTTTATATCTCAACACATTTTAGTGCTTCCTGGGTGCACTGAGGTAGTAGAGGAATGCACTTTAGATAAAATCTCTTAGACATAATTTTTTATTACTGGGAACGTACCATGGGTTTTTGTGTTTAACGATGCCTTCACTAGAACTTGTAAAATTAGGAGAGATCTTGGACCTTTCAGGCAACTTAAGGCTTACACATTTTCAATCTACTTTTTAAGCTTCTCTAATATTTTCCAATATTGTAGGTTGCAATGTAATGGATGAGAGGGTAGAGGTTGATTGTGTTAAAATCAGCTCCATTCTGAATTTATCAATTTCAGACTTTAGGAATGTAGGCAATTCTACCTATGACGAATTCAAAACACTTGTGTTTCGACTTAATGCATCAACCACTATATTTGCCCTTTTGAGGTGGTACTTAATTTCACAATCGTAGTCCTTAACAAATTCTAGTAATTGCCTTTGTGTCATATTTAGTTCCTTCTGTGAAAATATATTTCAAACTCTTGTGGTGAATAAAAATTTCACATCTTTGACCATGCAGGTAATGTCTCCATATCTTTAATACAAAAACTACCGCGACTAGTTCTAAATCATGTATTGGATAGTTTTGCTAATAATTCTTCAATTGCCTGGAGGCATATGAGATTACTTTCCATTTTACATAAGCACGCATCCCAATCCTATCTTTGATGCATCACAAAAAATATAATAGTGTCCATCTTGACTTGGTAATGATAGAACAGATGCGTTGGTTAACTTCCTTTTCAATTCATGAAAACTATTTTCGCACTCATCTGTCCACCAATATCTCACATCTTTCTGCATTAAACAAGTTAGAGACATTGCACTTTTGGAAAATTCTTCAATAAATCTTTTGTAATATCTAGTCAACCATAGGAAACTAAGTATGTAACGCTCTGTAGAGTAAATTGTTTTTCTTGCTTTTTTTAAACCCAATTGAATTGTGCCTTTAAAACAATACAACACTAGTTTTAAAAGAAATCTCATTTCAAAATCTGAACATAGTAAAATAGATCATAAAATAAACATAAATGTTTGTAAAACACTTTGCCTAAATCTCTAAACAATTAAAATATAACTTAAATAAAAATATTTTGTAAGATCTTATTAAAAGTTCTCATATTAATCCATCCTTTACAGTCTTCATCCATGGGTCAACTTCACTCCAACAACGCCATAGCCTCACCCATGAGAGTATTCCTTCAACTGCGACTATCATTCATTCACACCATTAAGTTCTCAATAAAATCATCCTTACCTACATCACAAAGTTCATCCATGAGTCTAACGCTCAATGAGAGATGCATATATGTCATGAGCATGAGATGCAGTTTGTAAAAACATGTCTTTTTCAATCATTCAATCTTTTCTTTTTATTCCACTTAACAGTCCAATCCTTGTGGGTAATTCAAACTAGGGAGAGAGTGGCACCATTAGGTCCACCTTATGGAGACAACCAACTCAAACCCACCCACAAGAACTATTTACATTTATGCAATCATTGTTTCAGTCTTTTAGACTTTCTTAATTTTATGATGCATAAAACATACACATGATCTTACATGCAAAACATAATACGTAATAACAATAAGCATATCCTCAATCATTGTCTCAAATATAAACAATAGACAGAAAGTAGTAAACATATCCTCGATTCACATCTCAAATATAAACAGTAAACAACAAGCAGTAAGCATATCTTCGATCAACATTTCAACATCTCAAACTTAACAGTAAACAACAAGTAGTAAACATATATACGATCAACAGTCTGAAGGCATAAAAAAACATAACAATTATCATAAATATAGAATACCCTAGCACTTTGCGATGTATGCCAAATGCGAAACACATGCAAACATCACTTACTTGGAATTCTTAATGAATTTTGTTTAGTTACAATCAGATCCAACCTTTATTCCAACACATTTATTTTCCTTGAGATAAATAGAAAATTGAGTTAATAAAAAGGATGGAAATTTATCAACTTCTATGTTTCAAAGACTTAGTAACAGCTCTCGTCGTTCACCATCATAGTTGACGAATGAACATAATTTACAAAACTCTAGTTTGTAGTAGACTTACCTTTAGAGAGCTTGAGAGAAAAACCCAGGCTCACGGCTCATGGGTAATTAGAGTTTTCCTCCAACCCTTATTTTTGTAGATTGTTAGTTTGAGAATACCGCGAAAGAAAAATCCCATAGAAAATGCATCTAGATTATCGTTTTCTTATCAGCAGTCCAAGAATCTAATCGCAGCTCAAAAAATTTACGAACAAATGTGATTTTAATCTGGCCTGCATAGCTGCAATAGACATGCAAACTTTTGCTGCGAATATCTACTCTCCTTATCCTCAAATAACACAATCTGTCATGTCACATTTTACACTTACTTCTACAAACAACAATGCTTCCAATGACACCAATGCTTCCGCAGACACCAATTTTTCCATGGACGCCTCATTCCACGGATCCCTCCAAAATTATCCACTAATTGCTATCTACCACATAGACATCATTTTGAGGATTTTTTTTTTTTGCGAACACCTCATCTCGTGGATCCTTCTTCAATTATTCACCAATTGCTATCTGCCATGTACATACATCATTTTGTCGATATCTCTCATGCGGACACCAATGCTACCGCTGACATGTCATCCCACCGATCCATCTTAAATTATTTGTTAATCGCTATCTGCCACGTAAACATCATTTTTCCACGGACACCAATGTTTTTGCGGGCACCTCATCCTACAGATATATCCTTACCTTGCCTACCAATTATTGTCTACCACGTATACATTTCATTCGCAGACATCTCACTTCCGTAAACATGAACGCTTTTGCAAATACCAACTCTTTCATGAACACCTCACTGCATGGATATATCCTTACTTTATCCGCCAATCACTGTCTGCCACGTATAAATTTCCTTTGCAAACATCTCACTTATACAGATTCTGTCACCAATAATTTTACACCACGTAGACATTTCCTTTACAGACATCTCACTTTTGCAAACACGAATGTTGTTGTGGACCTATTCCAATCTGCAAGCACCCTTTTGCCAACACATATACCTTATTCTTTCCAACTTCTATCACCACCCAACTTTCTTAATTCAGTAACTAGCTTAATAAATCTACTATCTTTATTAAAATTTAACCCTTCCATGGACACTTACACATTTTCTTTTCACACCTAGCTTTCATAATTTTGTAACTTGCTCAATAAAATAATTCACATATCTTTATTAAATTTTAACACTCTTACGGGCACTTTCACATTATTATTTCCAATTTCTTTCCGCATAAAACTTTTCTAATCCTGTAATGTGGTTGATAAAATAAATCTCATATTTTTTTTAAAGTATAATCTTTCACTATGCAATAAATAAATTTCCTATTGTGACCTTATTTCATTTATATTCTAAAATGTCATGTCACTCATGAAATTGTTCATGGAAATTTTTAGGATGTTACAACGTACTTCATGAACATTCCTTGGTTGCAACCATTCCAACACCACTCGTATCTTGGATGAGTTTACCGTGATTCCATCCTGAGATATTACATGGCCCAAGAAATTAACTTGATCAAGGCAAAATTTTCACTTAGAGAACTTCGTGTATAGCTGGTGTGCCCTTAAAACCAAAAATGTAAGCCTCAGATGTTCCTCATACTCCTCCTTGGATTGAGAGTAATCTTTAAAAATGCAATTCATAAGATCCATGAATGTTGCAGGTATATTGGTCAAACCAAAAGACAACCAAATATTTGTAATGGCCATATTTGGTTTGAAAAGTAGTCTTTGGGATGTCATCTCTTTTCACCTTTAGTTGGTAATATCTTGACCTTAAATGTTAGAGAATACATTTTTACCTTGTAATTGATCAAACAAATCATCAATTCTTGAAAGTGGGTATTTATTCTTTATAATGACCTTATTCAGTTCCCTATAATCAATGCACATCTGATTTGATCCATTCTTCTTTTTTACAAATAGCATAGGTGCTCCACACAATGAGAAACTATGGCATATAAAACCCTAATTTAATAAACCCTCAATTTGTGACTTTAATTTCTTCAACTCTACTGGTGCCATCCAATATGGATTCTTGGATATGAGAGCAGTGCAAGAGTACACATTAATGAAAAATTCAATCTCTCTATCCTATAGTAGTCCTAACTAATCATCGAGAAAAACTTCTGGGAAATTTCATACCATAGGAATTTCATTTAAACTTGTACCACTCTTTATACTAGTGTCAATTACACTTGCAAGAAAACTAGTGCATCCATTTTCTAACAATGGCAATGCTTTTTGGGGTAAAATGATAGGCATCTTAGAACTACTCTTCGTACCTTGAAAGGAATATTATTCAACATTTTAAGGTTGAAAACACATTGTTCTACTTCTACAGATGATGTGCCACGGGAACCTATGATTCACTACCGAGCGAGGAGGTTTTCTAATGATTATTCAGTGTTTATTTTTTAGGTCATCATGGAGGAAAATATATCCATATCTTATGGAGTTCTTCAGGATGAAGCCTAAGTGGAAAACCAAGTACAATTTTAGATGATTCATCAAACATTCCAAAACTGCAAGCAATCTGACCTTTGCGATGTATTTGGAGTATTTGGTAGTCTTAACAATCTTATATCAAAAAGTTTACTTCATAATAATTGTAGCTGACATCTCAAGCATTCAAGAATAGGGTGTTTTGTGAAAATTAATGTTTGTTTGCTATGCCAAAAGATCCTTGAACAAAAAGTTTTGTTTTCTACTAAAGAAGCTTAATCTCACTTACTCAGAATTGAAGCTCAAATCAATATAAAGATGGACCTTGAAGAAAGATCCATTGAACCATGGCTATATGCAAAACTTTAAGCATTATTTATAGTATGTTTTATTTATTTTAGAGTTACTCAATTATGGGTTGTCCTAGATTGAGTAGGAGTAATAGTAATGCTAGTTTTGTAATTTTATTTTTGAACTTTTAAACCCTAATTTTGGAAAGTCCATTTAAGCTATTTTAGGGCTTTTTCTTTTCAGTTTAGATCAACAATTTTCAAAGTTGCTTTTCAGCCTCTTTTCTTTGCTTCTTGTCAAGCAAAAACACTATGTTCGATTGTTGACAATCTTCATTTTGTGTTCAATTTCTTGTTCTTCTTAAGAGTTTGACAAGCTATTTCCCCAACACAACGTCCCTGCTTCTTTCCTTGCAGTGGACTTATTGTAAAGTTGTGGAATCTCACAAATTACCAAGTTGGAGTGCTTTCTTCTTTTGAAGATAGCCTTGGAGTTGAAAGTTACAATTTTTAACAACTTTCTGACCAACTTGTACTGTTTCAACCATATCTCGGTCGTCCCCTCGAATTTTCCCATGCAATTTTGAGAGTTTCTGTATCATTTATCTCTTGAGATTGTGTTTAAAATTCATGTTGAAATTCGTCCATTAGAAGTGTTTTCATTGCTATCAAAAGCTTCCCAAAAAGTTTGTGAAATACCGAACTATGGTCGTCTGCAATGTTTTCAAATCCTATTGTTAGTGCATCAATTTATGACGGGAAATTTCTTAAATAACCAATCTATTCCAAGAATAACATCATATCCTTTCATATCTATTACTATAAGATCTGCATATAAATGCCTATTGCCTATATTTACTAAACAATCTTTCAAGACATGTTTGGAATACAAACATTCTCCCGATGGCAACATTACGTTTCTCTTCTAAAGAAACAAATCGGTCATGCAGAAGTTCCACAGATTCACTTACCAGTAGAATTCTAAAAAAATTTCAATCGCCAACCTTACCGTTTGCTTCAAATATGAGTTGTCAAAAGAGGCGATTTTCTAGTGGCTAATTCAGTGGTACGATGATCCAGAGTCAAACGCTACTTGGGTAAATGTTGAAGAAGTAGTCATAAAGTTTCCAAATTTTGAACCTTGGGGACAAGGTTCTTTGAAGGGGAATGTCTGTTATGAACCTCAATGGTTTCATTGGGGAAGACGACGTAAAGGGAAGCCACAACATCCAGCTATTAAAGAGTGAAGAAATTCATCCATTGTCATTAGCTAACATGGAAGACGGCTAAAGGCAAAAACTATAAGAAACAGAAGAGGTCAAGGAGAGGCGTGCTATGAAAACCCGTTTTGCTAGCGTAGTTTCAATTATTCTCTTTTCTTTTATGTAAACATTGCTGGAAATGGCCCCTTTAATGAAAATAATCTTCCATTTCCCACCTCCAGCTTAGAGCAATAACATTTTCTTCGTGTCAATGAGGGTTTGGTTTTTTGCTTCACTTCTCATCAATATTTTAATCTATTAAATGGAGGCTCTTCCATATTGCTTTTAGACCAACAATCTCAGCTTCATAATTTTCCATGACAAGCCTTGTTTTTCAGACGAACGAGTAATTTTATTGTTAGCTTTTGATGAAAGATTAATTTTTGTATTGCTCGGCTTATCTTTAGTGTTGATATTAAGGTCTTTCTTTTCCTTTTCTGGGCAACTTTATGATAGTGAAAGAACAAGAAGAATTAGAATGAAGAGGGTAACAGGCTCATAATTAGAGCCAATTTGATTGGGAGTTCTGTTCCTCTACCTGATGTCAAAGCTTTAATGAAATATCCACTTTGCTTTTCAACACTAAAAGCGTCAAAAGCATGAGATTTCTCCTTCAAAAAATAAACTCAAGTTTTCTACTAAAGTCATCAATGAAAATGAAAAAATATTGATTTTTACCGAATGAGAGAGGCTTACTCGATCCACATACGTCAGCATGAACAAATTGAAGTGGTTTACTTGCTCTTGACGTTGTCTCCTTCGGAAAACTCTTTCGAAATTGTTTGCCAACAAGACATCCTTCACCTAATCGATCTGGTTGGTTTATGGATGGCAAGCCCTTCAATTTTTTTTTTTTTTTGTCCCAACAACTTCTCAAATGCCAAAGCCATGAAGTGTCCATAACACAAGTGTTCAAACATCTAGCAACGTTAGCTTGAATATCCAGCAAAAGCATTATGCTTTTCGTCATTGGTACCTTCATTATCACATTTCTTCTATCATCTTGAAGTATAAGACCACAATCCTTCATGTGAACCTCGTAGTTTTTCTCCAAGAGTTGTCTCAGGCTCAAAATGTTGATTTGGACTTTGGAGTTATCTCTCAATGTTACCAATCTAGTCACCGAGTTGTCAATGTTCATAAATATGATTTTATCGCCACACATGTGATTGCTTGCTGCATTGTCAAGATACCACACGTTGTTCTTGCTTTCTTCTCCTTTGAAAGCAAGAAATAAAGTTTCCTCTGCTTCTTCGTTTTAAGCATAATTAGCCATTTCTTTGACATTTTGAGGCCTACAAGAATCGCAAGCATAGTGTCCATACTTTGGGCAATTGTAACATTGAACATTTGATCAATCATTCTGTCTTGAGTGGCTTCCTCTACCATGCTCTCTTACAAAATTGTTTTTCTCTTCATTTTCAAGATTTTGACATCCTCGACCTCTTCCTCTAACTTGTCCACATCCACGTCTACATCCTCTTCCTCATTGGCTTCTCCCACGTTCATTCTCTTTTTCCTTCATCGAGAGTTTGGTGGCCAAAACTTGCTTGATCGGCTCATTCTCCTTGTTGATTCTCTTCATGAGCTTGTAAAGAACCTATGAGTTGGTCAACCATCATAGTAACTAAATCTTTGGACTCCTCAATAGCTACAACCATATAATTAAACTTTGAATGCAACGAGCAAAAACTTTGTTATTAACACGAACTTCTGCCATTGTTTCTCCATATCTTTTCATTTGATTGACGATGGCCAAAAACCTAGAAAAGAAATCTGTTATGGACTCGAATTCTTGCATTCACAATGCTTCAAATTCTTTTCGCAAGATTTGAAGACGTACTTTTTTATCTTATCAACTCCTTGATAAAAATTTTGTAGAATCTCCCATGCTTGCTCGGCGGTGGTCACATTTAATATTTTCTCAAACATGACTTCATCCAAACATTGATGAATAAATGTTAGAGCTTGTTGATCTCTCTTACACATTCTTTGGAGAGTCTCCCTTTGGTTATGAGTCAATGTGAAATCATCACGAGGCTCTGTCAGCTTTTTTGTTAGACTTTGTTTTATTTTGATGATGACTAAATGATTTATTTTGTTGAAAATAATAAGTTGGTTAATTGGGTTTTATTGATAATGTATTTAATGTTTTTATCATATTATTTATATATGTATTTATAGGAAATACCCTCAAAACGAGTATTAAGTTGTGCTAACGTGTTTACCTAAGTCCATGCAATGCATATATATATCGTTTTGGGACTTAGAAAATATATTGAAGATGTTTTGGAGGATTGTGGTCGCGGTTGGTACATTTCTAGCTGACCAAAAATGGCTCCGACGTTTTCGGTCGCACCCCAATCGAGCTCGCGGTCGAGTGACGCATCCAAAAAGGTAAATAGATTCATCTGAAAGGTTTTGGACACAGTGCAGTCGAGCAGGTCGTCTGAAATATTCCCAGTTTTGAATCTACCATTTTTGGTGTTTTTGCAGTCGAGCTGTGATAGCGGGATTTGAAGATTCGATTGACTGAAAAACATCAAAAAGGTTTATGGTCAATTTTGTAAAGGTTTCAGTCAACCGCAAGGCACTTTCAGTCGACCGCCGCAGTGTAAAATGGACAGCAAACTCCAACGATCAGATTTCCAACGGTTATATTCTCTAACAGTCTGATCCGAGCAATAGAAAACTTTTAGGTGGACCGAAAATGGACAGTTCTATAAATATATAAACTTCCATAGCTCATTCTACACAAAACGTGGAATTGAGGCGAAGCCCTGCCGAATTCAATACTCGATTCCATATACTCACTTTGATCTTTGTAATCCAACTCTCCGTAATCCCAAACTTGAAATTTCAATTTGGGAGAATTTGGAATAGTTTTATTGCGCTTTAATTTTCCAAAACTATTTGTATGAAATTTTAAAGGGTGACGCCCTACTAATTCGTCATATAAGGGTGACGCCCCAAAATAGTCAACGATACGATTGAATGCCCATAAGTTCAATAAAAGGGTGACACCCCATTAATAGTCATAGGTTGACGACCCGAAATAGTCAAAGTGTGACGCCCTTAGAATTAGTCTTTGCAAACGATTTAATTGGCATCCGTAAGCCAATTGGTTAGTGAATCTCAGTGGAATCTTGGAGCACGGACGTAGGTAAGTTTGCCGAACCGTGTAAACAAACCTTTGTGCACTCTCTCTAACCCTCTCTTTACATTGATGGATTTATTGTGATTGTCTATTTAATTACATGAGATAAATCATATAGAGTGTTAGAGAATTTAATTATCGCACAAAAATACTAGAACGCTATATTTACCCCCCCCCCCCCCCCCTAAAGCTTGCATACGATCCTACAAGCTCTTCATAGTCTCTATCGATAATCTCTCATACATTTTACAAGCCGAGCAAAGCCTTCATACGAATGCACCAATTCTCATAATTGTCTTTGGTTAGTTGAGGAAAATGGATTGAAAATGTAGAATTTGACATTTCTACAAGATTGAAAACTAAACTCTGATACCAATTTATTTAAAAGAGCAAAAGAGAATTTAGAGAATGAACAATACAAGGAGAAGAGAACTAGACAAACTTTTTCTTTCAACTACTTTAGCTATTTGCCTGATACAAAATGTCTTAACTCATGTCCTATTTATAGGATTATTTGGTAGGGGTGGGAACGGTTTGGTTCGGTTCGGTTTTTGACTAAATTAGAACCGAACCAATTTGTATCGGTTTTTTTTGGTAATAAACCGAAACCGAACCGAACCATATGCAAAACCGAACCGAACCATATGCAAAACCGAACCGAAAACCAAAACTCGGTTCGGTTTTAATCGGGACAATTTTCAGTTTTGGTTCGGTTTTTTCATAACCTCAATTCTTAACAATTCGGTACGGGTTTTCAATTTTACTCAGTTTTCACTTTCGTTTTTTGGTTTTTTTACTCGATTTTCTCTTCGATTTTCACTCAGTTTTCACTTGATTTTCACTCGGTTTTCAATTTAATTTAGCAAAAATAATAAAAAACAAAACTCAAGATTCAATTCCAATATAAATATTCAGCGGCTGTCATAAAAAATCTGGAGGTCATCCACCATAGAGGCTTTAGCTAAAGCAACCTGGACAGTCCTCTCAACTTCAAGATTCTGCATGATAATTTTAACATCCCTTTATTACCTCATTACCCGAGTTGAAAAAATTGCAGAAAATCTCACTGTTTGTGAGGAACATTTGCAGGCCCCATAAAACATCGAGAGAACCAAAGTATCGGTCCCCTCTTCCGATTCGAGAATAGCAGAGCAACAAACAAGAGAGTCCATCCTATGACGAAATTGAACAGCCCTTCGAACATCTACGTAGGCAGAGTCGACATTAGAGTTTCTCAAAATATTGTTAATAATATATAGGTAGAAGGGTTTATATAAATATGGTTCTTACTGGGTGAAGAACAGGAGCTTCAATCAAATGAATTCCAACTGAAAGTAGTAAAAATGTCATAGCCATTATCATGAAGACTATAGCACTTAAGAACTAATATTAGAGGAGAACGAAAATTGCAGGAGACCATCTAAAATGAAAATTTTCAACTCAAAGATAATGAAGAACATTATTAAGGATGATATTCATGCCCAATGAGTAACAGTTAGAACATAGAATTAGTTGCATCAATGTTTGGTAGAACTTATCAGAGTCTGAAAACCTAAGATAAAGAAGGTCTGTATCAAACAATGATACAATAGTATGCATGTCATATCATTGTATTCCTGCATTATTCCTTTATTATGCAATACTAACAATGATAAAATAACTACAAAATAACAATAATAAAATGAATAAACTCAACTACAAAAAGCAAATCATTATAAACAATATCACCTGAGACTGAGAGAATATCAATCTTCGTTTGCTGCTGTTATAAAATCCTCCAAATCTAAAAAAAAAAAAAGCAATTAAGTCAATAATTAGAATACATTTAAAACACTAATAGTGAATAGCCCATAATAATTGTAATTATACATTTTTCATATTGCGTGACTTTTTCCAATGATTCGTAAATATTATCGGAAGGTATCCTACAATCGCGAATCCAACTTTGAAGACAAATGAGACTTTCTACCGGTTTTGGAGCTAAGGAACTTCAAAAAGAATCTAACACTCAACCACCGCAACTGAATGCTGATTCTGAGGCAACTGTTGAAATGGGAATAGCAAAGACATCTCTTGCTATTTTACTAAAAATTGGATACTCTTTAGTGTGCATTCTCCACCAACTCAATATATCAGTTTCAGATGAAAAACTTTCAAGTTTTGCAGACAATTAATTTTCAATTTCATTATCATTGGCAAACTGATCTTCATCATTACATTCTTCATGGAATGCCTTTTCAAACTCATCGTCGTCTAAATTGTCACGAGTGATGTCAACCACGGGCCTAGAAGTAGAAAACTTGATCCATGCTATTTGTTGGTGAATTCATTTTGTACTCACAATACAATCTCCTAATTGTATGTTCTAGTTCCATCATCAACTCATTTGTCTTCTTCAATCCATGCAATTTCAAAAAACAATATTTTACAAACTTCAACTTATGTTGTGGATCAAGAACAACAACAACATACATCAAATAATTGACTTTACTGAAATCTCCCCAATATTTTTCGTATTATTTTGCATATTAAATGTCATGGATCTTAATGAAGAGTTATCACTTACAGCAAACTTTTTGATAACTCTATGAACTTTACATATTTCTGTAAAAAACACATTGGCAGTAATACGTAAAGTGGATGAAACTTTTAAGGTCACATCATAAAATACTTTCAAGAACAATATGAATTGACGAATGGCACACCAATCTTCATCAAAGGGAGGAGTTTGCAGAGCATCATCTTTAAGAAATTCATATACATATTGAGTGTCATATTCTTCCAACTTTTTAAATGCTTTTTCAAAATTTTCAGCAGTATCCAACATTAAGTAAGTCGAGTTCCGTCGAGTTGGAACGTCCAGACACACATTACTTTTGCATGTAATCTTTGAACTATCAACACATGCTTTAAACTTTTGCATTCTTGAAGGAGAAGACCGAACATATTTAACAGCTTTACAAATCTTCCTAATGGAATTATCATGCTCTTTTAAGCCATTGCAAAAAATCAAATTTACAATATGAGCAAAACATCTCACATGTATAAACTCTCCATCAAGTACCAAACCATTCCAACTTTTAATTGTTTTAACCAAATGGTTCAGAGCAACTTCATTCGCAGAAGCATTATCCATAGTGACAGGCAAAATGCTCTCTATCCCCCAAATCCAATAAACATTTTTCCATAATTATAGCAATCGTTTCTCCTTTATGATTAGGTATTACACAGAAATTGATAATCTTTTTTTGCAAAGACCAATTTGAATCAATGAAATGAGCAGTAACAACCACATAATTTATATTTTGTATAGAAGTCCATGTGTCAGTTGTCAAACATATTCTTCCAGGCAATTGAGAAAACAAGACCTTCAAATTTCTCTTTTCTTGTACATAAAGCTTAAAAATATCATTCAATACAGTTTTTCGACAAGGAACACTAAATTTTGGCTCCAATTCATTTGAGTATTCAATAAAACCTTTTCTTTCAACAATATTGAAAGGTAACTCATCAATTACAATCATTCTAGCCAATGTATCCTGACATCTTTCTGCACTAAATGATTTTCCTGTTAAAGAACCAGCTTCACTTGATCCTACAACCTCCTTTTTACGAAATAATAGTGTTTTCTAAGTTTCGTCCAAACTAGCCAACAATTTCTTACAACTACTAACATGCTTGTTCAAGTTTGAAGTCTCATTTTTTATGGGATGACATGCATATGAACTTCCACAATAATTGCAAGTTGCTCGAGGGTTATCCAAATCTATTGGTTCTACTTTAGTTAAGTAATTTCACGCTTCACATGTTTTATTTCTTTTCCTGCTACTATTCATCCTAAAATGAAAAAAAATATAAAATGTAATAATTACAAACACCAAACAGAGTAAGCAGTTTGAAATCCAAACTTATACAAGTTATTTATCAATTCATAGTAGGCAAGATTTAAAATCTGAGATTGATATAATAATAAACCAATTCACAGTAATTCAATTCATAGCAAACAATTGCAATAACAAATTATAGATTTATCCAATTCACAACAACACCAAATTTAATAAAAACAAATTTATCCAATTCACAGCAGAAAAGCACAACAAAATTTGTCCAGATTTACCCAATAACAACATCAGATTTAACGTATGAAACATTTGTCTACAAATAGCCAGCTAAAACTTATGAAACAGATGGCTAACTTCTCAGTTCTCTGTCCTCGAAATAGATGGCTAGAACTACCAACTATGATCTGGAAGCAAGTGTGATTCTGTGAAGGGACTTGTTTCCTAAAACCATTAATTTTGAAATGAGTGTGAAGATTGACAAAGCCAACATGTAAAGATTTCGAAAAGGACAAAGCCAAACCTGTGACTCACACGCTGTGAGACGTCAATCTTCGTTGGGGTGGAGAGAGGCTGATCAGTGAATCGGACTCACTGAGTCCAAATCGACAATGTTTGGCTACACCGACGACTGACAGAGAAGTGATAGTGAAACCAGATACGGCACTCGACAGAGAATAGAAGAGAGAGGGAGACGAGACTCGACCGTCGACAGAGAATGGAGAAGGAAGGAGACGTCGAGACAGTACACACTAGATCAGATCTGAATATCTGATGAAGTGAGGCAGAGTGTAGACGGATTTTCGGGGACAGGGAGGCGCTCCAGACTCGATGCTCTAGACTCTAGTTTTGGGCTTCAACTTCGGGGATAGAGAAAGAAGATAGGGGTATGGTTGTGGTTTGTCGAAGTGCAAGGCTCGAGATGGGCAATATATGTCGGTTTGGTTCGGGCAAGATGGTTTTGTCTTCACATTACCGATAACCGAACCGAAATAATCAGTTTGGTTCGGATCGGTTATGCCCTTCGATTTTCATATATTATAACCGAACCGAACCGGCAAAAACAGTTCAGTTCAGTTCGGTTACCCAGTTTAAACCGAACTGATTCCCACCCCTATTATTTCATACATGTATAAAACAATACATGAACCACCTATTTAATCTAATACATATACTAGTACATAATGAATCACCTAGTTACATGAACTACTAATCAATAAACCATCTAAGTACAAGAACCAATGTACTCATCCATAAATCTCAACTCCCTATGTGACACTTCACAAATACATGAATTTTTACCAAAACCATTGTAACATCTCGTTTCCATACAATTTAAAACGTATAAGTTGGAAAACATTTTCTTTTATAAAATACAACAGAAGACTTTGATTAACAAAACATACGAGAATACGATAAATAAAATTCTTTTCATTGGAACGTTTACAACTTAGAAAACATGTCTTAACTAAAAACCATAAACCTTTACAAATTTAAAACTTTTTTCCTTTGACCACTAGCCTAGCCAGCCACAAGGTCCGCAATGCATAAATCCTCCATCCACTATTCCTCTCCTCATTTTTATGCATACCTACATCACAAGACTTGATGCACCCCAAGACCCTCCACCAAAACCCGAGCCATGAGGCTTCTTGTTTAATTAATAAGTTGTTAGTTTGTAGGTTGGAATAACCTAAAGAACCTTGAAGATGAGCCAAAGCATGAGGATAAAGAGGCTCCTAAGCTTGCACTTACTTGGAAGCAAAATTATAGAAGAAATGGTAGACGTTACAAGTCTACCTACAATCCGACCACAGTGGAGTATTTGACCTTTTTATAGATCCGAATGATGTCAAATGAAAAAGCGTTCTTCATATAGTTTGTAGCCGATGTCTATAGCTTTCCAAAGAGGTATTTGGAGTTATATTTGGGGTTCATTTGATATGTCAAACGTTCCATTTAGAGAGACCAAAAACCAACCTCAGACCTGTTTTGTGATTTATTGTTTGGGGTCACTTTTGTCATTTCATTTTAGGGCATTTTTCTAATTTCTTTTGAACATTCATTAGGGAGGTATTTAGCCCTACCTAACGAAGAGGGAAATATAATTTGAAAACTCTAAAAGGAGAGATCTCGTTTTTGTTCTTGGAGGTCCGCAGATTCCCTTCTCGGCTATCTTCCAAACTACAAATCGGTTTGTGTTTTTTTGCTAGTTCTTGCACAAATTGATTCTTGCTACTTCTTCCGGCATCTCTTCCTTGCATGGTGGTGTTTTGGGGCGTGGAGGTAGAAGAGCTAGCAACCCCCATTGGAGAGAGTCATCCTTTGAGTTGGTCGAATCAGTCGCCCCTCTAGTGTTGGAGGTTTAGAGGACTCCATTGGTTTATATCTTGTTTCTCATCCTTTTTATTGAAAGAATGTTTCAGTTTCTTGAAGTTCTTGACCTAGATCTTTGTTGTTCTGGACGTGGTGTGGTTTCTATTGAGATTTTGGATGTATTGATCTTGTTTTGGAAGGAAATAGAAGTGACTGAGATTCTGTTTTATGCACTGAACAGATTCAGTTCCGATTTGAGGTTGTATTTTACCCTGTTTATAGTTATTGGATTATGCCCATTTTTGGTAGAGATAATCTTGCGATTGTTAAGTGACACTCCTCCAAATTTGGCATTGATTGGCCATATGCAAGTCGAGAGTTTGTTGTTTAAATTCTGGTCGCCAGAATCTGCCCTGGAAAACCCTAATCTGAGGGTTAATTTCGTCAGAGCATATCTCTGTGTAGAACACGTTTTAATCTAAATTTTTGATATGATGTTCCTTGGAATGTTCATGTGAACCCCTGCAAATTTCAGCTTTAAACTCTTTAAGCTCCGTGATTTACACTTATTTGAAGTCAGAGGATTGGATAGATTTCCTGCATAATGGCCGATTGGAGTTGTTGAGTTCCATAGAATCTTGGACCTTATAATTTGGTATCAAAGCTTGGCTCACGTTTTTGCTGTTGTTATTGTACCCTATTAATTGTCTATCATGAGTACAAGAAGTGAAGTGAACTACTAAAGGGGTAGGAGAGCTGAATCAAATGAATCACCATCACCCGAGAGGGAGCCCACCCGAGTCGAAAAAAAATTACAAGCTCAAATTGATGAAATGAAGGACATGCTTTTAACATTACAACAAAGTCAAGAGAAAAATTCTAGTAGGAGTCCTAAACCAAGGGAAAATTTCAACACATCCATCGAGTCAAAGGGCCGAAATAAAAACTTGTATGATTGGGGTGAGAGAGAAAGCCTTATGGAAGAGCTTCTGAATTCGAGATGAAGATCTCATGACAAGGATGATTTGAACCTTGTGAATTTATCCATCCCTCCATTTAGAGGATTCAACAACAATATTGAGTGTGGATTTGTTGGAAAAAGTTGATAGCATATTTGATTGTCACGAATTTTTGGATAAAGGTAAAGTGAGACTAGCATCCTCAGAATTTGTGGGATATGCTAAATCTTGGTGGAATAATTTGAAAGCTCGGCGGATAATTGATGGGGAAGATGAATTTATTACTTGGAAGATGATGAAAAATTTTATGAAAAAAAGATTTGATACCTTTCGAGCAAGGAATAAAGGTAATCTTTGCTCCGAGTGCCTTGGAATCGGGCACCGTACTTCAAAATGCCCGAATCAAAAGAGTATTATACTAAAGGATTGAGTGGTTGATGAGAGAAGCCAAGTTGACTCCATGGCAACTACTAATGAAGAAAACACCTTGGAAGTAGAGACTATTTATGCTCCCGAACGACCACTATTCGTGATGGAGACTCAAGTGGATGAAGAAAATTGTTTCCGGGTAGTTGAGAAAGAGTGTTTACAAGTTGAAATTCTCAATGATGAACTTATAGAGAATGGAGATAGTTTAATGGCAGCAACTAAAAAGGAAGAAGTTTCCCCTCAAAGGGAGACACTCATGGTCCTAGAGGAAACACACCTCATGGAGGATGGAAATTCCTTCACTTTGCCTAACCGAAGTATTTTATGTAAAATGGAAGAAATTGTATAGCGAAGCATGGAGATGAGTTCTTTGCAGCAACCTTTGAAGGAGAAAATGATTTTAAGGAGTTAACTCTTGGTCAAGATGAAATTTTTTTCTTGACCATAGAAAGACCTATCACTATTGAATATCGAGAAGAGAAAAATCATGGCGAGTTGACTTGTTATGATTTTTGTTGGGGCATGGATAAAGTAAATTTTTTATTCACAAATGAAAGGAGATTTATCAACCATGCTTACATGCATATGGATAAAGGATGCAGTTTAGGTGGTAGCAAGTCTGCGATAGTGGAGAAACAAGCATACTAACCAAAACTAGTTGCTCGAGGTATCCCCCACCAAACACTTTGATTACTTGGCTTTTTAAAATATGATGGATCAAGAGTTTTATTAATGATAAATCTATTCAAACCAAGGGGATTAGAAATATTGACAAGGATGTCTTTGAAGCAATTCTTAAATTCTTAAAATGCAAGAAGAGGAAGAGAACATTGTTGACCGGCACAACAAAACCAAGTTACTCCCTCTTGTCCGACTTGAATGCTAAGATTTTTGGATTTTGTTGGATTAAAGGGCAGCATATTGATGATAAAAGCTCTTGTCCTTTGAATGATTTATACACTAAGGAGCTCAAGGATGGGTATGACCCAATGGAAGACGTTTTCTTGAAAGATGGCAATCCTAGTGTATGAAAGAACGAGCTCCTAAAATCCACCGTATTTGTAGTTCAAGGTGGGGATCTAACTCGCTAATTTGGAGAAAAGAGATATGAGAGACTTGGTGGAAAACTTTCTATTGGTATCATAAGCATAAAGAAAGTGCATGGGAACAAAGCCTTAATGACCGACAAGGGAGAATAGATTATTTTGATATGGTCATTGAAGACTTTTTTATTGATCTTTTATATGGACACTCTAATATGAATGAGTTGAGTCATGATGTCAACAAGTGTTTCCCATTTGATCCAGGTTGACGATAAGTTGTTGAACCTATGAAAAAAAGTTGTTCTGGGGAGCACACAAAAAAATTTATTCTCAGATTGTGGAAAAATGAACCCGCTGGTACGTTGCTGCAATTTCCTATTAATTTTATTGCTAATTCTGCTATTGGAATTTGGGATTTTGTTCTTTATTGGATTGAAGCAGCGTTTGTGGAATTTGAGCTTAATTGGGTGCAGATGGATGATTGTGCATCATTTTCAAGATAATATCTGAAACTGTAATTTTTCTTGCACCATTTGGGCAGTGGGGATTCTTTCAGCGTAACTTCTGTGTTGGTACGAGTTTCATTCTGAATTTTGACAGTGACTTTCCTCACTCATAAATTTATGTGCTATCCAGATTTCGTGGAAAAATTCATTGAATTGCCCAAGATATGGCTATTACAAGTTCACTCTAAAAACTTCCATCCCGAGAAAACTGCCTTGCCAACCCAAATAGGTTTCATGGTTTCTATCATAACTTTTTATTCCTTTGGAGTTTGAACTTGAAATTTTAAGGGCTTGTTTTTCACTTATATGGTGATATAATGTCCAAAAAGCAAGCCTAAAATCCACCAATTAGCCAATTTTTATTGTTGTCGAAAGTGTACCAACTACTGCCAACTCCTAATTTCTGCTTTGTGCAATTTTGTGCTTCATGGTGTTCCGTTGGGTTGATGGAAAATAAAGCACAGTACAAAATGAAATTGGATTCATGCTCAAACTTCCAAACAAGGAAGTAAGGGGTTCTTGAAGAAGTAAAAATGAAAAGTGGGTTAGGCCATGGATTTGAGGTCAAATCCTCAATCACCCAGAGAGGATGATGCACCCCAAGACCCTCCACCAAAACCCGAGTCATAAGGCTTCTTGTTTAATTAATAAGTTGTTATTTTGTAGGTTGGAATAAGCTAAAGAACCTTGAAGATGAGCCAAAGCATGAGGATAAAGAGGGTCCTAAGCTTGCACTTACTTGGGAGAAAAATTATAGAAGAAAGGGTAGACGTTACAAGTCTGCCTACAATTCGACCACGGTGCAGTATTTGACCTTTTTATAGAACTGAATGATGTCAAATGAAAAAGCGTTCTTCATATGCTTTGTAGCCGACGTCTATAGCTTTCCAAAGCGGTATTTGGAGTTATATTTGGGGTTCATTTGATATGTCAAATGTTCCATTTACAGAGACCAAAAACAAACTTCGGACCTGTTTTGTGATTTATTGTTTGGGGTCACTTTTGTCATTTCATTTTAGGGCATTTTTCTAATTTCTTTTGAACATTCATTAGGGAGGTATTTAGCCTTCCCTAATGAAGAGGGAAATCAGATTTGAAAACCCTAAAAGGAGAGCTCTCGTTTTTGTTCTTGGACGTCCGTGGATTCCTTTCTTGGTTATCTTCCACACTACAAATCAGTTTGTATTTTCTTGCTAGTTCTTGCACAAATCGATTCTTGCTACTTCTTCCGGCATCTCTTCCTTGCGTGATGGTGTTTTGGGGCGTGGAGGTAGAAGAGCTAGCAACCCCCATTGGAGAGACTCATCCTTTGAGTTGACCGAATCAGGCGCCCCTCTATTGTTGGAGGTTTAGCGGACTCCATTGGTTTGTAACTTGTTTCTCATCCTTTTTATTGAAAGAAGGTTTCGGTTTCTTCAAGTTCTTGACCTAGTGCTTTGTTGTTCTGGACGTGGTGTGGTTTTTATTGAGATTTTGGATGTGTTGATCTTGTTTTGGAAGGAAATAGAAGTGACCGAGATTCTGTTTTATGCACTGAACAGATTCTGTTCCGAGTTGAGGTTGTATTTTACCCTATTTATAGTTATTGGATTATGCCCATTTTTGGTAGAGATAATCTTGAGATTGTTAAGTGACGCTCCTCCAAATTTGGCGTTGATTGGCCGTATGCAAGTCGAGATTTTGTTGTTTAAATTCTGGTCACCAGAATCTGCCCTGGAAAACCCTAATCCGAGGGTTAATTTCGTCAGAGCATATCTCTTTGTGTAGAACGCGTTTTAATCTGAATTTTTGATATGATGTTCCTTGGAATGTTCATGTGAACCCCTGTAAATTTCAGCTTTTAAACTCTTTAAGCTCCGTGAGTTACACTTATTTGAATTCAGAGGATTGGATAGATTTCCTGCATAGTGGCCAATTGGAGTTGTTGAGTTCCATAGAATCTTGGACTCTATCAAGACTTCAACTATAAGTCTAGTGCTTAGTAAGAAGTTAAATGCAATATGAAACATGTAATGCCCCTTTTATAAAATCTTTTCTCATTTTCGTTTCTTTTCTTTCTTTTCTGTCCACATCAATGCGCTTTGTTCTGATATCAATTTAAGATTCAATAATCGCTATGCACATCAATGCATAACGTCTCTTGATAAAGGCTTGATATCAATGAACTGCCTGTTAGTTGTTTTGCACTTCAATGCACAATGACCCATCACTTTCGGGATAAGCAGCTCTACATCGACCGAAAGCTTTGCTAGCGGTTGTACACATCAATGTACAACAATCCATTCTGAAATCAATTGAAACACACTAGCGGCAAAGCACATGTAATACCCCATACTATTTTCCTTGTATATGTAATGTAATTAATTTTGGAATAACTAAACTATTACATTGCGTGACGATACTATATCGTGTAGATATGGGGTAAATATAGTGGAATAATTGAAGTATGAAAATTTGGGGATTAAAGTGTGTGAATTAAATTTCAGATGCAGTGGATAAAATGTGTAAAAAGAGAATTCGGACGCACACAGACTAGGAGTCGCGTCTGAATACGTGTTTCACATCGTCCCCAAGTTTTGGGACAATGCAAGACAAAGCTCCGCGTCCAAATTTGTTCGTCACCTATAAACGTGAGATTTTGGACGAACCCAGACAAAGGCGGATGATAGCAGACAGTGAAATCAAATCTGTCCAATTTTTGGACAGTTTCAGATTCACGCAGACGAAGGTGAGGACGCATTCCTTGATTCGAAAACGCAATACTGACAGTGAAAATAAGAATTTTAGACGAACGCGGACAAGGCCAGGATGCACTCCCTCGTCCGAAAATTCCCAGTTCTACAAAATAATAAGTTTTAAATAATAGACAATTTGTCGTGTAGTCATTAAAAACGCACTCATTCGACATGGGAGACGACTCCCCCATGTCGAAGCAAGCCTCCCCTCTCGATTGGTGAACGGACACCACGTCTCCAGGTATGCTTCACGCTATAAGCTATCCAGTTATGTCTCCCCTGTGTTTCTTCTCAGTGTGTGAGAGAGAAAATTTCCTAGAGTATTATGCGTGTTCTATGAGCCTAAGTGAGTTCATGTGTTTCTTCAAAGTGATATGTGAGTGAAGTGCGAAGTCTGTAAGCTAAGGATTAAGATGGGTTGTTGCTGCTTGTTCTGTCTGTGCTGGATTTCTTCAACAATTAGCAACAAAAGTAAGGATTGGGTAGAGTCTTGGCCAGTGGAGGCCCTACCCACAAGTAGAGTATGTGTGTTTCCTTTGTTAATATTCTGTATTTTCTTTACTGCAATTCAATGCGTTACTTGATAGAGAAACTAATAATTCTACTGCTAAGATTATGTTTTCTATCGTTAAGCTCTATGATACGAATTGTTAAACTGAACTGATGAACTGAAGATTTCTCCATGAAATGATACATATAAATAAGTTGTTAACTACTTCATGGATAATAGTTTTGTTCTGTTTTAAAGTGTTGTATATCATCCTGCTTATTAAGATAGTAGACTCTATTGATAATGTTATAAATTCTTGGTACTGGTTAAGATCTGTAACTTTCCTTTAACAAGACTATGATTATAAATCTCTAATATGACTAGTTTAATTTTCAGTAACCTTAAATTAGATCGATAACTCTAGCTAGAAACGATGTTGTTGAACCATGCTTTACTTTCGAATGTACACGTGCTTAGAATCGATTTATGCCATTAACTCTTAGCAGTTTACTAAACATGTTTCCGTTTACTTATTATATTCATGTCTATTTAATATGGTTAAGCATGTCTAATTTCCTTGACCATCTCGTGTAATTTACCGGTTAAAAGCATGTTAGTTCACTATTACATTCGCTGTCTAATTCGTTATTACAAGCATGATGATAATTCACTGCTATGTTCGTTGTATATTTTGCTGTTAGAAGCATGCTAAATTGCCGTTTCTTTACATTTATGTTATATAAACTCAAGCATGATACTCATTGTTTTAATTCGTTGCTATACTCATTATTTTTATGCGCTTTTAATTACCGTAAGTCATTGATATTCACTGTTTAATTAACGTTATTCTTATGATGTATCAACATGCATCATGATAATATAAACAAGTAAGAAGTGTCACCTCTGGGGTGGTAATCAACCATCATCCTTTTTTTGCTAACAAATTAACCACCAAACTATGAAAAAATGACGCCGCTAACATTGTTGTCACGTTTGCCGTTAAACGCTTTGACGACGAACTGCAGCGACTTGACGACAAACCGTGGCGGCATGACAACGAACTGCAGTGGTTTGTCGTCAAGAAGGAAACTTTCTTCTTTTACGTACCTCGACGGTGAATCTTTGCACATCGATAATTTTCTCAATTTTCAACGGTTTTGGACACTTGAATACTCTTTTTTTTCTATCTTCTTTTTGCGATGCACAAGTAGAAAACATCTGTTTTGTCATTCGGTGCTTATCAAAGCAGATTCGGGCATGAGAAAAATGAGATTGTTTACTCAAAAACTTCAGAAGGTCATAACTTTGTGCTCAATCGACCGATTTGGACAAATTTTTTTTTATTTTGCATAACTTTTTGAGTTCTACGTGTTGGCAAGATGTCAAAGCCAGCTTGTACCACTTTTGGGGCCTAAAAATGCTTCTAAGTCCTTTAATTCTCTTACACAATTTAAAATCGCGAAGCTTCGCACGTTTTCTAACCCGAATCTACTCTAGTAAGCACCCAATGCCAAAACAGATCTCCCCTACCTGTACATCGCGAAAAAACGATGGAAAACGACTCCTCAAGTGTCCACAATCGTTGAAAATTGAGAGAATTATCCATGTTCAAAGATTCACCGTCACAATACGTGAAAGAAGAGAATTTCCTTCTTATCAAGCCGCCGCAGTTTAACAATTTAACCCTTAAACTATGATAATCTGCCGCAGTTTAACAATTTAACCCTTGAACTATGATGACGAACCGTTGTGATTTAACAATTTAACCCCTGAACTATGATGAACCGCCGTGGTTTAACAATTTAACCCATAACGAAAAACGTAACTGCGGTGCTTACTTCATCAATTTTCCATAGTTTAGTCGTTAATTTGTTAGCAAAAAAAGTTTAATGGTTGACTTATCATTGACTGCAAAGGATGATGGTTGATTTATCATTTTCCCAATGAATTATGTCAAATTTAAGTTTGTCATAGTGTCAAGTGTTGAGCTATGGTAACATGATATTTTGATTTCCATAACATTATTTTATGAGTGTATGAAATCAATTTCAACTTAAATCAGATATTAATATTTATAGTGGTTTTCTCTAAATGTCATAATGATCATTATGCAGTTATTCCATTATAAATAGTGGTTCAACCTCATTAGCATGGGTGTGGAAAATCTTTATGATTGTATAATCTATTTTGTGAACAAATTTGTAAGTCTTCCATATTGGTCTTAGAGAATCATTCTCTAAATCCAAATAAATCGTCTCATGTGTTGAGAATACAATCTATCATAAATTAAGTGTGATATTGTTGCGTTCATCACGTCCACACGTGTTTATTCGAAATGAGAAGGATTGACAAAGATTATTGAAGGTTTCAAAGGTTGAGAAAATCTTTATCAAAGCTCTTCGATTTTGTACCTGTGTGAAGTTAGTTACAAAGGTATATTTTCTTAATCCTTTATATTATATCTAAAACAAAATATTTTTACATATGATTATTAATATATTATAACAATCCGTTTTATATTCATGTTAAATTATTTTTCATGATACATAAGTAACACAAGTTACTGTTGTTCATTAGTAATTCCATCGTACAAAGGAACCTAAAAACCAACAAGATATATATGCATCACCAGTTGTTTGTTTATTAGCAAGATGTTTTATTTTTTAACGTTAAGCATTGATTCTTTTTTTCTATTATAGTGTCGTAGGAAATCTTTTAATTTTTGGATGTAACTTTGTTAAAAGTTGAAAGTTATTTTGGATTATCTCTCTCCACCTATGTGATAGTCGGCCACATACGCCTTTGTGAGGTATAGTCACCCTCGCCCCACATGGGCGCATATGGCCGCAAACCACTAACTATCGATTTTGTTCCTTCATTTGCCCTAGACTCATCGTCACCTTATGATTATTTTGATATTCTTTTCCTCTTATTCATTTCTTTCAGTTTAAATTTTTAGTCCGCCAAATTTTGTATATCTTTTAATGGTTAGGGAGACAAAAATCTTAGAAACTTGAGATTTCCCTTAGAGTCCATCTCGCCATTTAAATATTTAAAAAATTTAAATCATGAGTACTCAATTAATTCATGTATAAATTGTATTTAATGAGCATAGAACAACCAACGTACATTGAGAAAATAAAATGGGTTCTTCTAAAAATCATTTCTAGTGAGGTATCAAATTATTATAAATTATTTCGATGCATAATTTCATACATAATCATGAAAAATATGCAAATAAATTAGGACAATAATTATTAATGCAATTTAATTTATTTAGTGGTTAATAAATATCTATAAAGTTTGAGAAATGAATGTCTTCTCATCTACTAAGTGAGGACATTGTAGTTAAAACTTTATAAAGTCAATGATTGGGAGTCAAAGTCAATGACTTTGTTTTTTTGTATACTACTTAGGCGACTCTTTTGAATATAATACAATGGTTTGAGTTCAATGATTCATTGACTTAATGTACAAGTGTCCAACAACTACTACATTAAATTATACATAACCTCATATTGCGTTTTAGGATGTTCTTGATGGTGTTTCTTTGCAAATGAGTTTTGCCATCCACTCAATCCCTCTCTTTTGGTCGTACCAAACATCACATTTTACATTGTCTGTGTAGTGTCGAATAAGGACCAAAATCTTGTTTGAAAATATGGGAACTCCATAATTATTTTGCACTTAATAAAGGTATTGCTTTGATAGATAAATATTGTCTCCTACGACATATGGTTGCGTAATGTTCGGGTCTAGTTGTGGACTTAAGTTTATTATAGTTTTCATCAATAGTTATACAAATGCGCACTTTTGACTTCACTACATAAATATGGGAATCAATTGTATGTTCCTCAAATCCAATTTCTACTTGGTATATGATTACTCTAAACAACAATTCCTCTTCTAGAGGAATTTCACACCAACAACATCTTTTACCCTTCTATATATAATCCTAGAATCACATTGGCTACCTACATGCAACACTCAACTTAATTAAACTTTTATCTTGACAAATGACGCTCAAAATATGTCCTGATTATGATGCATTTGTAAAAGTATCATGAAATATGTAAAAGTAATCATTACTAGGTCGATAATGCTAATTCATGAAATAAGAATGTCTAATTAATAGTAGGTCAAAGACACTACATATAATGCAGATTTTAGTGATTCCATGTTATCAAGACATTAACCAAATTAAAATTCTAGCATTTCTTAATAAATGATATTAACAAAGAACAAGATATGTTTAACTAACTATAATCCTTCCCACCCTTGACCATTATCGATGACATTGAGGGATCTGGAGTAGTCTGAATAAGTAAATGACATATAGGCATTACATTAAATTATAGAAGTATGAATATAATATCAGCCATGATAAAAAAAATCTACAAATACACTTCTTAATAGGATAAATAATTTCCCTAAAAACAATGAAAATTTAAATTCAAAATACAAAATAAAATTTAGATAACAAAAATAAAGATCATTTTCACTTCATTTTTTCCCTTTGATGGATTACGGGTACATTTTTTATTTTTTTGTCCACTTCAGAACCTGACGCCAAATATCACCCAAAAATTTTAGCTTTCAGGTTGTATCTTATTCATCTATGCATTTGAGCCGCAACAATTTGCGAACATAATGTGTCCCTCCCTCATTGGCGTAGTTTGTTTTAATAATAATGGCACAAAAAATATTAAATGGATATATGATGACTAAATCGAGATGGCAGCCAAAAGATGCCAATCTCATAATGAATCAGGTGCAACATAAAGCTTTGAATTTGATTTTGTTTTAACAAAAAGGTCGATTAGAAATTCATTTTTTGAAAATGTAAATAGAGAAGCATTTGCTACTACTGCGGAGAGAAATAAAAAGTAGAGGAAACAAATGTTACAACACCTGTAAAGTCTGCTATCAGTACTTTTTCCACAGTAATTGAAAGTTGAATCTCAGAACCAATCAATTTATGACTGCAATCAGGCCAAAATATAATCAGTATGCCATTATCCCAAAAAGGGAGGAGAGAGGGGCTCCAAATTTCAAATTAGCGAATAGATCACCTTATTTGCGATGTTGTTTGAAAGCCAATCAAGCCCTTCGTAGAGTCCTTCACCGGATGTGGCACAAGTGCTCTGGATGTACCTGTAGCATGTGCACTGTCTTATTAGCCTATGCTTGAGAGATTAAGGAGAGGGACAGAGCAAGATAGATAGAGAAGTAGTAAAATCTGCGGGCTTTACCAGTGGCGCTGTCGAAGGGAGTGCAGGCCGAGCTTATCAGTTATCTCAGCTGCATTCATGGCATTGGGAAGATCTTGCTTATTTGCAAAAACTAACAGAACAGCATCCCTTAGCTCATCCTGTTAGTACAAGAAAGATAAGTCAATGCAAAAGATTATATTTCTTCTATCTCCTTCAACATTCTAACGAGACAAAAACTTTGCCATACCTCGTTTAACATTCTGTGCAACTCATCCCTAGCTTCAACGACGCGATCCCTATCATTACTATCAACCACAAAGATAAGTCCATGTGTGTTTTGGAAGTAATGTCTCCACAGTGGTCGGATCTAGAACAACAATACACAATTTATCAAGGGTGGACAATTATAGCCAATCTAAAAGCTGTAATACAAATTTCTCATAAACTTCACTTTTTTTTTAATCTTGGTAAAACATTCAAACACAGCGAGTCTTAGTAATCAGGATTAAAGTGTTACTAATTTCTTAGAAGGACAACCATCTAATAATAAAATGAATACAACTAACCTTGTCCTGGCCACCAACATCCCAGACAGTAAAACTGATGTTCTTATATTCTACCGTCTCAACATTGAAACCTACAAAAATTACAAGTCATAATTGAAAAATAATTAGCATTACAAGTGTAGAACACTCAAATGGTAAAATAATAATGAACAATTGTGAAGAAATATAGGCATCTAAACCACTTATATTGGAAATAAACACAGCTGCCTTAATACACCAAATTTACTTGTCAAACATCACAGCACTAAGAGTTGCTTCCATAATGTAAAAAAACACTACTCTTCCATCAATAACAATATGGATAAAAGAAGTTATTACCCATGGAGGAAACAAAAGCAAAAGTTCCATGTATAGATTCTCAAACACCATTACAACATTACGAGTTGCCATAGAACACTACAAAGATGGAATTGTTAAACAAAAAATGACCTCACAGATGCCAAGTTCAATAACTGCTCACAAACTTACCGATTGTCGGAATTGTGGTAACAATTTCTCCCAGCTTGAGCTTGTATAGAATGGTAGTCTTACCTGCAGCATCCAGACCAACCATGAGTATACGCATTTCTTTCTTGGCAAAAAGCCGGCTGAAAAGCTTGGCAAAAGACAGCCCCATGTTTTATGACAACTGCATTCAAAAGGAAAGTTTCATCAAGTGCTGGTCCTGTCATAGGAAAAAAATCACATCATAGAATATACCAGCAGCCAATTTGAATATTTTAATGAGACACAATCTAACTGCTCCATTCCCTAAAACCATTTAGCTGCCTTTCATCATATAAAACAAGATACGATAATTCAGATTGCATTTACACTCTAATAGCGAGAAATATATATTTAATACCCCCAAAGCAGAGGAAACTTTGTTAAGAGTATTATTTCACAAATATGTCAAATGAAAGAGAAGGAGATGGCTAAATATCAACAAAATCCAAATCAGGAGAAGAAAATATATCATATGTCAATAACAGCACTAACAACACAGATTAAGCTGCAGTACTTCATTATTCTGTATCACAATCTTTGATACCAACAAAACTCAATCATCAAGTGCAATTAGACCAAGAGATAGATAGATCAGCAACACAGACGTAAATCATTAAATCTAATTTCCCCAACTAAAGAGTACTTTTTAATCATAACAAAAATCAAGAAACTACCAACAGGAAAGATCGTACAAACGCCTCTTCCCATCTCATTACAATCAAAATAAATTAAACAAAAAAAATAAATCTAATGATTAAAAACCGATCGAAGAAAGTACAAGGCAAAACAAAGAATTCAGATCCGATTGTAGAGGTTGAAACAAAGGAGAACACCCGAACTTCTAACAGATTAGAGGCAGAAGGCAACGGAAATTGAGAGAAAATTGTGGAACTGAGGAAAAAGAATACGACTTACCTGATGAGGTTGCCTGTGTCTCTCTAAACGCAATGTTTGCCCGAGAACGGAGGGTCGGATATTTTTATAGAACGTTTAGAACCGGAGAATTTTGACGGGGAAGTTCAAAATGACATTCCCGTTAACGTTTCTATTTCTGCTTGGCTTTACAGGGTCTACCAACAGAGTACGGTTCGGTTTGTTCACTGTTGAACAGGTAACTAAATGCAAGCGTCCACCTCCTATTAATTAGGGGTGTTCACGGTTCAGTTCGATTCGGTTTTAATGTGAAATCAAATCAAACTAGTCAGTTTCGGTTTTAAAATTACAAAACCGGAATCGGTTTTAGAAAAATCAGAACCGAGTCGGTTTCGGTTTAAAAATCTTGGTTCTGGTTTCGGTTCGGTTTCGGTTTTTTCTTTATTAATTTTTTTTTCAAATATTTTAATAAAAATTGTATAAAAATTATAAAAACATAATTAATAACAACAAAATTATTCTTCCTCTTCTCTTTTCAAAACAAAATTTTGTCCAAAAAATAGTTATTAGGTTTTTTGGAGCTAAAATCACTTCAGAGGCTGAGGCACGAATGACCGAATATGGAACTTTAAAAACAAAAAAAAACACTATAAACGTATTTATGCGGTTCGGTTTCGGTTTTTGGGTTTTGAAAAACTAAAACCGGTAACCGAACCAAAACACTCGGTTCTTACAAAAGAGAACCTTATTCGGTTTTTTTAATAAAAAAAACCTTATTCAGTTTTGATTTTTTAATCGGTTTCGGTTCGGTTTGTCAGTTCGGTTTGGTTTTGAACACCCCTACTATTAATTGCACCGAAAAGTTGTAAATTAATTATCATCTTTTACTATTTGAGACAAACTAACCATTTTCTTTTCTTTTTTTTAACAAATTAATTATTAAACTATAAAAAAAATGTTAAATTCAATATTATTGTCATATTTGCGATTAGGCATGATGATGTGGTGTCACGATGGTTCGTAGACAAACCATTGCGGCTCCATAGTTTTTAAAAAATAAGCCAACAATTATGATGAACCGCAGTTGTTCATCTAGAAACCGCGGCGGTGTCTTGACACACCACTGAGACGTCATCCTAATTCACAGCGATTTTTTGTGCATCGGTCTTTGATCCTCTATCGTTATACATAATACTCGATCGAGGGCTCCAGCATTTTCACCGCGAACAAACAACGAAACCCTCTGCTCGGCGAACAATAAGCTCCGACCTTCAATACCAATGTATTCCCGAGCAAAGAAAATGGCGCTCAAGCGAAAGGGTGGTCTGTCACAATCGATATCAGAGGTAGAAACCACAGACTCTACAGGTCCAACAACAATGCAAGGAGCACCCGCGGCTGTGCAAGCTGTCCAAATCGCGGCGGTGCAACACGGAAAAACCACGAAGGCTGGAGAAACTGTTGCACAATCTCAATTTCAACCTCAACCCGAGTCTAAACAACGACCAGCCAGAGGCTCAGTGGTCTGGTTCCAACCCGTTACAGCGGGTTTCCAATCCCAACTATTCAGGACAGCGTACACCAATGAACGGTATGAAGATGATATAAAACACCATTCAATTATTGTTTCTAAAATAGTAGAGTTGGAGTCCTTGGCTGAAATGGAAATTCAACAATTGGTTGAGGATGCTGGATTCGGCGGTTTGTGTCGGATGAGGGGTAGTTACTACGATAGGATTGTCAGACTCTTTTACCCAAATTTGGAACTATTCACCCAGCCATTAGAGGTGCGAATGTATATTTTCGGACGGGAGTTGAGGTTGACTCTCAACGATCTAAATATAATGTTTGGATGTGTACTGGAGGGGCCAAGCGATCCATATTATCACGTATCTCGGGATTCACCTTTCATCAGCCGAAGAGAAGGGCTAGCGGTGCTTAGGTTGTTGCACCGGGATCCCAAGATTGTCGAGTACAAGAAGCCAAAGGGCATGGAGCTAAATGTCATAGCCAGAGTGATCCACCTCATCACAACGTACACGATTTTGCCTTGGGATGGACATCAAGACCATGTTAGCTGCATAGATCTCTATTTGCTAGAGAAAGTGTTCACCAGGAAAAAGTTGGACATTGGATATGTCATACTGAGTTACATGCATGAGGTGCTCAATAACCCAGCAAAGAATCTGGCATTCAACTGGCTCATCCAGAAGATTGTTGAGCAGTATGGGGTACCCATCTTGGAGGATGAGTCGAGAATTGAAGAGACGACCATTGACGTGTACAACAAAGTGAAAGTGGACCGAATGTAGCAAAGTTGGAGGGGAATGGGTACACAAGACCACGAAGCAGCCAGCACCTCCACCCCCCTCAGTGGCCAAGCCGCCAGCACCTCCACCCCCTCAGTGGCTCAGCCTTCAGCCCCGTCGGTAGAACAGCCTCCAGCATCGCCTCCGCAGCCGATGCATTCGCCCCCTCCTCAGTCATCTCTTTTTACTTCGATGCTTGAGGAGACGTCTAGCTGGATGAGCAGGATGGAGGAGTTCCATCATATGGCGCTTACCAGAATACAAATGATGGAGGAGTAGCTTCAAATGACGCAGGTCTAAATAAAAAAAGTGGAGGAGCAAGCAGAAGAGAGGCATCTGAGCTGTTGACAGCACTTTAGAGAATCGAGCTGCGAACAGCGAGCAGCCTATACAGCAGCCTCTCCATCGTCATCTGAAGCAACAGAAGCCATAGATCGCTTGTAAGTTATTTACTTTGTACGCAAAGTTCATTCTTTACCTTATTTGTGTTTGCGTAATGACATGTCGTTGATTTGCAGCACCATTGCCATAAGACGTCAACCTGCTCCTCCAGTCGTGCTTGCCGAGATGTAGGAGACAAGTGAGTCATAGCCTAAGGCCCTTAAAACTGTGCGAGTGGTACGTCTTTGATTTGTTTATATATGTGTGTCTGCACTTATTCATGCTTTATTAGTCTGACGGCCTTTTGCCATTTTTGTTGCAATCTCGGGAATTGATGGATGTCTTCAAGAAGTTTGTTTTGGGAAATACTTGGAGACATGCGCAATTCTTGCAGGAAAGCTCATTGAGGATGAGTACAACATCACTAATATCATCTTCCAGGAGCAAGTCGGGACGCCACACACGGTGACAAGCCTTCTATGTATCCAAAAATTAAAAGGGGAGAAGCTTCAAGATTGCCTCCAAAGCTAGAAAAATGAAAATTATCTTGGAGATATACAAATTCTTTGTTTTGATTAAAATGGTTGTGAAATTTGATTTGGATTATTATTTAGACTTTGATTGGTTGAAATTCCTTTTGGAATCAATACTATGGTTTTTTATTAGGAATTGAATTGGATTAAATGATTTTTTATTTAACTTTGATTAGTAAAATATTTCCTTGAATTAATTGTTAGCTTTAATCTTTTTGTATATATATAGGTTAAAATATGTTTTATTCATTCAATTAATATTTTGATGAATGGTTTCAACAATTGGTTTCTAAATTACATATCTTTGAAAGAGTGTTAGATGTTTAAGTTTGTTGATTTATGAGTGCATTGAGATAAATTGATTTTTTTTTTTTGGAGTGAATGGATAGATATCATAGGTTGTAAATTTGGTTATTTTTTCATTTGATATCTAGGATTTGAGATGTCTTTATTCCTTCAATTTCTATTTTGATGGTTTGTATTCCAACAATTTAGTCTCTAAATTGAACATGCTAATGCAAATATTGGATTGTTTGGAATAAATTGCTTTGTCTCTTTAAGAATGTACTTCTTCCATAAATTAAAATTAGCTTGATATAAGGGGAGAAGAGTAGAAAAATTGTTAATTATGATGTTTTGTTGATTTCTCCCTTGTTGTAAATTGGATAATGAAATAAAGAGAGAAAATAGAATTGAACAGAAAATATTTTTTTGTTTGAAATGTTGTTTTTAATTTTGATAAATTTGCTTCTGTTTAGGCTTATAACTTTGATATTTCTCCATAAAATTGATTTGTTTTATGATGAAGGGGGAAATAAATATTTTAAAGAAAATTTATTTGTTTTTAATTATGGATTTCCCCATTGATTTGAAGTTTGGTTATTTAATTAGGGAAGAAAATGAAATAATCTATTATACCTGAGATCCCTTTTCAACAATTATTATTTGAGGAAAAAATTTAGTTTTTATTTTGATAAACATGAAAACTCCAATAGTATTCAGGGCAGCACTGTCTAGCTTGGGGCCTCGTCCACATCCCGTATTTTCATTTTCGCTGCCTTCTGGGACGTCACTTAAATGGCAGTGGCATAATTAAATCAAGATGCGTCACAAGAGGCCACATTATTTGCCCACTGACGGGGCAGACAAAGTTGAAGTACATCGTGTTGTATATTTCTCGATGGTAGCACTCATGCACAAAGTCCTTGGGAGATCTCCTCATGATTGCATACATGGGACTGCATGGACACACAGGATGTCAGTAAACTCCTACCGGTAATAGTTACAAGTACGCCTGTCCAAATCCACATGGTACTATTCGTTACCGTTGCTGACCTCAAACTAAGCAGTGCTTGAAAACTGGGGACTCTAATTTCGACCTACAAGTTGTAGTTTGACAAACCAAATTTTGACCTACGGGCACAAAAGGTCCGTAGAGCGTGCCATCTTTTTTTTTTTTAACAATTCTTCCCATGATACCCTTTTATATGATCTTGAATATACCGAGAATTAGTTTGTCCTGGGCTGGTAGGATGCAAGCGTTGAAAGACTCGCTCAGATTGTTGAGACTTATGTCGCACTTTGGGATAGAGCAGATGACATGTTTGGCCCAACAACTCGCATCTATTCCTTGTAGATAGTTGTGAGTGGCTAGGTCAAGCAAAAATAGTTTCGCTATTTCTCTCTCAAAGTGTCTCTCTGTTGTTGCTCTAGAAGCAGCCCACATTGCATCCTTGAACAATCTGCTTTTAAATTATTTTTTAAAATTGGACAGGCGTACAAATGTCTCCTGGGTAGCACTGTCCAGCTTGGAGCCTCGTCCACATCCCATATTTTTTGTTTTCGCTGCCTTTCGGGACGTCACTTAAATTGCAGTGGCATAATTAGATCAAGATGCGTCACAAGATGTCACATTATTTGCCCACTGACGGGGCAGACAAAGTTGAAGTACATTGTGATGTATATTTCCCGATGGTAACACTCATACACAAAGGCCTTGGGAGATCTCCTCATGATTGCATACACGAGACTACATAGACACACGGGATGTCAGTAAACTCCCACCGGTAACAGTTACAAGTATGTTTGTCCAAATCGACATGGTACTATTTGTTACCGTTGCTGACCTCAAACTGAGCAGTGCTTGAAACTAGGGACTCTAATTTCGACCTGCAAGTTGTAGTTTGGCAAACCAATTTTTGACCTACGGACACAAAAGGTCTGTCGAGCGTGCCATCTTTTTTTTTAACAATCCTTCCCATGATGCCCTTTCGTATGATCTCGAACTTATCGAGAATTAGTTTGTCCTAGGCTAGTAGGATGCAGGGGTTAAATGACTCACTCAGGTTGTTGAGACTTATGTCGCACTTTGGGATAGAGTAGATGGCATGTTTGGCCCAGCAACTTGCATCTATTCCTTGTAGATAGTTGTGGGTGGCCGGGTCAAGCAAAAATAGTTTCGCCATTTCTCTCTTAAAGTGTCTCTCTGTTGTGGCTCTAGAAGCAGCTGCATCCTTGAACAATCTGCTTTTAAATTATTTTTTAAAATTAGCATACATGTGTCGGATGCAAAACCAATGGTCCGCTTGTCCTGCCACCTCTCTGACAGCTTGCACCAGCCTCTACACAGATTCACAATATGAGTTAAACATTGGTACATAACGCATAACATAAACATAGAAGAAAAAAACAATCAACTGCACATTTTGTCGGTCAGAAATGATTGTCCACCCATTGTCGGACGGGGTGTTTAGATCATCGAGCAACAATTCTAGAAACCAGCTCTAAGAATCCCTATTTTCGACTTCAACCACTACTACAACAATTGGATACATTCTATCATTCCCGTCGATGCTAACAACAGTGAGCAACTAACCTGGAGTCGCTCCCTTCAAGTGGCAACCATCCAAATAAATAACCAGTCTACCACAGTTCAACAAACCTATATTACATACAATCAAACACATGAACATCTTTTTAAATGCACTCATCTCTAGCTGAACATGTAACATCTCATAACCTTTTCGGAACAAAATTTTTCTTTTCTTTAAAACCATTGCATGATTGAAAAACCAGAGTAACATACATCGGAAGTCTCAAACGTATAAAACACAGACTAAATATACAACGGAAGTCTTTTACAATTTAATACCACAAACCAAAAATTTGAAAAACTATTTCAACAAGTATCATTAAAACATTTATCTAAATTCCATTTAAAGCTAATAGCACTTAAAACAATATAAACATATATATTCTATTTTCGTGAGTCATAACCCAATGTCAATGTCGCCAACAGCATAAACGCCCATACAACAATACTCCATCAACTACGTCCATTAACAGCTTTATCCAATCATCGGCTCCTTACCTACATCAACGGGACCTAACTATGATGAGCGTAAAGCTCAGTACATGGTACAAATGTAAAACACATACAATTTCTATAACATCGTATACAGTTTTCTGTTTTGTTTCTCTGTTACTGTTCATGTCTTTTGCTATTATTTAATCTGTTTATGTTCCGGGCATATCCTACAGGACCGCATTAACATCTGTTTACTGTTCCTGTCTTTTACTGTTTATGTGTCGTGCGTATTCACCCAGACCACACAAACATCTGTTATTATTCATGTCTTTTACTGTTTATGTATTCTGTTTATGCGTCGGGCGTATCCAACCGGACCACACAAACATCCATTTATTTATCTTGATTTCTGTGTCGGGCGTATCCAACCGGTCCACAGTTGTTTACTTATCTTTGCTTTCTGCGCTGGGCGTAACCAACCGGTCCACAGTTGTTTACTTATCTTTGGTTTCTGTGTCGGGCATAACCAACAGACCACAAAAATAACTATTTACGTTCATTTCATTTTCATATACTTTGATTTCTGTGTCGGGCGTAACCAACCGGACCACAGCTGTTTACGTATATTCCATTTTCGTGTACTTTAGGATTCCAAATCTTAACGTTGTCGTGCACATACAATCCTATCTAAAGTGTTCCTCAATCGTATCTTTTAAAACATGATCTGTCATAACTAAGGAACTGAACTTAAATCTATTAAACATACAAACAAACATCATATGTCTCCAAATAATAAAATAACCTATGTATCTAGTAAACAAACATCAAACAAAACCCTAATTTCTCGTGATGTATGTCCTTTCGGACAAACCACATGCAGTACCATGTACCTGGAGTCTTTAGCTTTAACAATTTATCACTCAAAGTTTCCTTCACAAAACTTATCCATTATTAACACATATAGCTATTAACAATTAATTTCCAATAATAAAGTCCTAGCTTCAACTAACATACTTAATACTTCATTAAAGTATAGTTTCTTAATATGTCTATTATATTGAAGAACCTTATTTTCTAACAATCACAATTCCTCATCTCAACAGCTTATTCTCCATGACAACTAATTGTACGCTTAGACAATATTACCAATAATTTCTAGAACAATAGTCCATCCACTATATCCCAAAACCTATCATTTATCCACAGGGAAATATCAAAACAATACTCCTTCAATACATACAGACCCTAACTTAGCAAGCAGATTCTAAGTTATATTCCCCACACCTCTATAAGTAGAATTTGGCAGTGTCTAAACTTAATCCAACAATACTCCAAAGACAACTAAATTCATATTATCAAACGCAGTAATATGGAGAAAGTAAGTCATCCAAATCATATGCTTTACAAGCAATATCCAAACTCTTCGTTAATCACCTTCACTTAAGAACGACAAACCATATTTAAGGATAACAGAAAGAAGGCTATTACATGAAATCCGAGGACACAAAACACCAAAACAACCTTCCTCCTTCCCACACTATTCTCCTTTCTTCCAAATAATTCATAGAACTTACAAAAGTGCACACAGAGTCACCCTTTAGACTCTCAAACTGCCTTTATCCCTTCCGTCGCTCTCTCAAACCATTTTGGCAAAGTGACCTTAACATTTCTCCTCTCTGTGAAACTCTCGTCTCTTCCCTCTCTATTTATAGGCACTTATCCAACGTCCCAACATTAACTCACTGAAGACAAAAGGCTGTGGGACACAACCCATCAATGTCTAGCAACACATCCACTTCCAGACGTTCAGACAACGAAACGCTTCATCTCCAGACGCTGGTTATCATCTTCAAACGACCATCATAAATGGCAGATGATCGAGGTGGACGTTTTCCTCACACCCAAGTGACCGTCACAAATTACCGCCACATTTCCTTTAGAAACTCCTCATTATCACACCGGTCGATCGACCGCCAACTCCAAACACTTATTTTTGTTTAATGCTCTAGATTATTTATATATATGTATATATATAATAAACCATAATTCATTTTTCCAAATATCCAAACCTCAATTTAAACCTAATGTTTCACCATTCTTCTTTCACATTATTTATCACTAATCCAATATGCTCTAACATAGTATAAATCCTATACCTTCAACCTTAATTGATATCGTCCAATCTAACTCCAAATATCATCAAATAATTCTTCAATCAACCTCAATTCTTCCCAGAAGCTAATTATTAACAAAACAGGGTATCATAATTCACTTATTCCAATTTCGTTTCTCTTGACCAATATCTTTACTTGTCCAAATTAACCCCTATCATCCCCAAAATTATCACTTGAGCTATGCTTTCAGCTCAACGAAAAATTCGGGATATTACAGAACACGCAACGAGCTTCTAGGATTAGATCTCCGAATCTCCTCGGCATAGGACCATATGAACTTGTATTGCTCATTGTCATCCCCTTCGTTAATTTTTTTGGTCGCATTTCTTGCTCTTCTAGTAAGACTGGTGTGATGTTGACGTTAATTAAAATCCTTCCTGACTGTCTCAATTACAGAAGAAGGTCACAGTCAGCTTGACCTTTAAATCTGTTCAAGTATTGCATTGCCACTCATTTGGCAGAGGCATGACAGCTTTCCATCTTTCTCGAGCAAATGTGAACGTCGTTATAACACTTTATTTGAAATGTCATTTCACCTTACATTTTTTAGGCGTGCATCCTTCACGTACATCATTCTTGGCAGGCAACCCACAACCGATGAACATCATTGTGGGTGAATTTAATCTCGTACCCATTCTTCAATGCATGCTCAACAATATTTTTTCTAATTTTATTCAATGAACTATACTTCTTGCCAAGACCCATACCAACAAAACGTACATTCTGCTTGTGGTGGTTGTCTAGGCATACTCTTAGTCATGTCCATGTCTTCGTCACTACTGGATTCGCATAATGAACGGAGCTCCTTCTCGTCTAGAGTAGTCGAGACGGAATGCAACATTATAGCAATTTCGTCTCCACTTGCACATACCTCATTTGCCAAAACTGTGGACATAGACCCTACTTCAGCTTGACAGTTAATAATAGATTCCTCCAAACTCCAAGACGCAATTTAGTGTTCAACAAATGCTTCAACTTCCCCAAAATGCAGTACACTTCAACTCTCAGAAATCTCTAGGGTTCGCTAATCGCTGACAAAATAACTAAGAAAATCACAATGAGTGGTGTGAATTTATACAAGGCATGTGAGACACAACGATTTACGGCGGAATGAAATCAATACATGTTCGTTCCATGACAAATCGAAATCAATACGTTTACAGCAAATGTGACAGTAATGTTTGCGAAAACTTTTTCTCATAGTTCAGTAGTTATTTTGTTAACAAAAACAGTTTAGTAATTGACTTGTCATTAACTACAAAATACGATACTTGACTTCTCATTAGCCCTTGAATAATTAATCCCTAATTCCACGACTTCATAGAAACTTTAGCTCTCGGGTGTTAAAACTAATTAAAATTGGAATTCACTGTTCAAGCAATCAAAACTAAAATTTAAAGGGCAAATGTAAAATTCCTCCGATTAAAAAAACAAGCTTTATAGGCAAAAAAACCTAATTAATTTTGTTGTGGTTTAAAAATATTACATCAATCAAAATAATTTTAACTTTATTGATATGATATAGATTAAAATTAGATCACATCACTTTTTTTTTATGAAATTTAATTATAAAAATAGACAAAATGGCAATTTTAAAAGCAAAACACTTAAATGAGAAAATTAAAAATATGATTAAATTAAAGCCAATCTTAAATGACATGGTTAATTACATATATTACCCGAGCCATTAAAATTAGAATTCACAATCAACATTCATCATCAATAATGAACAAATTGAGATTGTATTAAAGCAATCAAAACTAAGATTTAAAGGGCAGATGTCTTCCAATTAGGAAAAAAACTCTATAAACGAGACAAGTAGAAGCAGATGCAAAAGATAAGCAATATCCACATTTGACTTATCATGAACAAAAAATGTCACAAAATGCCTAGCTTACCAAACCATGTATCACTTTGAGTAGAGAATATCGTAGTGACCCGGACGGTATAGCAAAGTGATATGCGGATCTTTCGTTGCAGAGCAAGATGTAGCATTCGAGAGATCGCCAGCCCAAGGCACAAAATCATGGTGATTCACACGGACGCCACCACTGGAATCACAAGAGCTTCGATCTAGGTACACAACACGGATAGGCACCCCCAATGCATCCGATAGAGCAGTAATATGGACATGATCACTTTCTTCGCCCATTGGTTCCACTGACATATTGCAAAACTGTCACAAAAAGAAATCCAAAATCACAAAACTCTAACCATACAAACAAGGATCCATTATCCATTCTCCAAATTTCCACCTTTTTGAAAACATCATCATCCCAAGAGATTCATGATGACAGCTAAACTTCAAAATAAAATTTTAAATACAAGGCAGAAGTGTTGACTTCAAAAGTAAGAGAACAATTTTACGTTTACAACTCATAATTATTGAAGATACAACTATAACAAGTCTATAATACATGAAATAAATAAGAATGTCGCCAAAAACATGTTGTGAACACTTGAGTTACAACATCATATCTGCAGTGCTGAGAAACGTTTCACAAAAAAATGCGTAAAAACATCTCTAATTTCACAAACCTGCACAACAGTTGCGTTTGTTAGTCCCATGATAAAAGGTCCAAAAAATTCTGAGCGCTTTTGTATTTCACCAGAGGTAACAAATCTGAAAAACATAACAACTAACCTACCAAATTTGTCAGTATGCAATAGGGGCATCAAACACAAATAAGATATATAGGACGACACTTACCATAGTCCGAGCTTGATTGGTCTCGGCTCCTGGATAAAAGCTCTTCAGGACTGTACGTCATAGAAATGCATTAAAATGAAAACAAGCATTCTTGATTCTTGTAACAATATCCTAAACAAAAATATCTGAACTAGTCATTAACCGACCTTATAGAAGCTCCATTTCCTACAGCAAGAAGGCTTTCCAGCTGCTCAAGAAATAGCTGAAAACCATCCACGTGCAATTAGAGAAACACAATTTTAAGAAATGATAATAATAATCATGTAAACTCACTAAAAGTACGAGAAAATTAATGATATGGTCAAATAAATTTTACCGCAAAAAAATCTTCATAGGTAAATTCAGCATAGCCCAGATTTTGAAGTGTTTTTCTACATTGCTCAACCTTAATCTTGATATGCTCAACTTCAGCTCTATCTTGTAATTCTAAAATGTGTTCCTGATTAGGCAGCAGGCGTCTAATAAGTGACAGTAGGATAAATAATTTACCCAGGGTTCATTAGTACCCAAAGTACATAAACATAAATCTTTCAGGTGCATGTAGTTTTAAACTTACAAAATAAGAAAACATAAAGCTCCGGAAAAAACAGTTCCCATCTCCACGTGTTCGTCGAATAGCATTATATTGGTTACTCAGCAACTGCAATCGAAGTACATAGAGTTATTTTCAAATAAAACAATGTCATTGGAGAATAGATAGAGAACCAATGCAATATAGAAACCTTTATTTTCTCTAACAAAATAGGACTGCCCGATTGATATTCATTTTCCAGTGTAGAAAGTGGCTCCTGCAGTTGTGCTAAAGAAAAATTCATGAGCGAATATCACTCAGGTAACTTTTTAAGAATTCTTAATAAGTCAAATGCCAAAACCGCTGCCTGTGACAAAGAAAAAAGGTTGGTTTGAAACAAATAAATGATAAATTTTGACGTTAGAATTAACAAGTAGCATAAAGTAATAAAACTAAAAAATATAATTGATTTCATCCTTTCTCTAGTTTTGAAAGAATTTTAGATAATTTAACACAATTCTGTGACTAAAGGATAGAAAATCGTATTTAGGCATAGACTTCTTCAAATAGTAAAAAGGATAACAACCACAAGTACTAAGGAAATAAAAAAGGAACAATAGTGAAATTGCCAAAATATTGGAAACCAAGTAAAATTCAGAACATCAAACCAAAGTCCAAAAAAAATACATGCATCTGTTTGGCAAGCAACATTCAGAACATCAAACCATAGTCCATAAAAAATACATGCATACGGTGGAAGAAAAAGATGCACGAAATGAACAGCATGACATTAAACATCCAAGTAACTTGCCTTATCACCAACAAATGGGATTTTCTCAGCTTCCTCAGCCCGAAGTGCCGCTTGCTGCTGGACAATATCATCATCCACAAAACTTTCCCAATAATCAAAATCAGGTGTCGGCATTGACGATTCAAACTCCTTTTCTTTTTCTGCTGGAGGACCTTCCTGATTCTGCATTTTATAAAAGCTTCCTTTTTGACTAATAGTTCAAACCAAATAAGAACAGAGAATTTGGCCTCTCTCTAAAGCTGCAACCTGTTCAAAACGCTTGTCTTCTTAGAGATGCACATTCAGTTGTACACAAACTAGTGATATTGCCTCAAAAGAATCTAAATGCACATACAGAAAAATATGACACAGTTAGGAGTTTAGGAAAAATATGGTCAAGAACTAATCTAATGTGAAAGTAAAATATGGTCAAGAAATAATGTGAAGTGAAAAATCAATTGGCTAGAAGAGAAAATGTTAGGGAGAATAGAATGAATGGAGAGATATAGAAATAAAAGAATTATGGAGAACTAGAGAAGAGAGAGACTTAGAGAGAGAAAATATAAGGAAGAGGGTAATAACAATTCAATAAACAAGCCTCTTTAATAACATAACCTCATGGTCCAGTTATGGACATCAAATTACAAGACTTAAGGACATCCAGAAAATATCCTAGCTAAGAATCCAACAAATAAAGATACTAAAATACCTGCATAAAAAGGAAACTAATAAATAGCAACCTAAATTGTCTATAAACGTCACGTATCTAAATATAATATCTATTCTCTTCATAGGCAGTACACCAATTTCTATGTTCCCCATCAGTAATGCAAAATAATTATTTCACCAATTATATGTCAACCACATCTATATAGACTGAATGTAAGCCACTGAAGTGGACATGTCGTGTGCCTCAGGTCAAGTCCTTCATGCTTATCGCTAACAGTAAATGAAAATATGGATAGTGATATAAATTTTAGTATTATCATTCTTTCACAATCTCGATTCATAAGAACCTAAAGATTATTCAATGGGAGAATTCTTTAATCAATTCAGCATTCTATTTGTCATGCATCAATGATGACAATGTGCACAAGAAATATGGCTGTCCAATCAATTGAGCATTCCATGCTTTAATTGAACAGCATGCATTACGCGAAGGGGATGATGTCAAAAGCACAACACAAGAACCAGAAGAGTTGCTACTCAAGCTTAGGGAAAATACTATATCATTTAGCGCCGACATGGAAGGCAGTTGTTGGAACAAAAAGGTATAAATAGAAAATAAGAGAGATAAATGGGGAGTGGTATAACTAACCTAATTTTCATTTTCCTCAAATTTTAAACCCTAAAATTTTTCTTAAATTGATTTAGAGGTTAGATTTAATTAAATCGTTATAAACTCTAAATTAAAAAATATTGTAAATCTTTGAAAATAATGAAATCATTAATTAAGGCAGAAGAATTTAAGAAAACAGTTATATTTATTAGCAAATAATCTAAATACATTTATTTTGCTTTGTCTAGTCAATTATATTAAATAGACTTTATGTATAATGAAATGCGAAACATTATTAAAACTTAATTAAGTAAACCAAAGTTTATTGTAAACGAAATTAACTTGAAATTATTCTCAAAACCTTATAATTTAAATAAAGTTTATTATTTTAGAACTTAAAAATATAAATAAAATCAATCATTTGACCCAACAACATTATCGATGTCCTCTTCTATATGCTTATCTACCTCTAGAAGATCTTTAATCAGCACCAATTCATCTTCTGATAAAAATTCACTTACATCACAAAACTAAAAGGGTGAGATAAACTCAATAAGTAAAAATACGTGCATATGACAATTAATTTCATGCATTATCAAATTTTCATGTTTAAAGTTACATACCGGTTAGAAACTCATTTTCCAACCATACCATGCGTTCAGACTTTCATTAGTCATCTCAATCTTACCATGCGTTCTAAATTTTAGAAAAACCAGCAGTTTCTTACCCTTATAAGATTTTATTAGTCATCTCATATCATATTTTCAATTAATTCCATCAAATTCATACTCGCATATATTATGTCCTATAAATTTTATCTTTTTAATATCATATGTCAATGTCTAACCATGCATGTTGAAAAAAAATATCAGGATTGACAATAAAATAAGAATAAAGAAGTAATACATATTTAGTGATGTAGGGCTTATGGTCAAAATGTTGAAAACTTGTATTTTACTTATCTGAATTACGAGAGAGTAAGGGTTTTAGGAATTCCTAAGCTTTAGAATAATCTTTCCTGTCTGAATAATTTTTGTGATTAAATTCCTACTTAAATTCTAAAGAAATCATTGAAGAGTTTGGACAGAAATTTCTCACTCGTAAAAATCTTAAATGGTTTGCAGTTGAATTTGAATCGGTTCGGTTCGAACCGGTTCAGTTGGACCAGTTAGGTTGGCTTTATATGAAACGGTTCGGCTGGTTATCAAAACAACTGATTCTCTATTTCTTCCTCTTCGTTCTTCTTCGTTGTTGCAGGGAGAGAGCTCCTTCTCTCTGCGTCGTGCGCGAGGATGAGAGTCTGTTGCCGAGTGAGGGTTTTCTTGAGTGGAAGGTGAAGGTTTTGATCGGAATGAAACCATCGAGTGACTGCACGACCGAGAGAACGATCAATCAACTAGGCAAAGGCGATGCTTCGTCGAAGGTTGGTGATTTCGCAGTGGTCAGGGTTTGGCGTTGGAGGTAAGTTTCTGAATTCTTCTTATAGAGCTCGAGAGAGGAGAGTGTTTGGGTGTGAGTGGTTTTCCTACACGGTGAGACCCTCAATTTATAGGAGATGTCTCACAATTCTTTCATTATGAAGAATGTCACGAATATATCCCTCATTGTGGCTAGATTTAGAGACAATAAAGAAAATGGATTGATTTCCTCGTAATGGATTGTCCCTCTATAAGAGGTTAGAAATCAACACTAATTTAAAGTTTTTGATTGAGCTTGAATTGGAGAAAAATCATTATTATTGATTTAGTTTTGAAAAATTGTTGTATTTTGGAATTTTCAATTGGTATGTTACAGGTGGAAAATGTGAATGTTTTATATCTTTCTTTTCTTCTTCATCATACTCCTCTGTAAGCAGCCAGAACTGTGGATTATGAATGAAAATAACCTTTCTCAATTCTCTTTTCTGTTTTAATTCATAAGATTCGTAACATTAACCTTCTATACAATATTGAATAAGATCACTTTAGAGAACCATGAGCACTCCAAAGATCAATTCAAGAACTTCCATTTAATCACTAGTGTAGTGGTGGATTGATTTTCTAGCACGATACATGAATGACTTGGCGCATTGCAAGATAGAAAAGGTTTGGTAGTGCGTGTTGATGGAGGCAACACAAAATATCTAAGTAATGAAGAGAAAAGCCTTTCTACAAGTTCGGTGGCCAAAACTTTACTAGAAACGAGGTGAATGTAATAAGTGTGGCAATGGAAGAAAAAAGATGCGAGCGAAACAGGCTAACACTCCAAGAAAAAAAAAACTCAGAGAAAGAGAAAGTGCAACTAGTAAGGAATCCAGAGCAATGACGTTTTCATTTTTTGATTTGTGGGGCAGCGATGCTGCTTTCTTGCTACCAAGTTTTTTTTTCACGCAGATGCCGCGCCATAATTCTCACTGAGGCATCCAAACAATCTTCATTTTCTGTCAAAGAAATCCCAATGCAAGTCTAATGCTCGACAAAAAATAAAAGAAATGCGTAACCCTAAACTTACCGTATCTATAGTGCAAGTAAATCGTGACCTAAATGCCAAGACTGCTTCTGATCGCGTCCAAACAAAAGTAGCATTCACGATGAAAGATTTATGATAGCTTAAGAACGACTGGGAACGAATCAGTCATAGAATCCTAAAACACCATATCAGGTCAAATACACAACTTCACAGCTAAATAAATGAAGAAAACTTTCCACCAAAAATGAAAATCAAGGAGAGCAACAACGATAGAAGTAGAAGAAAACACTTTAATCTCCTAACAAGATTCATCGCTTTAGGAAGTCAAGGTCCCGAAGTCTGAAGCCAAATTAGGGCAGTAAATTCGAAATTCCACCCTACCAAAACACCATGGGAGTCAAATATCTCAATCAAGGATCATGATTTGGCAGAATGAGGGGAGATCACGAGAGGGAAGAGTAATCATAAACTTTTAGCTGAAGTTGCCTAGTACTCTTCCCACTGCCTATTGCGTACGTTCTTTACGACTTTTCAATTTATTTTTACCTTTAATTTTAATTTTTTTATGTGATATTTATTAATTAAATAATATATTATTTTATTATGAAGAAAGACAATAAAATTATGAGAAATTAACAAATCAATTATTATACTTTGTGATTAATAGCAAATCAATTATAAAGTATTTTCACTAACAATTTAACCACTAAATTATGAGAAATAGATGTCGCAAACATCGTTGGCAAGTTTGCTATTAAACATTTAAATTCCGTTCTGCGACGGAACGCCACTACTAAATATATAGGTTATAGTATTGACATTTTGCGGTAGAACGTTACACTTGCCTCCTTGGAACATCAGTACTAATTAAAATTTCGCCTTGTATGTCGTTTCCCAGTGTGGAACTATTGGCCTAATTGACATTAGATTGTTTGTTTTGATAATGACGAATTTATTGGATTAATTAAGTTGTTTATTGTATATTTGTTTGAATTGATAAATATGTTATTATTCTTTATTGGAAATACTCTTAATACAGATATTAATGTTTACTAACTTATTTACCTAAATCCATGTAACTTATAATATGATTATTTGAACTTAGAGAATTAGAAAGAAAAAGCAAAAACAAACGAATAGGTCAACTAAACAGTGCAAAAGGTCAACCAAACTGGCTGATACAGAAGGAAACGGTCGACCGGTTTGATCGACCGCAAAAATGGCAGATTGCTCAACCTTCTGTAACGAAGGAAACGGTCAACCGACTGATCGACTGCAAAATGGCATGACGAAGAAAACGGTCGCAGTATAGTTTTCAACTACTCTCTTCCAACGGTCATAAAACACAACGGTAACATCCAACGGTCAAGAGGCGGTTGACCGGACAAATGGGTGGTCAACCGGTAGAGCTGTTTTTATAAATAGAAGTACTCCGAATTGCAAAATACAACAATCCAACCAAGAGAGAATTGCGTCAAAATGTCTACAACATTCTTACTCTCTCTCTCGCTATATCTGAGTGTTCAGCCTAGCTCTCTCAATCTATCACTTGAGATTCTATCTTTGAGAGATTAGGCTTATCTTGTAATCTTTTTATTCTTGTACTCATTCCGCAATATCTAGGGTGACGGCCCCGCAACAATCATTATAAAGGCTAGATTGACATCCGCGAAAATCAATCTATATGGTGAAACCCTGATAAAAGTCATTGTAAAAATTTGGTTGACACCCGTGAAATAAATCATCACCAATCTGGGAGATTAGGTGATAAAGGATCTCCAAGTGGGACGTGAAGTCAATCATCACCAACCAAGGAGGTTAGGTGATTAAGGATCTCCAAGCGGGAAGCTTAGAGTGCGGACGTAGGCCAGAATTGCCAAACCACGTGGACATATCGGTGTCATCTCTTTATCCCTACTCTTTATATTTATGCATTTGTTGATTTTATATTTGTGATAAATCACTTATGGATAGATTGTAACGACCCGGTTTTCCTTAATCTTAGACCGTGGCATTTTAAAACGTGTTTTTGGTGAAAGCACGTAAAATTAAAACTTTATCCTTTTGACTAATTCTTTTCTTTCGAAATTGCGTAGCGAAAGACTTTTCATTCTTAAATCTATTTAAAAAGACGATAAATAAAATTATTTACTTTAAAACTTTTACGATTTATAAAATGTGTCATAACTTAAAACATTAAACACTTTATACATTTAACAATTACTTTACAAAACCTTTTATATATCCTCTTTAATCTTCAACCTAACCAGCCACAAGATTTGCAACCGTGCAAATCCTTCATCAACTGCTTCTTTACTCGATACCGCGCATACCTACATCACAAGGCTTACCTATGAGCCTTGGCTCAGTAAGCGGTGTAAATTAAAATATGTATTGCACATGCTATGAAACTTTTAAAAACCCGTATGCAGTTTTCTATTTTCGTTTTCCTTCACTATTATCTTGACTTTAACTTTACTGTTATCTTGACTTTAGTTTCACTTACCCATAAAGGCGTTGGAGATGTCAAACTTAACGAGGACGCGTGGCACCATATGGCCCACGTGGGGCAATCACTCAAGAACTCACACCTCCAAATGCCTATTTTCGTTTATTCACATATAATGTCCGTTTCTGTTTCATTTTCAAAACATATACCTAAAACTATTTTAGTAACATTTTAAAATCCATGATGTGTGAAATGCACGTGAATGCATACAATTCTATATCTTCAATTTAATCCTCAAAGCATGATCAAAATCTTTAACTTAAAGAACTTAATTCTAATAAACACATTATCAAACAATAAGCGGCAATACATCATTGAACAATAACAAGATCAATAACTTAATAATCTAGTAAACACAGTCAACAAACAAGTCCTAATCTCTTATGATGTAGGCCAAACGACAAAACACATGCGATATCACTTACCTGGCGAATTTAGGGAGTTTTAGCACTTAATGTTATTCTTCACAATACCTTCAAAATTAATAACATTTATCATTATAAATCATAGAAAGACACTTTATTAAGCATGCATACTAGAGTTAGCCAAATCCAAATTCTTTATTCTTTTCATAACTTATTAATCAATTCCAACCTACATTATTCATAAAGTGACTAGACATTCGATCAACCAATTACTATCCACAATAATCCCAATAATTAAATTAACTCCCAAGAGTGTATAATCCTTGACAATAACCATAGATTATAAACTAATCATGAAGAGCAAAACAACTTATAAAACTCCTTAACAGTGCCTATTAAGCCGTAACCAAACTGCAAATTAACATAAACATATTCTCATCAATGGCTACTAGTAGTAATCAACAATGAAAGATTAAACTGACCCCACAACGAAGCAATGAGAAGAGTTTCTAATTACCTTCAATCTTTAGTTTCTACTATACATCTTTCACAATCAGACTATAAATACAATATTGGTTCTAATACTTGAAGTACTCCAAGGAAAATAGTTCTTTCATCATAAGCTCACCCTCATCACCCACGACTCCCTCTCTTCTCCTATCTCCCTATTTCTCCCTCGGCTCTCTCTTTCTGTTTTGGGCTTCTTCCTTCTTTTCTGTCTAACTTTTAGCAACTCTGTCCTTCCTCTCAGTCTCTTTTCTTTCCTCTCTAGAAATTTCCCATTTTTTCGTCTCTCTCACTATTTTTCTACACATTTCCCCCATGATCATTCTTCATTGCAACATCCATCTATAAAGGAGGGATGCAAGAGCATCCTCGAAACTTCCACCTCCATTTCATACAATCAAAAAACGGCACAAAACTAATTCTAGGCGACGTTCTGCACTCACGGTCAATCACCTTCACGATGACGATCGACCGCAAAACTCTCACTAAACAAATTTTGTGCATGTCGGTCGATTACCAACGCAAGCCATGATCGGCCGGACCCAAAATTGATAGCCATTGCCATTTTCACGGTCGACCCTGTGATCAACCGATTCCAACATTGCCAATCTACTTATATGTCACTGCCATTTTCGCAGTTGATCACATAATCGACCGATTCCAACTGCTAGACGCTGTAATGTTTTGCCAAGTTAAACAGTTGAACATCTCCCAAAATTTTTATAGGCCGTTTACACTAAAAATCCCTTAACAATTTATAATTTACTTCCTACTTTTCTTTATATATCATCACTCCAAACTATACAATATGCATGATTATCCGCTAAATCTATACAATATAGAAATTTATCTTCCTATGCTACAATTATCCCCTAAATCTAAAAAATCCTCAATTATTATTCTCTCTAACCTAAACTTAATATGACCGAAAAATCTGGGGTATTACATAGATTAATTACTATTGTACGAAAAAATTAGAACGCCTAATTCACCTCCCCTCTATAGGTGTGTATGCGGTTCGACAATTAGTATCAGAGTGGGGTTAATTAAAATTTTTGTGTAATATTGCATATATTTATTTGTATAAATTTGTTTAAATTGCATAAATTAAAAGTACAATAATTTAATTAATAAATATCACATAAAAAAATTTAAAATTAAAGGTAAAAATAAATTGGAGAGTCGCAAAGAACGTACGCAACAAGCAGTTGGAAGGGTATTAGGTAACTTCAGCTAAAAGTTTATGACTACTCTTCCCTCTCGTGATCGCCCCCCATTCCGCCCAATCATGATCTTTGATTGAGATATCTGACTCTCATGGTGTTTTGGTAAGGTGGAATTTCGAATTCACTGCCTTAATTTGGCTTCAGACTTTAGGATCTTAACTTCTTGAAGCAATCAACCTTGTCAGGTAATTGCTGATTAAACTATTTTCTACTACTTCTATCGCTTGTCGCTCTCCTTGATTTCCATTTTTGGTGGAAAGTTTTCTTCATTTATTTAGCTGTGAGGTTGTGTATTTGACCTGATATGGTGTTTTAGGGTTCTATGATTGATTCGTTCTCAGTCATTCTTAAGGTGTCATAAATCTTTCATCATGAATGTGACACGAACCAAATCTCTATTATTAATTATCAATCAACAATACAAAATATATGACACTTCCTCACTACAATAGGCTTTCGAGTCCTACTCTCATATCCAATCTCATATCTCCTCTCTATCACACCCCGTCTTTTTATAATAGACGAACTCACTCTCAACTAAGTAACTTTCCTTTTATAACCCTCCTAACCTATCATTACCTCCGCCCTAAAAAAAATCACTTTGTCCTCAAGGTGGAAAAAAATGAAAAATACATTTTTTATCTATATCTTCAATATTTTTAAGAGAAAATAGGCTAGAATTAAGCCTAAAAATTTTATCTTCTTCCTCTCCATGATCTAAGAAATTTTTCAGCCCAATAGTCTTAAGTAAAATGCTTCATTTCTTTAAACCCCATGTTTTATGTAAATGGACCCTAACTGGACTAGGCCCAACATTTCCTTTGCACATTTTAGGGCTTGTAAAAACATGTTGATGTCTTTTGCTGGAAACAAATTTTTTCTTCCTTCGTTGGATGCAGTTACAATATTTTGCTCTGCCATCTCATCCATTTTCATCATCAAGTAGTTTTCTCCATCAACAGCGGTGTCATCGTTTCCACCGTCGCTGGTTCTTCGATTCTCATCGTCGCCGGTACTTCGATACCCATCGTCGCCGGTACTTCGATACCCATCGTTGCTGTCCTTCCATACCCATCGCCGCGTGCTACTATTTGCTCGCAACACACCTCCTCGGTCGCTGATTCGCCTTCTCCATCGTCGGCTGATTCTTCTTCTGCTGCCTCCTCTCTTTCCACCGGCAAAAATAAAAAAATTATTTTCTTCCTCTTCAGTTGCCTCTTCCTTGTCCGACGTTTCTTCCTCTTCAGCCACTTTTGTACGTTTAGCCAATGGCAGTGATACAACACTGTCTCTGGAAACAATTTTACTGCTGATATAAGGATTCCCAGTGATTTTTTTTGGATTAAGCTTCTCCATCCAATCACTTCTTCTTTGCCCACTTGTTTTAAGTAATTCATTTCTATCTTCCACCATCTGAGACGAATGCATCAAATCCGACAATCCCATTGGCCTCATTAATCGTACATCACCTTTGATTTCATCCTTTAAGCCATTGTAAAAAGCATTGAACAAATCTTTGTCCGAAATACCAAACAAATTTGAAGCAACATACTCAAATTCTGTTCGATACTCCTCTACAGTGCCTTCTTGTTTCAGAGACAGCAGTTTTTCACAACCATATCCCATTCTTGGATGGGCAAACCTCTCCATCAGACGTTGCTTTAAAATCAACCAACTCAGAAACGGACGTATACTATTTTCCCACTGGAACCACGCTAAAGCAGATCCTTCGAAACTTACCACTGCTGACTCAATCTTTTCTTCTTCCGTGAGTCGATTGCTATTGAAGTACTATTCTGCTTTGAATAACCAACCTTCAAGATCCATCCCATTAAAGATCGGCAGCTCCAGTCGTCGCGGGAAGTAATCTTGATTTTGAGATCGCCTCTGTCCGCTTTCCCCTGCATTACGTTCGGCCGAACCTTTTCTTGGTGCTTCTATGGATTCTGCCGAGATCTGTTGTTCTTCCAATCGGTGTAGAATTCTATCTATTATTTCTCTAAGTGTAGTAACCTCTTTCTCCCAATCCATTGAATTCTCTTTTGCGCTTCTGAATTTTTCCCAACTGAATTTTTCCATCATCGCCAGCTCCTCTCTTGTAATCGTCGGTACCTCTCTTGCAGTCGCCAGCTCCTTTCCTGCAGTCACGAAAATCCAGCTTCGTTTTTCACCGATTTTTTTTGTAACCAATTCTTCGCGAATGTTTGTTTGCGCGCAACAGGATTCCTCGGCCGCCGATTCTCCGTTTCCTTCTTCAGCTGATTCTTTGGCAGCTGCCTTCTACAACTGATCGGAAAACGTATCTGATCCTTCGAGTTGCTTCGCCACTGCTTGAAAACCATTTTTCTTCGGTTCTTGATCTTCGCATTCTCGATCAACAACTGGTTTTTGAAAAACTGCAAATTCTTCCGTAACCCAATTTCTACAAACTTCCACAACCTCTGTTTCTTGCTCGCCCGAGCCAGAAACTAGACTTTTTGTCACTTTTAATTCTGCATTTGCTGTTATTTTATCGTCTTCAAGATTCTTTGCTTCCACTGTAACAATTTCCCCACCGATCTTTTCTTGGAATTTTTTTGTTTCTGCTACTCAGTCCCTCTCCTCCAAGAAAATTTATTTTGTCGCAAACTCTTCACACTCAAATACCTTCTCCTCCCAGGCATTCTTCGCTGCCTTCTTTATTTCTTTTCTAATGACTAGTTTCTCATATTCTGCCATTCCAAAATACTCCGAAAACAATTTTGAAGTTGATATTTCAATTCTCTCCAAGAATTAAAGAGTGTATTGTTAGTTTTCCATTGATACCAACGCAAAACAGGGCCTTCAAAACATTCTGATGCTGATTTTAACTTTTCCATTTCCGTCAATCGATTATATCGAATAATCTTTCTGTACGTGACAACCACCACTTCAGATTCATTCCATTGTAGAATGGTAACTTCAAATTAATGGGTAAGAATTTTGCCCTCGAAAATTGTCAAGATTCATTATTCCTTTCCTTTCTATTTTCTGTTAATTGTTGTTCATCTAGTAGCTTTAGAATTCGATCCACTGTATCTTTAATTACCGCAATCTCCTTGTGCCACTCCATTTTGTTATCCTTTTGAGCATCCGAACTTGTAACATTTTCTTCTCCCAGCAAAAGAACTGCTCTGATACCAAATTAATAAGAACTAAATCTCTATTCTTGATTATCAATCAACAATACAAAATAGAAGATACTTCCTCACTACACTAGGCTTTCAAGTTCCTAGTGACTCCCCACAAACTACTCTCATATCCAATCTCATATCTGCTCTCTATTACACCCCATCTTTTTAAAATAGACAAACTCACTCTCAACTAAGTAACTTTCCTTTTATAACCCTCCTAACCTATTAGAATGCTACTTTTGTTTGAGACACGGTCAGAGCAGTCTTGGCATTCAAGTTGCGATTTACTTGCATTGGAGATGCGGTAAGTTTAGGGTTCTGCATTTCTTTTATTTATTGCCGAGCATTAGACTTGCATTGGGATTTCTTTTACAGAAAATGAAGATTGATTGGACGCCTCAGTGAGAATTATGGCGCGACATTTGCTCGTGAAAAAAAAATTGGTAGCAAGAAAGCAGCGTCGCCGCCCCACAAATCAAAAAATGAAAACGGCATTGCTCTAGATTTCTTACTAGTTGCACTTGCTTCTTTCTCTCAGTTTTTTTTTCTTGTTAGCCTATTTCCTTGCTTATCTACACAACGAGTTTATCGTTTTGCTCACATCTTTTTTCTTTTATTGTCACACTTATTACATTCACCTCGTTTCCAGTAAAGTCTTGGCCATCGAACTCCTAGAAAGGATTTTCTCTTCATTATCTAAATATTGTGTTGCCTCCATCAACACGCACTACCAAACCTTTTCCATCCTGCAATGGGCCAAGTCATTCCTATATCTTGCCAGAAAATCAATCCACTACTGCACCGGTGATAAATTGAATGTGCTTGAACTGATCTTTGGAATACTCATAGTTCTCTAAAGTGGTCTGCTTCAACATTGTATAGAAGGCTAATGTTATAGATCTTATGAATTAAAACAAAAAAGAGAATTGAGGAAGGTTATTTTCATTTAGAATCCAAAGTTCTAGCAGAAATATACAAAACATTCACTTTTTCCACACATACCAATTGAAAATCCCAAATAACAGCAATTTTCCAAAACTAAATCAATCACAATGATTTTTCCCCAATTCAAGCTCAATTAGAAACCCTAAATTAGTGTTAATTTCCAACCTCCTATAGAGGGGGACAATCCATTATGAGGAAATCAATTCCTTTTCTTTATTGTCTATGAATCTGGCCACAAGGAGAGACAAATTCGTGACATTCTTCCTAAGGAAAGAATTGTGAGACCTCTCCTATAAATTGAGAGTCTCAATGTATAGGAAAATCACTCACACCAAAACACTCTCCTCTCCCAAGCAGCGCCGAACCCCGACCACCACGAAATCACCAACCTCCGACGAAGCATCGCCTTTGCCTAGTTGATCGATCATCCTCTCGGTCGTGCAATCACTCAACAATTTCATTCCGACCGAAACCTACACCTTCCACTCGGACAAACCCTCACTCGGTAACAGACTCTCATCCCCGTGCACGACGCAGAGAGAAGGAGCTTTCTCCTTGCAACGACGAAGAAGAACGAAGAGGAAGAAGCGGAGAATCGGTTGTTTTGATAGGCAGCCGAAGCGTTTCATATAAAGCCAACCAAGCCGGTCCAGTTAAACCGAACCGAACTGGTCTAGCCATATCGAACTGACCTGATTCAAATTCAACTCCAAAACATTCAAGATTTTTACGAGTGAGGAATTTCTGCCCAAACTTTTCATGGTTTTCTTTAGAATTTAAGTAGGAATTTAATCACTAAAATTATTCAGATAAGAAAGATTATTCTAAAGCTTAGAAATTTCCAAAACCCTTATTCTCTCAGAATTCAGGTAACTAAAACATAATTTTTCAACATTTTAACCATTGGTCCTACATCACAAGACATGCATTTCTTCTTTATTCTTATTTTATTGTTAATCCTAATATTTTCCTTAGACGTGCATGGTTAGACATTGACATATGATATTTAAAAGATAAAATTTATAGAATATAATATATGCGAGTGTGAATATATGATTTGATGTAATTGATGAAAAACATGATATGAGCTGATTGATAAAATCTTATGAGGGTAAGAAACAACTGGTTGTCTAAAATTTGGAACACATGATAATATTGAGATGACTAATGAAAATTTAGAAAATTTGGAACACATTGTAAGATTAAAAAATCAATTTCAACCAGTATGTAACTTTAAACATGTAAATTTGATAATACATTAAATTAATTCACATATGCACATGTTTTCACTTATTGACTTCATCTCACCCTTTTAGTTTTGTGATATGGGTCAATTTTTAACAGCACTAACAACACAGATAAAGCTGCAATACTTCAGTGTTCTGTATCACAATCTTCGATACCAACAAAATTCAATCATCAAGCGCAATTAGACCAAGAGATAGATAGATCGGCAAAACAGACGTAAATCATTACATCTAATTGCCCCAACTAAAGAGTACTTTTTAATCATAACAAAACATCAAGAAACTACCAATAGTAAAGATCGTACAAACCCCTCTTCCCATCTCACTACAACCAAAATAAATTAAACAAAAAAAATTTAATGATTAAAAACTAATCGAAGAAAGTACAAGGCAAAACAAAGAAATCAGATCCGATTGTAGAGGTTGAAATAAAAGAGAACACCCAAACTTCTAACAAATTAGAGGCAGAAGGCAACGGAAATTGAGAAAATTGTGGAAATGAGGAAAAAGAATACGACTTACCTGATGAGGTTGCCTCTGTCCCTCTAAACCAATGTTTGCCCGAGAACGGAGGGTCCGATATTTTTATTGAACGTTTGGAACCGGAGGATTTTGACGGGGAAGTTCAAAATGACATTCCTGTTAACGTTTTCTATTTATGCTTGGCTTTACAGGGTCTTCCACGGTGTCAGTTACCTGACGACGAACCGAGTACGGTTCGGTTTGTTCACTGTTGAACCGGTAACTAAATGCAAGTATCCAACTCCTATTCATTGTAATTGTCGAATAATTTATCCTCTATTCCACGACTCCAGAGCGACTTTAGCTCTCGGGTGTTAAAATTAATTAAAATTGGAATTCAATGTTAAAGCAATAAAAACTAAAATTTAAAGGGCAAATGTAAAATTTCCTCCAATTAAAAAAAGAAGCTCTATATAGGTAAAAAAAACCTAATTAATTTTGTTGTGGTTTAAAAATATTAAATCAATCCAAATAATTTTAACTTTATTGATATGATATAGATTAAAATTAGATCACGTCACTTTTTTTTATTAAATTTAATTATAAAAATAGACAAAATGACAATTTTAAAAGCAAAACACTTAAATGAGAAAATTAAAAATATGATTAAATTAAAATCAATATTAAATAACATGGGTAATTACATATATTATCTGTAAAATTGACAATCAACATTCATCATCAATAATGAACAAAATGAGATTGTATTAAAGCAATCAAAACTAAGATTTAAAGGGCAAATGTAAATAGAGATGGCTAACGAGCGGGCTCGACTTGGGCCTAGTTGGCGGGCCAAACCGAGCCTGTCAAACCCGAGTTCGCGAGCCTGGCGGGCTGGCCGCTGGCCCCCCAAGCCGGCCCGGCAGTGGCATAATCGAGCCCGCCCGAGCTGGTGAGCTGCAGAAGGCGACGGCCTCTGGACTCTAGAGATCCAAAGTCTGGATCTCGCGACTCACGTGAAGGTGAGACAAGATCTTCGTCTCACGTGGACGCCTAGACGGTGGACTTGGAGGACAGAGCTCGCCAACAAGACAGAGCTCGCCGACTCGTGTGGAGGCGAACTCTCGAAGACCAGACACAGGCAGCCGGCAGGATAGAGCTCGCCGACTCGCCGAGCTCTGCATTCCAATTTCTCGTCGCCTCGCATGAGCTCTGCATTCCGATTTCCCATCGCCTCTGTCCCGCATCGTCGACGCCGAGGCAACTTTACCTCTGTCTGAGGCTCAGACTCTGAGAGTTTGAGTCTTTGCTTCTTTGTGAGAAGTTCTCACAGAGAAGCAACGGTCTTCAGACCGTTGGCGAGTGGCGATGGCAACGGTCCAGTGACCGTTGCCTGTTGCTTCTCTGTGAGCTTCTCACAGAGAAGCAATGGTCACTCTTCAGACCGTTGCCTCTTCCCCTCTCTTCCCCCTTCTCTTTCCAGTTTCCCCTTCTTCTTCTTCTCCTTCATTTTCTATAAATACCCCTAAAGTACTTACAAAATTCTTCACCAATTCTTTCTCTCAATCTCTCAATCTCTACAATTGTTTTTACCAATCTCTCAATTTCTCATCAATTTCTCAATCTTTCAATATTTCTCTCAATTTCAAAGGTATCTTTTATTTTTATTTTTATTTTTTAATTTAATGTGTATTACGAAACAACTAATTTTTTTTTTGCAATTTTTGTAGGACTTGTATTCGTGGAGGAGGTGATCATAACAATTGCATACTATTGTTGAGTAATTGGTGTGCGGTATCATTTTTATTATTAATTGTTTTGCAGTAGTCAATTTTTATAATTATGGATCCACGTGATTTTTCGCTTGACACTAATGATGATTGAGGAAATTAGGGAAGATAATCCCGCGATTTCAATTGGTCAATCATCTGCACATGCATCAACATCGTCAACTAGAAAAAAAAGAAGTAAAACGTCGAATGTATGGAATTATTTTGAAATGAAAAATATGAAAATTGGTGGAAAAATACAAAGTAGAGCACAATGCAAATATTGTATTAAACATTATGCAGACGAATCCGGTAGTTCTACTAGCACACTTGGTAGGCATTATACAAAATGTCACTTAGACGACCAAGTGAGAGACCCTACACAAACACTCATAAATGTTAGTGGTAGTGGCAATTTTATGTATTCACATAATAAAATGAGAGAAAGAGTAGCAAAATATATATCACAATCTGAGGCACCTTTATCTATGTTTGATAGCGAGTTATTTGAAAATTTTATGAAAGAGTATATTAATCCTAGTTTTAAACGAGTCCCTAGAAGTACGACGCGAAGTGATATCATTAAAATGTATAATAATATGAAAAATGATTAATTTTGTTTTTTTCAAATGCTCCGTCTATGTCTATTTGTATTACTTTTGATTTATGGAGTGCATTTAATGCTTTAGGATATATTGTCGTAACTTCTCATTTTATTGATGACTCTTGGCAATTAAATAAAAGAATATTAGGATTTCGTAGTTGTGAATATCCACATAGTGGCATTACCATTTATAGATATATTGTTGAAATTTTGCAAGAATATGCTATTAGAGATAGAATTTTTAGTATTACGCTAGATACTACTGCTGCTAACAATGTTGCAATTCTTGAATTTTAAAGGTTATTTCAATTAGATACGGCTCATAATACTCTTTTTCATATGAGATGTCTTTGTCATATTTTAAATTTAGTTGTTTGAGATGACATGCCATTTATTTCGCATTATATTGATTCTATTCGATCTGCAATTTCTTATATTACTTCATCTAATACGCGACAGCAAGAATATAAAGAATATTGTAAAGCTGCTCAACTTAAACCAAGAAAATTAAAAACCGATGTAGATACAAGGTGGAATTCGACTTATTTAATGTTAGAAAATGCTAAGCCATATTGGTTAGTTATTTGTGCTTATATTAGTGAAAAAACAAAATGTATTACTCTTGATCATAATAGTTGCGGTATTGCTAATTTATTTCTTGATTTTTTAAAACCATTTTTTGAAGCTACAAATGAATGTTCGGGAATTTATTATCCTACTACTCATCTTGTTCTACTACTTTTTATAAAATTAATGTGTACTTTTCAAAATTTTAGACAAAGAAACGAATTTTGTGCATTAATTAAAAAAAGGGAAAGAAAATTTAAAAAATATTGGCTTAACATACCTAATATTTTTTGTTTTGCATGCATAATGCATCCTAGATTTAAATTAAATGGAGTGTGTATAATGGTTGATAGAATTTCTTCTAATTTAGGTATTTCTTCTTCAATTAATGGTGCTCAATTAAAAAATGAAATTGATAATTTATTTTCTTCTTATGAATTGAAATATTCTAATAATCGTTCAATTCCTTCTTCACATATGCATGCTAGTTCTAGTAGTGGTGCTTGAGGTGGAGATCCACAAGATTTTATGTATGATATATTTAAGTAAATAGATAGCAATGTTCATTCTTATAATTCACAAATAAATGAACTCGATATTTATCTTAACACCTACCATAACATTTCTCGCCCCGAGGATTTTGATATTTTGGCTTGGTGGAGAGTCAACTCTATTTCATTTCCTATTCTTTCTAGAATGGCACGTGATCTACTAACACCTCCGGTCTCTATAGTAGCATCGGAGTCTGCTTTTAGTGCAGGTGAACGTGTGTATGATGATAAACGAGGAATACTTGCACCAGAAATCATTGAGGCACTCATTTGCATGAAGGATTGGAACGACGCTGTGACGAGAGATCAACAACGAGAAGATGACATAGTTGAAGAATTCAAAAATTTGGATGTCGAAGACTAAATTTTTATTTAAATTTGAAATTTTCATTTTCATTTTCATATATTTTCTTTATCTTGTAAGTTGTGCTTTGAAATTGTAATTTAAATTTGAAATTTTCATTTTCATTTTCATTTTGAAATTGTAATAAAAATATTTATTCAATTCAATAAAAATATTTATTCAATTAAATTATTAATTATAGTATTTTTATATTATAATAATAAATGTTTATTATAGTTTTAAATTGTATAATATTGAAAATAATTTATAATATATTTATATAAGATATTATTATTCATGTATATTTGGCTCGTTAGGCTCGGCTCGTTAAGGCTCGTTAGGCTCGGTCAGCTCGTTAGGCTCGGCAGGCTCGTTAGGCTCAACTCGTTAAGCTCGGCAGGCTCGACGAGCCAGACTTTTTCAAGCTCTGCCTGCTCGGCTCGGCTCAGCTCGTTAGCCACGTCTAGATGTAAAGATGTCTTCCAATTAGGAAAAAAAAACTCTATGAACGAGACAAGTAGAGGCAGATGCAAAAGCAATATCCACATTTGAAAGTAGGAATTTTTACATTCTTTTCAAGAACCAAAAAATGTCACAAAATGCCTAGCTTACCAAACCAAGTATCACTTCGGGTAGAGAATATCGTAGTGACCCGGACAGTATAGCAAAGTGATATGCGAATCTTTCATTGCAGAGCAAGAAGTAGCATTCGAGAGATCGTCAGCTACAGCCACAAAATCATGGTCATTCACACAGACGCCACCACTGAAATCACAAGAGCTTCAATCTAGGTACACAACACGGATAGGCACCCCCAATGAATCTGATAGAGCAGTGATATGGACATGATCACTTTCTTCGCCCATTGGTTCCATCGACGTATTGCAAAACTATCACAAAAAGTATTGAGAATCAAACGTGAAACGGAAAAGAGAATTGCGGAAGCAGAGACACCAAGATTTACAAGGAAAACCCTTACGGGAAAAAACCACGGGACAGAGGAGAAATTCACTATTTGAAAATCAAGGTACAATGAGTTCTGCGACTCAAGCATCAATATATAGAGAAAATAAATAACCCTAATATTGGATACGGGCCCAACATGGCCCAACTAGAATTCGGGTCACACCGAACTCTAACAATCTCCATCTTGACACAAATTCCACATGAGAGATCCAATGCAAACTTTTCGGCCCACACAAAAATGAATCCAGAACACTGAACTTCGACAATCTTCATCTTCAAAGAAATTCTAATGATCAGCAAAACTTTAACAAAAAATAACCTCCTCTTCCATAAAAGCCCCTGCTAGGCCAACTCAATATCTGATACCGACCAAGTTTAAGCCCTGCTTAAACTTGAGAGATACACTCGGGAAGAAATCACATCTCCTCCATGGTACCACCAAATTATCAAAGATATCACAATGAACTGCATGTGAAGCTGAAGACCCCTCACTAGAATCAATACCCTCGAACACACTAAATGCATAACCCACTGAAGTAGTTTCACCATATCGCCATGGAGCTTTACCCTTTCTCTTCGTTCTGCCTTTGACGATACCACTCTGACATGCAACTAAAACTAATGAGGATGTGGTGACTGGATCACCATGAACATCTGTAGTAGGCTGACATATCGGCTCTGATGTAGATTTAAAACCCAACTTGAACTTCATATGAGAACTTGACTTTTTCTTAGTCTTCTCCAAAAAAACCTTTAGAAGGTGAATTCATAAACCTTGCAGCCTTATTATCTGTCACTGTAGACTCCTGTAACACATATAAATTTACAGAGCTTCTGTGTCCTTTTAGCTTGATGAGTGCACCTCTACCGATCTTTATACCTCCACTACAACACTGTACTTGTACCCTTTCGAATTCAGAGTACTCAATGAGATCATATTCTTTTTTAAATCGAGAACATGTCGCGCATTACCTAGTGTCCTCACAACTCCATCAAACATTCTAATTCTGACGGTACCAATACTAGCTATCTTGCAAGGTGTGTTATTACCCACTAACACAGCACCTCCTAAAACGGTCTCATATATCGAAAACCAATCCCGATTGTGACACATAAAATGAACAAACTGAATCTAAAATCCAATCCTTATTTGACTTTGAGTTTCCTTTTGACTCAGCTAGAAGATTTCCATCACTATAATCTTCTTCTTCTGCAACAACAACTTCACTGGATGTCATCTCTTTATTTCATTCTGTAGTTTATGACATTCAGCTTTAATATGCCCTTTCTTTTGACAAAAGTAATAGATTCTATCACGGTTTCTTGCGTAACGATCCAATTTTTCTTTACATAAAAAAAATCTCATGAAATTTAAAACTTTTTTTTTTCATTTGTAAAAACAGTAGAAATCTTTATGAAAACCCTTTTAATTATAATCAGAGTTCTTTTCTTGAAACCGATCGTTAAAAGCTTTTACATAAAACATTTTGCCCAATTTATTAGTAATAATAAATCATAATATTTTCTTAAAATGCTTTTATAAATTAGCAGCGGAATAAAATTATTTTTCTTAAAACGTAGCGGAAGCATAAACATAGCGGAAGTATAAAATAAAGTAATAATTAAACTATTTGCTTGATTACAAAACTCTTTTTCTCTTTTAGCCCAGCCAGCCACAAAATCCGCGCTTGTAAATTCTTCATCAACTGCTTATAATTTGTTCGTCTATTTTCAAGCATATATCTACATTGCAAGACTTAACTAATGAGTTTAATGTTCAGTAAGTGATAGGAATAAAAACTGTACAATGCACATGCTATGCTCTTTTCAAAACCATATGCATTTCCGTTTTCTGTTTTCCTTTATCTTTCAGCTTTTTGTTTTCATTTACTTTCTGATTTAGGTGGCACATGGGGTAAGAGCAACCTCTTTAGTATCCGAACTCACCCACATGGATTCGTTTCCACGTGAGCAACATCTTCAATATCCAAATTACGTAAAAATGAATCCGTTTATGTTTATTCACATTTCATTTCCGTTATCGTTTTTCTTTTCAAAACCATGCATGAAATCATTTTCATAATCTTTGAAAACTGTGATGCATGATGCTCGTGGATGCATACATTTTCTAACAGTTAATATGGAAACATAAATAAACATTCAACGTGCGATTCACAGAACGTGTTATAAAAGCTGTAAACATGCTGAAAAACAGTAAACAACAAAATGTGCTATTAACAACTGTAGACATGCTATAAAACAGTAAATAACAAAACGTGCTATTAAAACTGTAGAAGTGCTTGGAAAGTGGTAAACAACAAAATATCCATATCCTATTCTTGCGATGTATGGCCCGAAGACCAAAACACATGCAATCCCTTATCTGTAGCCTGTGGTGCGTTTAGTACTTTATTCTTTTCTCGTTAATACCTTCACAATAATTAACATTTATTTATTAATATATTTATCGATCATGAACATTAACTTTGATACCGTTATTTCTCGGTTATTATTTAACATTACCATTTAACGACTTTCCATTAATTTATCTTTATTAATTTTATGACCAATAAAAGAATAATCCTAATTTATACATTTTTCCGCATAATTCACAATTATCCAATTTATATGTAATAGACAGTATAATTTCTTTAACTGCGTCCAATAATTCTTCATTATTTCCATTAACAGAATATATAAACTCTTCTAGTTCTATTAAGTAGTAACCAATTCAAAGGACAGATTTTTCACATCCACAATAATTACAGCGAGCATACAACAATTCAATCCAATGGTTTATCAATTAAACAGTGAAGTTCATCGTTTATATCACTCAACATGCATGCAACCAAATAATTATGTCCAATAATAGGGCATCAATTCCATCACATTCCATCGAGCAATAATACATAGAGGGCATTTTAAAATAACAAAGTATATCCATCAGAGTTGTAAATACACAAGAACCATGCTCTTTATTCATTGACTTAGCAGGATTTCCAATCCAATATCACCTAAGTTTCTTAACCGAATAACAGAACATAATCCAAACTCCCATCAATAAATTTCACAATTATCAGAGCAATAACAACATGACATTATTATCAACAAATCGCTAACCAAAGCATTAACTCAATAATGACCCATACGCTGGAACGATCACAGGGAGCACAACTCAACTGTGACCACCAAACATAATCAGAGAGCATCCATCAAATAACAAAATTCCTAAAAACAGGAAGGAGCCTTTTTACCTGCAGTACACCAGAAGCCAGGAGCTCCTCCACACCCCTTCACGGCCTCGGTCATCCATCACCAGAGAGAGCACAAGACACTCTCTCCCCTCAGTGTTCACAATTCACCAAAGAGTCCTCCATTTATTTCAATTCACCCGACAACTTCATCAATCCTCAATTTCTTCTGCAGCTCGCAGTACACCTGAAACTAGGAGCTCCTCCACACCCCTTCACAGCCTCGGCCATCCATCTCCAGAGAGAGCACAAAATACTCTCTCTCTCCCTCTTAGTGTTTGCAATTCACCAAAGAGTCCTCCATTTATTTCAATTCACCCAACAGCTTCATCAATCCCTCAATTTCTTTTGCAACTCAATTACTTCCTCGATAGCCTCTTGAAGATGAACGTTTAGTGTCCGCTATAGTAGTTGTGACGACCTGATTTTTTGTAACCTTTTAAAATTGCGTTAAAATTAAAACCTTTTCTTTTTTTTTGATAAACAGCGGAAAACCTCTTTGAAATATAATCAGAGTGCCTTTCTAAAAAGCCAGACCGTCAAAATCCTTTCGTTATGAAAATTGTTATAAGTATTAGAAAGCTATAGTTATAAAATCCTTTCTCAAAACATAGCAGAAGCATAAGAAATTCATTTAAGAATACTAAACAATTAATTATGTGTTATTTACAATTACTTTTCTCTTTTATTTTCCTTAGCCTAGCCAGCCACAAGTCCCGCCTGTGCAAATCCTTCATCAACTGCTCCTTGATTCAGTTATCATTTTCTCATGCATTTACCTACACCATTAGCAATTGTGAGCCCGAGGCCTAGTAAGAAATGAGCTATGCAGTATGATCATGTCTCTCTTTAGTTCATTTGGAATGGGTCCGTCCCAAGCCAATCTTTTCATTACATTTCATTCTTTCATTCATTCGTTCGTAACTCGTACGTCGAGCGGGATATTGAAGAACCCATATGGGATGGTATAGTTGGTCAGATCTAACCTCCTGTGGGCAACTAGGTCCCGTTCCGATAAGATAGGGCATTACCTAGTTGCCAGACTAGAACCGCTACATATTTGCCCCCCAACTCCCCATCATTCTTTTATTTTCTTTCATTTTGTTTCATTCATTCATTTTTCTCTATCAAATGAGTACCAACCCCAAAGGTGGCACTTCCTACTTATTTCTATTATCATGATGCATGTACATAGAAAGCAATAATATCAACGATATAAGAGCATGAAATAAAAGCACTAATCACAACCATATATATATATATAAAAGTAAGAGACAAAATAAAATCTACTAACACCCTATACATAGCGATACATTCTAACATGCTTGGCAATTCAAAGAAAGCAGTAAAAACACAGACATGCTTGACAATTCAAGGAAAACGGTAAAAACACAGACATGCTTGGCAATTCAAGGAAAGCGGTAACAACACCGACATGCTTGGTAATTTAAATAGTAATCATATGCTAATATCATTAACATATGATCTTAAACATGCTCAGAAATTAAACTAATAACGTGCGATTGCATAGACATAATAATTAGAGTAACATGTTGGAAACGTAAACAAACATTTACAATAAAGACACAACTAATGGTGTAGGGCCTCCACTGGCCAACGACTCTACTCAATTTCTTACTTCAAAGCTTTAACATGCATTAGTGTTTAGCCGTTATTCTTCTTCTCTTCTTTGTACCTTCACAATTAAATAGCGTTTACTTATTAATAAAGCATAATTTATCTCATCCTTAATTATGGCCTAAGTCATTATCCAAACATCATAATAACAAACTTATTCTTCAGCATCAAAACCAAATTCTAATTTATTATCACTCGGAAAATTACAAGACATATTATTAAGTCACTGAATCAACCCAACCGTAGCTTACTATCCAACAGTAGAAAACACGTCCATTAACAGGGTATCAATCTATTATGCAAAACACTTAACTTAGATCTCACAATTCCATAATCAACCCAATTGCAGGATTCAGAGCATCAAATCAACTTTTCCCACTTTCCACAATTCATTCATGCTTTTACTCAATTCTAGCTTAAACCAACATATTCTTCATGCCATATTTTCACAACTGTCAGAGTGCTTATATTCATCAATTAACAGAGTGTAACCTACAGTAAGACTAATTTCCAACATGTTCATGCTTTTGGAATACCAACAGAGGGCATAACCACACAATTCGAACCTAACAGAATAATAATCCAAGCATAATATTTCACAACATCTACGAACATCACCACCACAGGATATTAAACCATTCATCAACAGAGTTTAACCTCTCACAACCAAAAACAGTAACAACAGAGAGTAATATTCACCCAAAGAACATGCATCTTAACACTTAAAACAGAGAACCTTAGCTACGCCATCCATTTTATGCATTAAAATCCATAAAGCTTCAGAATGAAAATGAAGAACTTCACTTACCAGAGAACACTTGAGAGCTACTTCTAACATCTCTGCATGTCACTGCCTCCTTCCTCTCTCGGCTTGCTCACTCGAGAGCTCTTCTATCCAAGCCATCTCCCTCCTCAGCATTTCAACCCACCAGACAACACAATTTGACAGCATCCCACAATTTCCTCCAACTTTATGGCGTGTTCCCCACTCTGCATTGCAGAGTGCGATTCCAGGTTGGAAAAACGTGGGAGTTGTCTGCATTTCTGACAACGGTTCAATCCGAACCGTCTAGATTGGGTTCGGACACAGCCGGATCGCGGGTCACCATCCGAACCTGTCCCTGAACATCTTGCCAACACGAGGATTGCCACCCCCGATTGCGAAACGTTGATTCGTCCTTCGAATCATGCCTCCAGCAACGACCAAATAACAGAATTACAAAGGAGGAGAAACTCAACCAAATCGTACCTCAATTTGTCGCCGGAAACACGACCCGCAGAAGCCCTGATTCCGAGTCCTAGCCACGATTCGTCTCTCCGCTCCGCTTGCAGCCATTCGCCTGAACGATGCACACGCTGGAGCCAGCCTCGTCGTAGCACAGAACTCGCCAGCGAGAGCTCTCCCCCTCGACGCGTCTCTCTCCCTCCTTCTCTCCTCTCGCAGAATGGCCGAAGGCCATTCTTTTGGCCTTCATCAAACCGTACGCGAACCGGTTCAGCTGAACCGATTCATGCCTTTTATATCTCTTCCTTAATTTTCTTTAATCCAAAATCCCTTTACATTTAAATCCCAAATAATCCAATTTAATCCCACAAATCTCATTCCCTCTTCTTTTAATTAAAAGCAACCTGAGCCATGCATAATTTTTTGGACCGATCCGAACCAATCTGGTTCGGTTCATTATTCTCTCTCTAAATGTGTTTACGGACAAAGGATGGCATCGTCACCCTCGTCTGTGCCTCGTCGGAATGTCACATTCGGACGTAAGAAGGCGTCCGCATTCGTCCGAAACTATCCAGAAATTGGTCAGATTCGAAATCACCGTGTCCGCATTCGTCCAGAACTGTCCAGTTAGAGACATGGGATGAATTAGGACGCAAGGTCTTCGTCATGCAATGTCCCAAAGTGTTGGGATGACCTTCCATACATTTGCGGATGCCATTTCTCGTCCCCATAACATCCGCATGCGTCCGAATAGTCTATTTCATGCCTTAAATTCATAATTTCTAATACTTCAATTACTTTACAATATTCCCCCTCCCCCCTTTTCCAAATTAAATCATAATTATCCTCCAATAAATTCCTTAAGTTATAATCTTACGAATACGTCCTTGGTAATATCCCGATAATTATCTAATTATCCATATTAAACTCTAATATAAAAAGTCAGGTTATTACAATAGTTGTCTTATGCAAAGAAAAATATCACACACTATTGTGTCGGCAGAACAATTGAATTGGGTTCACATTGCAGAATCAACTTGACCGGTTGACAAACCGGGTGCAGGGGCTGTCAATGAGTCTTTCCAAGTTTTGAGATTGCCACTCCAACTGGTGAGATTGCTGCTCTACTAATGCAGTCAACCGATTGATTATCACTTATGCACCATTCTCAAATCTTTCTTGTCTAACAGTCTCTTTTGTATTATTTTCCATTCTTCTTTGTCCAACTTTTCCTCGTCTGCTGGCTATGATACATTTTTATCGTTACTTTGATTATTATTATTATTATTTATTTATATATATATATATATATAGGAATAAAAGGAAAAAATAAATAAATAAATAAAACCAAAAATAAAAATAAAATAAAATAAGGATATTATATATATATAGAAAGAGAGAGAGAGGAATAAAAGGAAAATTAAATAAATAAATATAACCAAAAATAAAAATAAAAATAAAATAAAATAAGAATATACATATACATATATATATATATATACACAATTGTTTTTATTTTTTACTATTTCTATTTTAAAATTTTCTAATTTAAAAGGAACAATTATAACATTCTTCTAGACAAAATATATGCTACAACTTTATGTATAATCTCTAATGGCAGAACATATAATTTAAAGTAACACTTACAATTGATGAAGTATTTATACGTCGGATCTTGTGCTGGTAGGCAGTGTACAGAACCATTTTTAAAACTCAGGTGCTCTAATACCAACTTATTATTATTATTATTATTATTCTTTATTAACAACTAAAAAAATAATTGTATTACGTACTTACAGTTGATGGAGTATTTCTGTTTCCGTTTCCGTTTTTGTTTCTGTATCTATACTCGTATCCATATCCGTTTTCTATCTTCTTTATATTTTCTTTATCTTTTACATTTTAGTCTATCCCGATCTTTGTCTAGGGTTTTCGCAACTGGTATGAGCAGCAATGACATACTCCAAAAACTAGCTAACGGCCAATGGCTTTCTCCGAATGTCCGCTAACGACCGTGTCCACCAAGGACTTAAACAGTCTCACACATACCATTTGCCTCATATCATATCTTTTTACGTTTATTCTGTTTCACCTTTCGTGGTAAAATGGATATTCCTACAACCCAAATGATGGTAGTCCGCTTCGGGTGATCAGCCCTCGAGAACACTGTACACTTAGCATGTGTGAACATCCCTTAAACCATTCTTTAAAACCGTGCACAAAATCTATATTCATAATCTTTTGAAAATCGTGAATGCATACAATTTCTAATGTATAATTAAAAGAATCTAATAGCGCAACCAACATACAATTCATAGATCATGCTTCATAAAACGGTAGATATGCTATTAATATTTTAGACATGCTTTCAATAAAATAGACATTCTCGTAAAGATGTAGACGTGTTATTAAAATAGTAGACATGATCATAAAGCGATAAACAACGAAACATGTATATCCTATACTTGCGATGTAAGTATATACTTGAAAACAGATGAACAATATGCGGAGCAGTTGATGAAAGATTTACTTGTGCAAATCTTGTGGCTAGCTGGACTAAGACAGAAAAAGAGTTTTGTAAAATAATAAAGTAAATAGTTTAAGTTTAAACAATTGTTTTATTTAATGTTTCTGCTATGTTTCAAGAAAATGTTTTAAATGATTATTATTTCTTAACACGATAAATTGGACAAGGGATTTTAAGTAATGGATTTAACACTCGGTTTTAAAATAAGAAAATGCTTACTCTGATATTATAAAAGAAAAGTTTTAAATTTCACGCTATTTTTAAAGGTGATAAAAACCGGGTCGTTACATCTTGACTTTGTCTGCCCATAGAATTATGAACATTATCACTGCCTTTATTGTTTGACTCTCTTGTTCTGTCCCAAACGATGAGTCTCTCACCTCGAGACTCGGATCCAACAACAATTTGCTTCATCTTTTCCTTTGATAACAAAAAACCATAAACATCTTCCAGAGTTAGACTTTCTCTACTGTATAAAATCGTATCTCTAAAAGCACCATATGAAGCATGTAACGAGCATGGTAGAATCATCCCTAAATCCTTCTCATCATACATGCATCCCATAGTCTCCAAATCTGAAACTAACTCATTGAATGCAACCAAATGCTCCGTAATAGAAACTTCTTCCATTAACTAATGAGAATAAAGTCTTTGCTTCAAATGTAACTAGCTAGTCAGAGTTTTCCTCATACACAACTGCTCCAATCTGAACCATAATTCAACGGTAAATTTCTCATTCCAAACATTATGCAAAATCTGATTTGACAAATGCAGACGTAGTATCAAAGTAGGGCTTTTCGATCCTTTCAAAGTTTCTCCACTTCACTCCAAGACGTGGACATTTATCAAGCCCTAATAACGCATCGTCTAAATCCATATGTGCGAGAACATCTCGTATCTTCACTTGCCATAATTGAAATCTTATATTCTGATCTAACAACGAAATATCAAATTTCAGTGAACTCATTTCCTCAAGTAATTTTAGAAAATTTCCACACGATTATCTAAACCAAAATTTTGCACCCACAGATCTAAAATTAAAAAAAAACATAATTTTTATCCAAATAAATTCTCTCAACCTGCAATCCCCAAAAGATCCACTCATAGTAAATTGAGAATTTTTACTCAAAAATTCTTACAACCAATTTAACAATCTAGCAATACAATCCAAGAAAGCAACTACCTTAATCGAACCAACAATCTGACTAGCAGTCAGACCAACAGGATTGAAGCACGGAGCTTCACTGTCTTCCTATGTAAAGGACGGTTGCATGTGAGAGCTGCTGTATTCTATGCTCGAGACGGATAGTGGATGCGCTGTGGTTGGCGACGGAAGGTTCTGCGATGGATTGACTGATCGGCGGATAGAGCTCTGAGCGGAGATGGAAGTCGACTTCTGTTGGGTCAGAAGCATGACGGTTCATCGTTGGGTTCTAACCAAAGGTCATCTACAGCTGGACAGTCTTCTCTTTTTTTTTGCAGCGGCGACTTCTGATGTGGCACACGGCTAGAGGTTTGTCGATGTCGTAAGTTGCAGGGAAGCTCTTCTCCGTTGGTGAACATGGCAACGACGCAGGCCTCTATTTCTTCTTCTTCGTTGTTGAAGAACACAACCACACTTTGTTTTAGAAGAAAAAAAAATCCCATTTTTCTTCTCTCCAGCGACACCTTTTCACTTTTTTTTTTTTTCACCAATTTGCAATTTTCCAAGAAATTGCAACCTTAAAATTTGTTCGATTGAAGTACTATAACTTCCAACTTCGCTTTGGTACCAATTGTTGAAAATTGGTAAAGAGAATCTAACCAAGCTTTAATACCAATTGTTGAAAATCGAACGCGAAACGAAAAAAGAAAACCACGGAAGCAGGGCACCAAGATTTACGTGGAAAACCCTTACAGGGAAAAACCATGGTCATAGGAGAAATTCCCTATTTGGAAATCAAAGTATAATGAGTTTTGCGACTCAAGCATCAATATATGGAGAAAATAAATAATTCTAATATTGGATACATGCTCAACCTGGCCCAAGTTGAATTCAGGTCACACTGAACTCTAACAAAAAGAAATCTAAAATCACAAAACTCTAACCATACAAACAAGGAAACATTATGATATCTCTAATTTCACAAACCTGCAGAACAATTGCATTTTTTAGTCCCATGATAAAAGGTCCAAAAAAATCTGAGCGCTTTTGTATTTCACTAGAGGTAACAAATCTGAAAAACATAACCTCTAACCTACCAAATTTGTCAGTATGCAATATGGGGCATCAAACATAAATAAGTTATATAGGAAGACAATAACCATAGTCCGAGCTTGATTGGTATCGGCTCTTGGATAAAAGCTCTTCAAGACTGTACATCATAGAAATGCATTAAAATGAAAACATGCATTCTTGATTCTTGTAACAATATCCTAAACAAAAATATCTGAACTAGTCATCAACCGACCTTATAGAAGCTTCATTTCCAACAACAAGAAGGTTGATTTGAAACAAATAAAAGGTAAATTTTGACGTTAGAATTAACAAGTAGCATAAAGTAATAAAACTAAAAAATATAATTGGTTTCATCCTTTCTCTAGTCTTGAAAGAATTTAGATAATCTAAAACAATTCTGTGACTAAAGGATACAAAATCGTATTGAAGCATAGACTTATTCAAATAGTAAAACATATAACAACATAAGTACGAAGGAAACAAAAAAGGAACAATAGTGAAATTGCCAAAACATTGGAAAGCAAGTAAAATTTAGAACATCAAACCAATGATGCACCACGAGATGCAAGAATTCACAATATGGCAAAAAGGCTAATTGGTTATCTCCAAAACAGATCACTGAAATAAAAACAATGATAACTCAGGATGCAAGAAGCCAATCAAGCCCAAACTTGTAGGAGGATTAGAAAACACAAATACAAAGATCGCCACCAAAAATCTTGCTCAGAATCATTGTGAGGTCGGAGTTATGTATTTAGCAAAATGTTGCCCCGAAAAAAACCCCAACATAACAGATTCGGGAAGCAGATTTAAAAATGCTATAACTTTCAGTTCATAAGCCCAATTGATATCAAGTTTCGACAGAATGTCAAATAAACATAGACTAAAGTTCACACCAAATTTTATGGCCAAAAACATCAGGGAATGAAAGAAACACACGTAACAATAACCTATTCCGAAAACAGTCTTCACAAAATAGTTTAAATGACCTCCAATTAACAATGCTCAAAATCGCGAGTTGTTATCCAAATGTTGCCAAAATTACCTCAAATTAATCACAATCCAGAGGACTTCCAGCCCTGAAAATTACAGAAACAAATTCAATCAGAATCAAACAGAACAGAATAGAAAACCTACAAGTCAGTTTGCTAATTTCCCAAGCTCGGAAATAGCGACTTCCATGGACCTCAAACTAAGGCCATTTCAACTTGTTTTCTGCCAACTTTCTTATCCTCCTCTCTTAAGTAATACTTCTAGGGAAGTATTGGGAGAGCTAAGTGTAATACCCTTCCTCCAAAGATAGGAAAACCATGAGGAAAGGAATGTTTGGTGAAGAGTCCACGGCAAGGCAAGACAAAAACACTGAGGTGTTTTGAGAGAAAACTCCAAAACAAAAATGCAACAGCAAATTAGGGTTTCGAAAACTGATGTTTAGGTCACCCTTAAGGAGATTAAATACTCCCTTAAGGCTGCCATGAAGGAAAATTACAAGTTTGTCCTTCAAAACAAAAAAACAGCCATGAGGACGCGGCTAACATGCTAGTCAAGTACTCCCAAAAATTTAATATTTTAAACAACCTAAATCTAACCAAAATACATCCAAAATCCAGTAGTTCAAATATAATAAAGTTCATAAAACTTTTCAAAGCATAAAAAAACATATTTCAAACCAAAAGGTCCAACTTACTTCAGAGCTTCGATCTTCAAAATGGTCGCGGGTGTTGTGGATAAGCCGAGGGGATGTTTCTTCAATCCAAGTGAGTACATAAATTGGTGTCTCTTTGTCTTCATGACTAGGCTCCTCCAATGTGAGATCACCTGCAAAATAATAGTTCATTAGTAGATTAATGATCTTCTTTGCTCGGACCTGAGTGATTGGGCTTTAAGGTGCGTCAACCAAAGTCCATAAAAAATACATGCATCTGTTTGGCAAGCAAGTAACATTCACAACATCAAACCATAGTCCATAAAAAATACATGCATATGGTGGAAGAAAAAGATGCACAAAATGAACAACATGACATTAAAACATCCAAGTAACTTGCCTTATCCCCAACAAATGGGATTTTCTCAGCTTCCTCAGCCCAAAGTGCCGATTGCTGCTGTACAATATCATCATCCACCAAACTTTCCCAATGATCAAAATTAGGTGTCGACATTGACGATTCAAACTCCTTTTCTTTTTCTGCTGGAGGACGTTCCTAATTCTACATTTTATAAAAGCTTCCTTTTTGACTAATAGTTCAAACCAAGTAAGAACAGAGAATTTGGTCTCTCTCTAGAGTTGCAACCTATTCAAAACGCTTGTCTTCTTAGAGATGCACATTCAGTTGTACACAAACTAGTGATATTGCCTCAAAAGGATCTAAAATGCACATACAGAAAAATATGACACAGTAAGGAGTTTAGGAAATATATGGTCAAGAACTAATATAATGTGAAAGTGAAATATGGTCAAGAAATAATGTGAAGTAAAAAATCAATTGAAGCGAGACTAGAAGAGAAAATGTTAAGGGGAATAGAATGAATGGAGAGATATAGAAATAAAAGAATTATGGAGAACTAGATGAGAGAGAGACTTAGAGAGAGAAAATATAAGAAAAAGGGTAATAACAATTCAATAAACAAGCCTCTTTAATAACATAACCTCATGGTCTAGTTATGGACATCAAATTACAAGAATTAAGGACATCCAGAAAATATCCTAGCTAAGAATCAAACAAATAAAGATATTAAAATACCTACATAAAAAGGAAACTAATAAATAATAACCTAACTTGTCTATAAAAGTTGCGTATCTAAATATACGCAAGAAATCCACCAATTATTCTTTCACGATGGGAGAAATCTTAATCAATTTAGCATTCTATTTGTCATGTATCGATGATAACAATGTACGCAAGAAATATGGTTGTGCAATCAATTGAACATTCCATGCTTTAACTTCTAAGATTCATGGGAGAAACTTGGTTAGCTATTACAACATGCATTACTTAGGATGAGAACGACATCGAAAGAGCAACACAATAACCAGAAGAGCTACTGCTCAAGCTTAGGGAAAACGATATTGTTTATAACTGATATGGAAGCCAGTTGTTGGAACAAAAATTTATAAATAGAATGGAAGAGAGAGAAAGGGGCGGAAGGGGGGGGGGGGGTGGTGGAAAGTGTGAACGTTTTATATTTTTCTTTTCTTCTTCATCGATACTTCCTTTGATTGCAGCTAAGAACTCTGGATCCTGAATGAAAATAACCTTCCTCATTTCTTTTTTTTTTTTTTGTTTTAATTCCTAAGATCCATAATATTATCCTTCTATACAATGTTGAATCACACCACTTTAGAGAACTATAAGTACTCCAAAGATCAGCTCAAGAACGTCCAGCTAATCACTGGTGTAGTAGTGGGTTGATTTTTTGGCAAGATACATAAATGACTTGGCCCATTGCAAGATGGAAAAGGTTTGGTAGTGCGTGTTGATGAAGGCAACACAAAATACCTTGATAATGAGGACAAAAGCCTTTCTACAAGTTTGGTGGCCAAAACTTTACTGGAAACGAGGTGAATCTAGTAAGTATGGCAATGGAAGAAAAAAGATGCGAGCAAAATGACAAGCTCATTGTGTAGATAAGCAAGGAAACAGGCTAACACTCCAAGAAAAAAAAACTGCAAGAGAAAGAGAGAGTGCAACCAATAAGGAATCCAGAGCAATGTTGTTTTCATTTTTTGATCTATGGGCAGCGACGCTGCTTTCTTGCGACCAAGTTTTTCTTTCATGAGCCGATGCCGCGCCATAATTCTCACTGAGGCATCCAATGAATCCATTTACCGTCAAAGAAATCCCAATGTAAATTTAATGCTCGACAAGAAATAAAAGAAATGCGGAACCCTCAACTTACTGTATCTCCAGTGCAAGTAAATCACGACCTGAACGCCAAGACTACTTATGACCCTGTCTCATACAAAAGTAGCATTCGAGGTGAAAGATTTATGATAACTTAAGAAAGACTGAGAACGAATCAGTCATAGAACCCTAAAACACCATATTAGGTCAAATACACAACCTCACAGGTAAATAAATAGCGAAAACATTCCATCAAAAATGGAAATCAAGGAGAGCGACAAATGATATAAGTAGTAGAAAACAGTTCAATCAGCAATTAGCTGATAAGGTTGATCGCTTCAGGAAGTCAAGATCCTGACGTCTGAAGGAAAATTAGGTCAATGAATTCAAAATTCCACCCTACCAAAACACCATGGGAGTCAGATATCTCAATCAAGGATCACGATTTGGTGGAACGATGGGAGATGATGAGAGGGAAGAGTAGTCATAAACTTTGAGGTGAAATTGCCTAATACACTTCCCACTACCTTTTACGTACATTCTTTGCGAATCTATAAATAAATTATTATAAATTAAATTAAATTTTTATATGTGATATATATTAATTAAATAATATATTATTTTAAATATTTATAATTTATTTTAATTAATATGTAAGGGTGATGAGAGAGAATAGAAAAGGAAATAAAACAAACCCTATACTTTTAGATCAACAACAAATCTTGAAGAATTTTTTTGAAGAACTAAAACCTCGAATTATGAGAAATGAATGACGCAAATATTTTCGTCACGTTTTCCATCAAAAGACACGGAGGCAAACGTTGCAACCACGTTTTTCACTTAGAAAATGTCATGGACATCACCTGGACCTTCAACGAACGTCAAAGAATCAACTTTGGACGTCCTTCAAAGATGAAGAACGGGCAAAGTTGATCCACGAGGGACACGCAATGTTTTTCATCAATTATTGATTATCTGTGATGGGATTATCCGTCGATTACAATTTTATTTTACTTTGCTATCTGTCGGATACACTACTACCACAAATGAAATTAGGGTGCGACTTGAAACTCGGTTTCAATTGCAAAATAAGATTCATGGAAAAGCTTGAATGATACTTCTCTTGACAATTTCTTTTATAGTTTACAGTTTAAGCTTAAAGGACGTCCATCATAAGCTGAGGGATGTCCGTTTTAAGTTGATGGATATTCGTTATGGGTTTAAGGACGTCTATTGTAAGTTGAGGGACGTCCGTAGTTAGCTGAGAGACATCCGTTTTAAGTTGAGGACGTCATCGTCCATTAATAATTCATCATCAACATCCATTGTAAGCTTAAGGACATCCTATAACATCCCGTTTATTCTTTCAATTTAAAACTCACGATTTTTGAAAACTTATTCTTTTAAATCATAGCGGAAGACTTTTCATTTGAAAACTAACTTAATTAAGAGGTGCATAATAAATTCTTTTCGTTAAACCATTTATCACTTAAAACATATCGTACTGTAAAACCTTAAAACATTGCAACAACGGAAGACTTGTATTTCTAACACTTAAAGAATTAAACATCATTTGAAAACTTCATTTATGTAATGAAATACCATAACAAAAGTTCACTTTTTAAGCATTACATTTCTTCTTTAAACCTTTTAGCCTAACTAGCCGCTAAGTCCGCAACGTATAAATGCCTCATCAATTGCTACTATCTTTGATCCTTTGCATACCTACATCACAGGAGGAATAATGAGCCTATTGCCCAGTAAGGAATATAATCATGAAATGCAACTATAACCTCTATAACAACTCTACATGATTAAGCCTGATACTATTGTAAGTTGAGTGAGAGCAACCTCTTCAGTTTCCGAACTCACTACTTGGATTCGCTTTTACATGAGAGCAACCTCTTTATTCTCCGAACTCAGTAAAAACGGACCCACCTACATTTACATTCATTACCGTTTACCGTTAGGTGAGAGCAACCTCTTCAGTTTCTGAACGGACCACTTGTTGAGTAAGAGCAAGCTCTTCAGTCTCCGAACTTACTCAAACGAGCCGCTTCTACGAGTGAGCAACCTCTTTAGTATCTGAACCCACGTAGAAACACCATTATTATCTTTATTATTAGCCCATACAATGCATTACGTATAATTCCATAACATGTCTACATGAATGTCACACACAACAGTTTATATATTGCAAACAATGATATAACAACTAACAAACAATACTATGCTTCAACTATAATATTAATATTAAACATGTTCTTATTACACTATAACGTCATATGTCAAATCTTCTATCCTTGACATATTACTTCTGTAACACCCCGACTTTTTAAGAAGGTCAACTATCGGGGTATTACCAAGGACGTTTCAGAGCTTTAAGTCGAGGAGGATGTTTGGTAACGTTTTTCCCGTATACGCGATGTGATTGAATGACGGAGTGTTGTAATGACCCGGATTCTTAACCATTTTTAAGAGTTCGTTAATATTCACTAAAATGAATTTCAAGTTAAAATTTTTCTTTAAAAGTAAATCTTTTCATAAAAAGGGGTATCAGAGTGCCAAAATCCGATCGTTACCAAAAACTTATTTTACCATTCGTTAAATAGTGAAGAACTACTGTCTACGGTTTGCGGAAGAGATGAAAATTTATCCATAAAAGTTGCAGAAGCATAACTAAATAGGAAATTCCATTCATGAAAAACAAGGGACTATGATTAACAGTTTAGCGAAAAACGACATGGAAAACATTAGTTTAAGATCCAAGGTTTTGAGTTTCCAAATAAGGCCTACATAATATTCTGAATAATAATTAGGTAAGGGTAAGTAAGGAAAAATTAATGTTTATAAAAAGAAAATAGTTCGACGTTAGCCCTTACAACCTTATTCTTCTTCATTTCCTAGTGTCATACTACTACACCACCTGCATTTCCTCCGGATACGCTGCAAGCTCCACCGGAATGGCCTCTTTATAGCTCCTAACATAATCACTTCATTACCTACACCACAAGTAAGGACGTGAGCTTTCGCCCAGTATGGAAATGGGGAAAACAATTATACATCTCTCTCTTTAATTCTTCTTGGAATGGGGGCCACCCAAACCAATTCTTTTCATTTAGTTAGTTCTTTTGTTCGTTCTTTACTTGTACATCGATCTGGAGATTGGAGGGTTCTTAGGGGATGAAATAGTTGACTGAACCTAACCCTTTAGTTGCAACTAGGTCCCCGTTCCCGTCAAGGTTAGGGGCTTTGCCTAGCCGCAGACTAGTTCTGCTACTCATCCGCCCTCCAACTCCCTTTTCGTCCTCTTTCCCGCATATCCCGCTTTCAAGGGTCCTCCCCTTCCGGCGTATCCCTCCTTCAAGGTTTCTTCCCTTCCGATGTATCCCACTGGAAGGGTTTCTTCCGTGATGGGCGTATCCCACCCATCAAGAATATTTTTGTTCTTAGCATTTTCCTCACTCATGCATGGGGGTACCCCCTTATGTGGGTACCACCCCGAGGGGGTACCCCTTAATTGGTTTCTATTATTGTGAATACAACTTAGCATTTTTAAATCGAATAGCACACATACGAAAGTAAAGGAAAATACTTTAGAGGAATTCACAGTAATAAATAGAACGAGTAATAGAGCGTGCTTACATGTAGCAACAACAAAAGAAAAACAAACAACATAGAATTACAAGTGGAACTAGACATGCTATTAACAACTAAACGAGGCAGCAGAAATATACTTTAATCGGATATAATAGCGGAAATCGTAAATGACTAAGCATGCTTTAATCGAATTGACGGTAAATCATGCTTATTATTGGTTTGATCAAACAGTGAATTAAATCATCTAACTTACGTTTCAGTCAACTACAACAGGAGAAAATCATCAGTTCACGTGCTTTTTAATCGACTATAATGGTAGGAAATACAACTGACTAAGCATGCTTTTGAATGGAATATACAGCGAGACTTGCGAACAATTTAGCACATTCTAATTGGATATAATTGCAGAAATACGAACTGCTAAACATGCTTTCAAATGGGATATAGAAGCAGAAAATTTACGAACAACTAATCATGCTTCTAATCAAACATAACAATAGGTATGTAAACCACTAAACATGATTTTGATGACTAAAACAGAGTGATGGAAAACATGTACAACTAAACATATTTTAAATCAATTTTATAAGCAAGGAAACATAATTTATCAAGCATGCTTTATTTAAATAAATTTGCGGAGGTCATAACGACTAATATACAGCAGTGAATGTCACAGGCAGGGTAACGAAACAAGCTTTCTAAACGATTAATATATAGTGGCAATAAACGTTAAACATGCTAAATGTTAGTGACAATATTGAAAAAGGGCAGCGAAATAAGTCTTAAAATGAGCAAAGTTTACAGTAGATCTCATCGAAAACGAAACAACATTAAACTTACTTCCCAATGACTAGGCTACAGCAAGGAACACAGGCAGCAAAACATACTTCTTAGATGATGCTAATATTAAGAATGGCGGAAATGAAATAATGACAGTCATGCTTTCCAAATATCTATATCGCCAGTGAGCAGTAATGAAAATGAAATTAAATGGTGAGCACATGCTAAATAAACCATAGACACAAGGCTATAGAGTGAAAAATCATTAACAAAGGGAAGTCATCATCCTTGCAACAATAGGAAGTCATTGGTCGTTCATTCCTATTTCTCATCCTTTAAACATTTCCTCCTTGTCTCATTCGACAGTTAACTAACACTTCTATATAAGCATGTAACGCAAGTAAAACACAACGACTAGTAGGGCATTTAAGAGGAACGTGAGAGTTAAGGCAATAAACACAACAAATAACTTCCCAGTAACTTAAGACAACTAAAAAACTCTAGAAATCCTTGAGCAAGAAAATCACTCACGCACACATTTTACTTGGATGTAGGGCCTCCACCTGGCCAAGACAATCAATTCCTTACCTTCACTGGCATTCCCTTTACAACCATAGCAACTCTCCTCCCAAGCAGCTCCCTCCAAGCAGAACCCACTAGACAGCTCCAGGAAGAACAACCAGAAGGAAGAGATGAGGGACTGAAGAAATAGAGTTTACCTTGGGAAAATCGTACCTCCATTAGTGGACAAATCCCTGTTGGTCGGTCTGGGCGTGCGATTTTGTGTCGAGAGCTACATTCCTATTCATTGGCGTCATTTTCGTTCAGTTTTTAAATATGTTATGTCACAGTTTTGCGATGATTCGGACGATCGCGGACGAAATCCTCATGTCTGTAGTCATCCGCAAGACCAGATTTTTCCCTAGTAAAGTTTGCTTTTGGACAAAATTTGGCGTCCCCACCTTTGTTGTACCATCTGCAGCCTAGATTCGAACGACAGTTGGCTTCTGCATGTGTCATCTGAAGGTGGAATTAAATCAAACTGATTCAATTCGGACGGGCTCTCCTACGTCTGCATCGTCCACATGTACCGTCCGAATGTATCCAAGAATTGGACAGATTCAAATCGGACGGCTCTCTTTCTCATCCACAGGCATCCACAATCGTCCTAAAGTCTCCAGACTTAAACAGATTCGATGCGAATGTGTTCTGTCTCGTCTGTATCGTTCGCGTCCTGCAGCCAAAACTCCTCAGCACAGTGAGGTTAGGACGCCAGATTGCGTCCCAAGTTGTCCCCAAGGTCTGGGTGACATTCCATGTGTTTTGCGGATGACACTTCTCGTCCGCAAGGCGTCCGTATGTGTCCTAATGGTTCAACAGTCCAATTCCTTTACGTTTTTGACCAAGTTTTTATCCGAATTGATTTCTTCACGAAATTATAAATCATAATTTAACGCGTACAGGGATGGTGTAAATACATGTATTATGCAAATCCTTTCCTCCCAAGTCTGATTACATTGTTTAACGGAAAGTTAGGATCCGGTTGTTACATCCTACCCCCCTTACAAAATTTTGGTCCCCAAAATTTAGCTACTAAACAACTCAGGGTACTTAGCCCTCATATCGTCTTCTTTTTCCCATGTAGCTTCTTCGCGGGTGTGATTCTGCCATAGGACCTTGACCAGTGGAATCCATTTGCGTCGTAGCTCCTTTACTCTTGAGTCGAGGATCTGGACAGGCTTCTCGTTGTAACTCAAATTGGGTTGCACCACGACATTATCGTCGGAAGGAGCCAACATGGCTGTATCACCAAGACACTTCTTGAGCATAGATATGTGGAAAATGTCATGTACACCTGCCATAGAATTTGGCAACTTTAGCTGGTATGCGAATGGTCTAACTCTCTTTATGATCACATAAGGTCCCACGTATCTGGGGTTTAGCTTTCCTCTTTTGCCAAACCGAACAATGCCCTTGAAAAGAGATACCTTCAAGAATACACTATCCCTGTAACGCTCCGTTAATTTAAAAATTATTTTTCTCGTTTTAGAAATACGTCATAAAATTTTTCGCTTAATTTAATTAACATTTGAAATTCATTTTTAACAGAAAAGGAGACCAGAGTAAACATTGTGGAATAATAATGGGAATTAAATCGTAGTTTCCAACGTTCGTAACAAAAGTCCCAAAGTCCCTATTACAGTGTTTAAAATAGTCAAAACATTAATAGTAGAAATTTCCAAAATACCCCTCACTCAAATTTTGGAGCACAACATGACGGAGTATTATCTAGCCGATTGTAATTAAGTGCTCCTTGTAAATTTTGGAGCACATCATTTGGTATCAGAGCCTAGTTCATGCTTTTGTTGTTGTTATTGTGCCTATTAGTGTTTAAATATGGGTAGAAGGAGTGTAGCCGCTTACCATAGTAACAAAGAAGTAAGGGCTAACCCGAATATGCCACCCGAGAATGATCAAGAGCAACCCGAGAGTAGTCTTCATAGACGGCTTGATGACATGATGGAGTTGATTCATAAACTCCAGCGAAGAATAGATGCATCCCTTAATGAGCATGTAAGAGAGCCAAGAACTCCGATGCCAAGGAGGAGGATTAGTACTTCAAATGAGTCTAAGGGCCGAGGCACAAGCTTGTTTGATGAAGACTTAGTAGAAACCTATATGGAAGAGCTTCGGAATTTGAGGAGAAGATCTCATGACAAGAATGATATGAAGCTTGTAAAATTACCTATCCCTCCATTTATAGGATTCAACAATGACATGGAATGTGTGGATTGGTTGGAAGAAGTTGAGAGCATATTTGAATGTCACGAATTCTCGAATAAAGGTAAAGTGAGATTAGCCTCCTCGAAATTGGTGGGTCATGCAAAATCTTGGTGGAATAATTTAAAAGCTCAGCGGCTAATTGATGGGAAAGATGAACTTATTACTTTGGAAGATGATGAAAACGTTTATGAGAAAAAGATTTGATAGATCTCAGCTAAGATCTAAAGACATCTATTGCTCCGAATGCCTTGAAATTGGGCACAATGCTTCAAAATGCCCAAAGCAAAAAGATATTATTATAAAGAAATGCTTGATTGATGAGAGAAGCCAAGTTGACTCCTTGGTAGCCACTAATGAAGAAAACAACTTGGAAGTAGAAACTATTTATGCTCCCGAAGGGCCACTATTCATGATGAAGACTCAAGCGGCTGAAGAAGTTGTTAGAGAAGAAACCGAGCTAGTTGCAATTAATATCGGTTTCCAATAGTTGCTTATTCCATGTACTTTTAACCAATCTTTGAGTGTTTCATCTTGTCTTGAAGGGAGTTATGTTGATGAGGGGCTACCAAAGTTAAAGGTGGATGAGGAAGAAGCTCCTCCTCAAGGGGTAAAACTCACGGTCTTGGAGGACACACTTTTAGAAGATAAACAGCCCTCCACTTTGCTTAATCGAAATGTTTTATGTAAAATGGAAGAATCAAGCATAGTGGAGCATAGAGATGAGTTCTTTGTAGCAACCTTTGAAGGAGAAAATTATTTTAAGAAGTTAACTCTTGATCAAGAAGAATTTTTTTTCTTGACCATAGAAAGACATCTCACTATTGAATGTCTAGAAGAGAAAATTCATGGCGAGCTAACTTGTTATGATTTTTGTTGGAACATGGACAAAGCATATTCAATGTTTACAAATGAAAGGAGATCTATCAACTATGCTTATATGTATATGGATGAATATTGGGGCTTAGGGGCATTACCACATTCGAGTCTTTATTTGCTAGTCTATGATAGCGGAGAAACAAGCAAATTAGCCCAAACTAGGTGCTTGAGGTATGCACCACAAAAAAATTTGGTTACTTGGTTCTTTAAGAGGGGTTAGATGGGAGATTCCTTTATTCTTGGTGCTGATTTTGAATTTTGGAATGAAGGTTTTGATATTGGAGTTGAGAAAATAAATTCGAAGATTGAAGATCATTTTGATTCAACATTGCTACCACTACTAGATCCGAATGTCGTCTTGTGCAAGTTCTCCATTGTTCTTCCATCTTTGTCAAGACGGTATGCAAGATCCTATATTAATGAAGTGCCTCATGGTGGGAACAAAAATTTTCCATTTGACTCGGGTGGATGATATGTTGGTGAACCTATGAAAGAGTTTATCCTAGGGAGCACGTGCATGAAATTATCCTCGGATTGTGATAGGGTGAAACCGCTGGTATGTTGTTGCAATTTTATATTATTCGTATTGCGAATTATACTATGGAAATTTAGAATTTTGTTCTTTATTGGATGGATGGAGCATGTATGAAATTTGAGCTTAATTGGATGTTGATTGATGATCGTGTGCCATTTTCGAGATAGTATTCAAAACTGTAATTTTGCTTGCACCATTTCTGGCTGTGGGTTCCTTTTAGTGTAACTTCTGTGTCAGTATGAATTTAATTGTGATTTTTGGTGGAGAGTCTCTTCACTTATGAAGGTTCATTCTGTTCAAATTTCGTACAAAGAGGAGTTGAATTGCCCAAGATATGGCTATTACAAGTTCACCCTGAAAACTGTCATTCCAAGAAATCAGTTTTATTAATTCGAACAGGTGTCGATGTTTCTATCATAACTTTTTATTGCCTTGGAATTTGACTTTGAAATTTTGAGGGTTTATTTTTAACTTGTATGGTGATGGCTTGTCTAAAAAACCAAGACTAAATGCCACCAATTAGCCCATTTTGATTGTTGTTGAAATTGCACCAACTGCTGCAAATTCCTAATTTCTGCCTTGTGCAATTATGTGTTTCATGGTGTTTCATTGGGGTTGATGGAAACAAAAACATTGTACAAAATGGAATGGGATTCATGCTCAAGCTCCCAAAGCTTCCAAAGCTTCCAAAGCTTCCAAACATGGTTGTAAGGGTACTTGAAGAGGTAAAAAAAAAAAGTGGGTTAAGCCATGGATTTGAGGTCAAATCCTCAATCACCCCGGGAGGATGATGTGTCCTACCGTCGGAGCCGAGCCATGATGCTCCTTTTTATCTAATAAGGGAAATTAATGCATTAGACCTTATGGAGAAGCCAACACATGAAGATCAAGAAGCTCCCTGCCTTTTTCTCACGTGGAGCCCTGCAAACCCTAATCGGCTAGAGCCGTTTTGTTCCGGTTTGGAGGAGTTTTCGGGATTCAAGGCTCTCAAGGTTATTTGAGAGCCATTTAATGTTATTCTATGTTAAATCTATCATTTTTGGATATTTTTTGCGGGTTATTTTGTTGGGAATTATTTTTGGTGAATTTTTATTTCAATTTATGCTTGTAGGTTTGGAGGTGCTCGGTTTGCATGTAAATTGAGCCCTCATGCCCTAGTTTTGGTTTTTCAAGGGCATTTTTGTCTTTTAAGATTTGTAAGGTCATTAGGGGGTATTTAGTTTCCCCCTAATGCATTGTTGAAGGAACTTTTGAAGAATTAACAAAACCTAGTTTCTCCTTTTTGGTGTGTGGTCCGTGGAGCTCTTCCCCTCCTTTGGCCGATTTCCCATCTTGCTTCAACTCGATCTTCTTGCTGCTTCTTGATCGAGTTGAAGGTCTGCTACATCTTCCAAACCACTCTTTCCTAATAGTGGTCATTGAGGAGTGGAGCTAGAAGAAGTATCAACCCCCTTGGAGAGTGCTTTTCCTTTCGGTAAGGCCAATCATAGTCTCCCCCTCTCCCATTGGAGGTGTGCGGACTCTTTGGGTTATTTTCTTGTTTTTCTTGCTGTATTATCAAAGGGGTTCTTAGAGTTCTTGGATTATCTTGTTGCTCATAGGGTATTCGTGACTTTTGGAGGTATTTTTTTTATTAAAGATCCGTTTCAAGTTAGTGGTGGATTATAGAATCAAGATTAGCCGAGTAAACTGTTCTGGATATTTCTGTTCTGGATTTTGCAATTGTGACTGGTTTTTGACACCCTTGTGCTCGTTCTTTTGTGCTCAATTTTGGCAGAAGTATTTTTCAAATTGATATTGTTGTGTCCTCCAAAATTGGTGCTATTTGGTCGTATGCCTACTGAGTTCTTGCCGTTTCTTTTTTGGTCGCCAGATCTATTCCGAGAAAACCCTAGTTTGAGGATTGACTTTAATTTGCTATAACTGGAGATTCTGATGAGCTTATGGGCTGAAATTTTGATATGTTTAATTTGAATGTGTTATTACAAAGTCCTCCAAAGTACAGCTCTTGATTTCCTTTGGTTGTGAAGATATATTATTTTGAAGTCTGTTGAGCAGATTGCACGGAGTATTGTCTAGCCGATTGTAATTAAGTGCTCCTTGTAAATTTTGGATCACATCAGTTTAGCTTTCCTCTTTTGCCAAACCAAACAATGCCCTTGAAAGGAGATACCTTCAAGAATACACTATCTCTATACCGCCCCGTTAATTTAAAAACTATTTTTCTCGTTTTAGAAATACGTCATAAAATTTTTCGTTTAATTTAATTAACATTTGAAATTCATTTTTAACAGAAAAGGAGATCAGAGTAAACATTGCAGAATAATAATGGAAATTTAAAAGTAGTTTCCAACGTTTGTAACAAAAGTCCCAAAGTCCCTATTACAATGTTTAAAATAGTCAGAACACTATAGTAGAAATTACCAAAATACCCCTCACTCAAAATTCCAACAACTCCCAAAACATGTGATTCGCACCCAGCAGGTCAAATCTGTTGATAATACGAGGGGTCATCCTGGAACGCCTCCTCCGCAACTTGAATGTCATCATCAAAGTAATCACCTATATTACGGGGAAAATAATGAGCCTAATGTCCAGCAAGAATCAGAATTAATGCAATGCAAATGATGCGTGACCACACAATGCATTACAGAAGAGAACCGTTTCTCTTTTGGAAGTTAAGGTGGAATACTCCCTAGAGACATGTGGCCTAACCAGTCACTCCGACGAGGAGATATATCCATCGGGGGTGTTACCACAAGCAGGTATCCTCACTTTTGTTGAAGACGTTGGGGGTTTCAGAACGGGGTAATTGTGAACCCAAGAATCCACGTAGCCAATCTACTAAACCTACCTCTCCCTACGTGGGAGGAATCTACCGTATGGAAAGTCACAATTCACCCAAACCCCCACACGCCTATTTACGTATTTTAGGATGCCATACATAATGTAAGCAAATTTATAATCCCTACGATGATGCATGAACGCCACAAGATAGTTCACAAAATTTACACTCGAAGATTATGACTAAAATTCTTTACAGGCTAAATTTAGCATAGTTGTCATTATCACTACTAATAGCAAAGCAATTGAAAACAAGGAACTGTCATGCTTACATAAACGAAGACAATATAATTTAGTGTAAATTCTTGGGCACTAACGAGCAAGCATCAACTTTCATTCTTTTTATAACATCCTACTATGAGTTACCCAAACCTATGCACATAAACTCTTGATGAACAACCTCAGCACATATATGTACACTATGTTCACTTTCTAATGACAACTAACAGGGATATTAAAATTTGGCATCAAACATTTGTACTAACATCCAGCATTTTACAGTTCTAACTAAATCAGATTTCCAACAGTCCAAGACAACCTTAGCTACTACCCACATTTGTCAGCAATGAACATGGATACATAAATCAATATCAAGCAGCTTATCCTTCTCTTGTTCAATCAACAATTCATGCTTTATAATTTGACAATTAAATCAACAGCCGCTTAGTAAAATTCCAGAGAACTTTTACCCAAATCAGAACAATTCAGAATCTCAAACTCAAAATAGAAAGAACCCAGCTTCCAATAGCTTAACCAGAAATCACACAAGGCATTCAAACAATTTAATAGCATCCAAAGCCCGTAATGTAGGACCTCCTTTGGTTAACTACAATTCCAATTCTTACCTTAGTTCCTAGCTCAATATCCAGTAGCTTAACCACAGCTAATAGCAACCAATAGCAGCCACATGGGTTTTCTAAAGCAAAAATAATATGAATGGTTAATCCCAATCCTAATAGTTAACTTGACTAAAAATCCATAGTTAACTCAGTAAATTTCCAAAATCAAACCTTACCTTCAACTTCACAAGTGGACAGTAAGAAATTCGGATAGAGTAACCTCCCACAATTTCCTTCTCTCAATACACAATACTTCACTTAGTTCAGGCTTAAAACACACACACAAGGTAACACTGCCTCACCAACGGTTGCAGGATGGAAGCAAAGGAGGATTCGTTCCTCATATAGACAGAAGGTGAGAGAGGGAAGAAAGCTAGCAGCTGCAACAGGGATAAAATGCAGGAAGAAAGTTGTCTATTGCCCAAACCAAGGAAGAGAGGCCCAATGAGGCAATCCCACGTGGAAAAGCTTCCATATTGATGGGAGAGGCTGAACGTCGCAGTGGGAGGCAGGTGGAGAGAGGTTTTGTTGAGTGCAGGATGAAATCGGAAGAGAGAGAGTGTAATATAAATGGGTTTCTTGGAAATTCCCAAACATTCGGACGAGTCGAGTCGTCCACAGTCCTCGTCCGCACCGTCTGCAGGTGTCTTTTGGACAAGAAATCTCATCCGTACGTAGCGTCCATAGTCGTTCGAATTGTCCAAAAATTATTACAGATTCAAATCGGACGATGGCCTTCTTCGTCCGCTATCGTCAGCTACCGTCCGAATTGTCCTTGAATTGTACAGATTCAATGCATATGCGAACCTTCTTCATCCGCTATCTTCCACAATCGTCCATAATTCCTTCACAGAACAAGTTTAGAATGCAGAATGTCATCCCCAATATCATCCCGAAAGTACAATATATTTGCAGACGAGACACGCCATCCGGAGTGTCATCCACAAGCGTCCGAAACTCACCAGTGCACATTTTTCCTAAGTTTTTCATACTTAATTGTTTTTCGACGTTAATCACATACTTTCCAAGCACGACTTAACACGTACCGTCGCATAATACAATGCACTATTCATATATACTAACATTTTCCAGATTTAATACATCGTCAAAAAGGAAATATATTTTCAGGGTATTATAATCCCCTTCATTGAATTCCAAGTCCTGTTGTCGGTTGTCTGCGTAGCTCTTTTGGCGACTCTGTGCTGCTAACATTCTCTGCTTGATTAGAGCCACAGACTCAGCCAATTTCTGTACTATCTTGGGGCCATAGATTGTAGCTTTGCGAACTTTGTCCTAATACAAGGGGGATCTGCATTTTTTCCCATATAGAGTTTCGTAGGGGCCCATACCTATAGTGGCCTGGAAGCTGTTGTTGTACGCGAACTCGACCAATGGTAGAATTTTACTCCACCCGACATGAAATTCGAGAATGCAGGCACGCAACATATCCTCGAGTGTCTGAATAGTCCTCCCACTTTGGCCATCGATCTGAGGATGGAATGTTGTGCTAAATTTCAATTCTGTGCCCATAGCTCTGCTCAAACTGTTCCAGAATTCCAAAGTAAAGTGCGGGTCACGGTCTGATACAACTGAAATTGGAACATCGTGTAGTCGGATGATTTCTTTGATGTACAAGTTGGCAAACTGATTCATTGTATATGTCATAGACACTGGCAGGAAGTGCGACACTTTAGTCAACCGATCCACGATTACCCAAATAGCATTGTAACGCTTAACTGTTTTGGGCAAGCAAGTGACAAAATCAATGGTGATGTGCTCCCATTTCCACTGAGGAATCGGTAGTGATTGGAGTACCCCATCAGGTCGCTATTGCTCGGCTTTAACACGCTGGCATATATGGCATTCAAACACATAATTGGCAATGTCGTACTTCATGTTGGGCTAATAGTAATGAGTTTTAAGATCTCAGTACATCTTGTTGCAACCGGGATGCACAGAGAATTTAGAAGAGTGAGCTTCTCTTAAGATCTTTATTCGCACCGTCGAATAACCAGTCACAAACCACCAATCCTTATACTTAATAATGCCATCAGGGGATGTAGAGAGATTCTAATATCTCGGAAGGGTCGGGTTTAGCTTGAAATCCTTGCATACTTCATCATTCTGTTGGGCCTCCTTAATCTGTTCAATAATAGACGGCATCAGTGTTAATTTGGATAATACCATATCCTGAGGTGCTGGGACCATTTGCATCTTGAGTCCCTAAAAGTCCCTCTGAAGCTAGGTAGACATTTCCCCGCATATTATGCTCATCACAGAAATCTTGTGGCTGAGAGCATCCGCAACAAATTCGAGCCACCGTCACTGACGTATATTAACTCCTTCTAGGTGAAGATATACTTGAGCCTTTTATGATCTGAATATATCTCACAATGCTGCCCATACAGGTAATGCATCCACACTTTGAGAGTGACGACAACGACTGCGAGCTCTAAATCATGAGTGAGGTAATTCTACTTATGTATCTTAAACTATCGAGATGCATAGGTGATAACTTTCCCATTCTGCATAAGAACTCCACCTTGTCTCCTCTTCAATGCGTCACAATATATACTAAAGTCGTCATCCTCCGTCGGCAAGGTCAATACTGGGGCCGTAGTTAGTCTGCGCTTCAGCTCTTAAAAACTATTCTCACATTCGCTAGACCACCAGAACCGGGCATTCTTCTTAGTCACGCTCGTGAGTGGTAGAGCGATCTTTAAAAACCCATCGATAAAATGTCTGTAATAACCGGCTAACCCCAGAAAACTCCTCACTTCCCCAACATTTTTCGGCGGTGTCCAGTTTACTACTGCCTGAATTTTTGCTAGGTCTACCGATATACTTTCAGCAGAAATAAAATGGCCCAGAAAACCAACCCTGCTCAGCTAGAATTCGCACTTAAAAAAATTTGCGTACAACTGGTGTTGGCTAAGAATAGATAAGGCCACACGTAGATGCCTGCAATGCTCCTCTTCTGATCGAGAATAGATTAAGATGTCGTCAATGAAGACGATAACGAATTTATCCAAGAAATCTCGAAAGACAAGATTCATCAAATTCATAAAGGCCGCCGGAGTGTTAGTCAGTCCAAATGACATCACCAGGAATTTATAATGCCCATAACGTGTGCAAAACGCAGTCTTTGGTATATCCTCGGACTTAACCTTCAACCGATAATAACTTGATCAGAGATCAATCTTCGAGAATACCTTGGCGCCGCTTAATTGAGCAAACAGGTCATCAATCTTGGATAGCGGATACTTATTCTTGATGGTCACCTTACACAGCTCCCGATAAACGATGCACATTCTTAGGGTCCCATCTTTCTTTTTGACAAAAAATACAGGTGTGCCCCAAGGAGAAAAGCTGGGTCGGATAAACCCCTTGGTGACTAGTTCCTCCAGTTGTACTTTTAACTCTCGTAATTCGGCGGGTACCATACGATACGAATGTTTAGAAATAGGATTTGTACCAGGCTGTAAATTAATCTCGAACTTGATTTCACGGTTTGAGGGAAAACTGGGAAGATCATCGAGAAAGACATTCAGAAATTTGCGCACCACAGTAACATCCTCCATTTTGACCTCAGTGACCGCTATAGTGTCAATCATATTGATTAGAAATCCGTCGCACCCATTCTTCAGCAGTTTTTTCGCCTTGAGTGTGGAGATAATAGCGAACTTTCCTTTTTCCTTAGTCCCTCGGAAGGTGTGTTGTTCACCATCCAGGGTATAAAAGTGGACCTCCTTCTTCTTATAGTCGATGATTGCATGATGCATTGCAAGCCAATCCATCCCAATCATGACGTCATAAACTTTCAAATCCATGATAATGAGATTGATTCGAAATAAACGGCCATTGATATCCACTGCATAGTCTTTAAGCATTCCATTGGTAATCAGTCGATCACCAGAATGCAGTAAGACCCGATGCATATAATTCGTGCTAGCAGAGAAGCAGTTTGCTTGCTCGCAGAATTTAGTGGAGATGAACGAGTGCGTTGCACCTGAATTGAATAAAACATAAGCTTCACATTCTTTTAAGAAAATTGTTCCTGTGGGGAGTTGGTAAGTTGTTTATCTTAAGGTAAAATTTCATACTTTTCTAACAAAAGAACAATTATAAGTATGTATATGCAATTGTTATTTAAGCAGAGTGTGTACCTGCTACCATTGATGGCTGGTCGTCATCCTCCGTTCCATACATTACAAAGACTCGTGGGGCCACCCCTCCTGGACCCCCTGATCGGGTCGGACATGTCCGAGCTCTATGTCCCAGTTTTCCACATGCGAAGCACTTCTCAGAACCAGCCAAGCATTCCCCCAAATGTGTTTTTTGGCATTTTGGGCAAACATTCTATGGAGGAGTGTGGGATGCTCGTATCTTTGGCTACTTGTCAGGCCTTTGTTGAGTCTCGGTCTTAGCTGGGTGTTTTGTACCCTAATTCGCGGAGGGGCCACCCCTTAGCTGCGAGGCGGGACTGGCCCTCCAAGCCTTCTGACTAGCCTCTCTTTGTCTGGCCGCTGAGAACTTCACTCCCTCAACGGCTAAAGCCCTCGACATCATTTTTGAATATGCGACACCCTCAGTGCCAGCGCCGATAACTGCCTCTTGTATCTTAGTCTTCAATCCGCGTACGAAGTGTTGAACCTTAGGCTTCTTGACCGCCACTAGATGTGGAGCGTAATGTGATAGGGCCTCAAACTGTTGTGCATACTCTGCTACAATCCCCAACTGTCGTATGCTCATAAACTCTGTCTTCTTCTGGGTACGGACCATGTGATTGAAGTACTTGTCATTGAACAGCTCCTTAAATTCATCCCAAGTGAGGACCGCCACATCACGGGAGGCCTTGACTGTATCCCACTAGAATCGGGCTCCGTGGCTCAAGTAATAGGCCGCACACTTAACCTTTTCCGTCTCACTGATCTTAGCGTAGGAAAACTTGTCCTCCATGGAGCGAATCCACTCTTCGGCTCCTGAGATACCAGATACGTCGCCATTGAAATAGGGTGGCTTGAGCTTTAGAACCTCTCCCATCCAGTCCCCCTCATGACCGGCTGTAACTGCATATCACGGTAGTTCCCATTATCATTTCCGTGGTCCTGGCCCATGAACCTCTCCATGTAATGAGACTGCTGCTCCATAAACTGGTTCTGCCTCTCTATCTGTAATGCCTGCTACTCTATAATGGCTACTAGGAGTTACAGAGTCTCATCCCGACCGTGGCCCTCGTGTCGATCGGGTGCCTGGGGCACAGCTCCTATACCAGGCATGCGTCCTCTTCCTCTTCTAGTCATTTTTAATCTCCTAAGTACCCATGTTATATCGTAAATAATAAGTTTAAGGAAAAATTGTCAAAGGAAATACATTTATTAGTCACCATTCTATATATTTCTATGCTATGGTGCAGTTAATTTAAATAAACATTTCAATAACATAAGGGAAAAAAAACTTACTAGTTCTATACATTTTCTACATTATCGTTCAATTAACCTACGTAAGCAGTCTTAAAACATAAGGAAAAACTTACAGCTGGAGGACATTACCCGTCGAGTCTGGGTTATCAACGGCGAAACGCATGAGTAGTAGTATTGCACTGATACCAATTGCAACGACCCAGATTCTTAACCATTTTTAAAAGTGCATTAATATTCACTAAAATGAATTTCAAGTAAAAATTTTTCTTTAAAAGTAAATCTTTTCATAAAAAAGGTTATCAGAGTGCCAAAATTCGATCGTTACTGAAAGGTCATTTTACCATTCGTTAAATAGTGAAGAACTACTGTTTATGATTTGCGGAAGAGATAAAAATTTATCCATAAAAGTTGCAGAAGCATAACCAAACAGGAAATTCCATTCATGAAAAACAAGGGACTATGATTAACAGTTTAGTGGAAAACGACATGGAAAACATTAGTTTAAGATCAAAGGTTTTGAGTTTCCAAATAAGGCCTACATAATATTCTGAATAATAATTAGGTAAGGGTAAGTAAGGGAAATTAACGTTCGTAAAAAGAAAACAGTTCGACGTTATCCCTTACAACCTTCTTCTTCTTCATTTCTTAGTGTCGTACTACTACTCCGCTTGCATTTCCTCCGGATACGACGCAAGCTCCACCGGAATGGCCTCTTCTATAGCTCCTGACATAATCACTTCATTACCTACACCACAAGTAAGGACGTGAGCTTTCGCCCAGTAAGGAAATGGGGAAAACAATTATGCATCTCTCTCTTTAATTCTTCTTGGAATGGGGGCCACCCAAACTAATTGTTTCCATTTAGTTCGTTCTTTCGTTCGTTCTTTACTTGTACATCGGTGGGAGATTGGAGGGTTCTTAGGGGATGAAATAGTTGTCTGAACATAACACTTTACTTGCAACTAGGTCTCTGTTCCCGTCAAGGTTGGGGGCTTTGCCTAGCCGCGGACTAGTTCCACTGCCCATCTGCCCTCCAACTCACTTTTCGTCCCCTTTCCAGCGTATCCCGCCTTCAAGGGTCCTCTCCTTCTGGCGTATCCTGCCTTCAGGATTTCTTCCCTTCCGACGTACCCCGCTAGGAGGGTTTCTTCGGTGATGGGTGTATCCCACCCATCCCGAACATTCTTGTTCTTAGCATTTTTCCCGTTCATGCATGTGGGTACCACCCCGAGGGGGTACCCCCTACTTGGTTTCTATTATTGTGAATAGAACTTAGTACTTCTAAATCGAATAGCACATATATTGTAAAGGAAAATACTTTAGAGGTCACAGCAATAAACAGAACGAGTAATAGAGCGTGCTCACATGTAGCAACAACGAAAGAAAAACAAACAACATAGAATTACAAGTAGAACTAGACATGCTATTAATGACTAAATGAGGCACCAGAAATATACTTTAATTAGATATAATAGCAAAAATCGTAAATGACTAAGCATGCTTTAATCGAATTGACGGTAAATCATACTTATTATTGATTTGAACAAATAGTGAATTAAATCATCTAACTTAAGTTTCAATCAACTACAACAGCAGAAAATCATCAGTTCACGTGCTTTTTAATCGACTATAACGGTAAGAAATACGACTGACTAAGCATGCTTTTGAAGGGAATATACAGCGAGACTTGTGAACAATTTAGCATGTTCTAATTGGACATAATCGCAGAAATACGAACTGCTAAGCATGCTTTCAAATAAGATATAGTAGCAGAAAATTTACGAACAACTAATCATGCTTCTAATCAAACACAACAATCGGTATGTAAACCACTAAGCATGCTTTTGATGACTAAAACGGAGCGATGGAAAACATGTACAACTAAACATATTTTAAATCAATTTTTATAAGCAAGGAAACATAATTTATCAAGCATGCTTTATTTAAATAACTTTGCAGAGGTCATAACGACTAATATACAGCAGCGAATGTCACAGGCAGGGTAACGAAACATGCTTTCTAAACGATTAATATACAGCGGCAATAAACGTTAAGCATGCTAAATGTTAGTGACAATATTGAAACAGGGCAGCGAAATAAGTCTTAAAATGAGAATAGTTGACAGTAGATCTGAACGAAAACGAAACAACATTAAACTTACTTCCCAATGACTAGGCTACAGTAAGGAACACAGGCAACAAAACATACTTCTTAGATGATGCTAATATTAAGAATGACGGAAATGAAATAATGACAGTCATGCTTTCCAAATATCTATAACGTTAGTGAGCAGTAATGAAAATGAAATGAAATGGTTAGCACATGCTAAATAAACCATACACACAAGGCTATAGAGTGAAAGATCATTAACAAATCGAAGTCATCATCCTTGCAACAATAGGAACTCATTGGTCGTTCATTCATATTTCTCATCCTTTAAACATTTCCTCCTTGTCTCATTCGACAGTTAACTAACACTTCTATATAAGCATATAACGCAAGTAAAACACAACTACTAGTAGGGCATTTAAGAGGAACGTGAGAGTTAAGGCAATAAATACAACAAGTAACTTCTCTATAACTTAAGACAACTAAAGAACTCTAGACATCCTTCAGCAAGAAAATCACTCACGCACACATTTTACTTGGGTGTAGGGCCTCCATGGGCAAGACAACCCATTCCTTACCTTCACTAGCGTTCCCTTTACAACCACAACAACTCTCCTCCCAAGGAGCTCCCTCCAAGCAGAACCCACCAGACAGCTCCAGGAAGAACAACCAGGAGGAAGAGATGAGGGACTGAAGAAATAGGGTTTACTTGGGGCAAATTGTACCTCATCAGTAGACAAATCCCTGTTGGTCGGTCTGGGCGTACGATTTTGTGTCAAGAGCTGCATTCCTATTCGTTAGCATCATTTTCGTTCTTATTTTAAATCTATTATGTCGCAATTTTGCGAGGATTCGGACGATCACGGACAAAATCCTCGTGTCCGCAGTCGTTTGCAAGACCAGATTTTTCCCGGGTAAAGTTTGCTTTTAAACAAAATTTGGCGTCTGCACCTTTACCGTACCGTCCACAACCCAGATTCGGATGCTAGTCGGCGTCCGTATGTGTCGTCTGAAGGTGGAATTAAATCAAACATATTCAATTCGGATGGGCTCTCCTGCGTTCGTATTGTCCGCATGTACCGTCTGAATGTGTCCAGGAATTGGATAGATTCAACTCGAACGACTTTCTTTCTCGTCCGCAGGCGTCCACAATCGTCCTAAAGTCTCCAGACTTAAATAGATTCAATGTGGACGTGTCCTATCTCGTCCGCATTGTCCGCGTCCTACGTCCGAAACTCCTCAGCATAGTGAGGTTAGGACGCCGAATTGCATCCCAAGTCGTCCCCAAGGCCTGGGAGACGTTCCATGTGTTTTGTGGATAACACTTCTTGTCTGCAAGGCGTCCATATGCATCCTAATGGTACAACAGTCCAGTTCCTTTGCGTTTTCGACCAAGTTTTTATCCAAATTGATTTCTTCACGAAATTACGAATCATAATTTAACTCGTATATGGATGATGTAAATACATGTATCATGCAAATCCTTTCCTCCAAAGTCTGATTACATCGTTTAATGGAAAGTTAGGATCGAGTTGTTACAAGTGCGGAGGATATCACGTTGCGTATTTATACGTGTTATTTTATGACATGTAATTATGGGAAAAGTATTATAGGATAGGAGTTAAGTGAGAAAGCGTGACAAAAAGTTGTCCAGGGCGTTTTTGGACGCATACGGATGACCCTGCGGACGTGATGTGTTGTCCGAAAAATGAATAGAATAACTCCTGAGAATTCGGATGACTTCGAACGATTTCAGACGACAGCGGATGCAGTCATACGTTGTGCATTTGAATCTGTCCGAATTTTGGATGAATTCGGATGACTCCAAATGATTTTGGACGAGGCAGACGCAGGCGGATGTTGTGAATTTGAATCTTTCCAAATTCTGGGGCGAATTCGGATGCATGCGGATGATATCTTGAACGCCATTTCGAGTCCAAATTTTGAATTCGGACAGTGCGGGCAGAATTCGGTCGCATCCGAATCCTCACAGATCAGCGACAAAACTGATTTAAAATTAGAAGAAAACGACGTCCCACCAATAAAATCGCCACCTCTCGACACAAAATCGCAAGACTGTGGCCGACCAGCAGGATTTTGTTTCCTTGCACCCACCTCCACATGTACAGTGTGTTTCCCCTCCAAGTATGTAAACCACCCTCCCCTCTCTCATTCAGCCTTTAGCCTTCCTCTCTCCATTTCTTGCATGAAACCCAAAGAGTGTGAGGGAGTGACCGAGAGGAGAGAGCTCTAGTGAGCTGCATGGTTTAGTGAAAAGTGTAAGTGTTGTGTGTTAGGTGAGCTACGTTGGTGAGGTTGGGTTAGCTAGTAAGTTGAAGGAGAGTGAGCTGCTGCCTTGGAGCTACTGCTGGACATGGAGTGGAGCGCTGTTGTCCCTGCTTTAGTTCCTCAAATAGGTAAGGATTTGAGTGTGTCTTGGCCATTTGGAGGCCCTATACCGCAAGTAGAGTGCGTGGGTTATATGTTTAGTTTTCTATAAGTTCCTTATGCTATATTGTGTTTGCTAGTTAACGTTTGTTGTTAGTGGCTATTAGTCTCTTGAATGATCTACTGTCATTATTTCCTTGTTGACTTCCTCACTGTTGTTATTTCCTATTGGTAGTGTAGATTGCTTGATACCCTGTAGATATTACTTCTGTGATGGCTTGTTCTTGTTGTTAGACTTGTTTAGTTATGTTATACATGTTTCACTTTGATAGACTCATGATGAATGATGAAAGGAATTGATGACCTAAAACGTATGAACGAATGACGTTGAAAACTAGACCTTCGAGTATGATCCTATTTTTCATAGCTCACAGTCTTATTTATTATAATATCCTGCAGAAATTAGTTTAACCATTTGCGTATAGTTTCTTCTTTCACGCATGAATATTATTCTGTTATGTATGTCTTTGTTGTCTAATTGCTAATATCCCCCGAGTATGTTAACCCATCTAGGTATGTTCCAGTATGTTAATAACTAGTTGAGCATGTTAAATAATAATCAATTGAGCATGTAACTCATTTAGTAGTCCAAGCCTGTAAACCATTTGAATTGACATTTATTTATTAGCATGTTTAATTAACTCGAGTATATGATTGATTGGAATGTTGTAAGAGCATGTTAATTTACTTAATTAAAATAAATTAATAGAATAGTCAATATGCGAGCATGTTCCATAACTATTTGTAGTAAAAGCTTAACTAGAACGTTTAAATTAACCAACTAGACAAATGTTATGTTAAGTGAACCTTGATCATGTTAATGAACTAGCATACTTAATTAAAGTAATTGATTGAGCATGTTAAATAATTAAAGTAATGAACTAAACCTGAGCATGTATAAGTAACTAGGTTTATCAAGTCATTAATTAGCAAATGTTAATTATGCGTATGTTGATTAGTAGTTCAAGCATGCAATTGACTAAGTTTGTTAATTCTTTTGTGTTTAAGTGGCATGTTAATCAACTAAGATAAGTACTTAACTAGAGCATCTTAGATAACTAAACTAATAATGGCAACATTGTTAATAAATAATTTACATGTTAATCGATAGTATGTTTTCGATTCTTTTTCGAATGATATTATTCTATTAATTCGAGCACGTTTTCTCTGTGGTGTACAGTTATTTCCTTATATTATATGCTTTGCTTTCCTTATATGTGCTTTCAGTTATTTTAAATGCACACTTCAATTTTTGTTAAAGTTACGTTATTGAGCATCATGTATCATGTTAGGTTGAGAATGTATGGTCATGCATCATATTAATAGAAACTAATAGGGAGTGCCACGGGGTGGTACGCACACATGCACGAGTGAGGATACATGATGAAAATGAGTAATATGGTAAGATAATAAAGGGCTATGTGGTCCGGCAGCTTAGCTTGACACAGAAACAAAGAAAAGAATAAGGGAGTTGGGGAGCGGATGGGTAGCGGTTCTAGTCTGGCAGCTAAGCAATGCCACCAACCTAGTCTGGGACGGGGACCTAGTATGGCCACATGAGGTTAGATCCGACCAATTATACCATTCCATATGGGTCCTTCAATCTCCAGCTCGAAGTACGAGTAACGAATGAACGACATAAAGTGAAGTAATAAAATGGTAAATGGCTAATGAAAGGATTGGTTTGGGTGGCCCCCATTCCAAGATGGACTAAAGAGTGACATTCACGTGCATTAAACCTTTTTCCTTACTGAGCCATTAGGCTCACGTATTACTTGTGGTGTAGGTACAAATTACGAATAGATAATAATAGGCTCATATACGAGAACAACGAACAAATAATAAGCACGAACGAGATTCGGAACTGGCCAGACATGAAGAGGGTAAAAGAGAAATAGTTGTAATTAAATTAAGTATTTTAAATTGTATTTAACTGTCTAGCACTTTGGTTCTACTCAATAGTTTAGTTCCATTCTCAAAGCATCATTTATGCTTCCGAAACGCTTTCAATGAATGATTTTATAGCACTTCCGCACATTTTATCAATTGGTTTTATAACGAGTTTTACAAATGGTTGGTAGCGATCTAGGTTTAGCATCGCGCTCTGATTCATTTTATAAAATCTTGAATTTTTACGCATTTTCAAGGATTTACGAAAATCCGGGTCGTTACAATTTCCAACTTAGCCTTAAACAATATAAGTACCATCCTATAGTATCCACCACTTGAATATTAATTGGGGTTCTATACTAATTAACTATATTATATTTAATCTAATTTTCCTATATCATAGACCATCATCTTAGAAAACCATTTTCATCATAACTGTCAGTAATCTAACGTAGGAATATAACTTAACCAGATAACCATCAATAAAGACTAACATATCAATTTACACAAAAACCATACTCTTGCGATATAGGTCCTTTTGGACGAAACACAAGCATTATTCCTTACCTAGAGTCCTTAGCTTTACCAAGTTAGCATTTTAAGTCTCTTCTTCTCAATAGTAGAAGACTTGCAAATATAGGGAATATAAAACTCAGCTTCTTCACGGTTCATAATTCTCTCGACTCCTTTTCTGTCTAGCCCCACATGTTCTCCTTCCATCAAGTCTTTACTCAAAACTCACAGTATCTTCTTTACAGCCGTACACTCACTCATTTCCTCTCTATCCTTCAATGATTCTCTCCATCAACAAAGACTACTATCTCAATCCGCATCTCCAGAAGCAACACACTTCATTTTTCTCTTTTCAATCTAGACTCTGCCACGATTTCTACTTCATTTCAAACTCCAAAACTTTCATTCTCAAACACAGCAGCACCATCACATACCAAAACTACAGAAGAAGAAAACTCTCGCAAGCTCTCTCTCTCCAAATTTCGACAGAGCTTCCACATGTCCTCACCCTTCCCCTCTCGTCCATCTTTGCTTCCCAATTTATAGACAACTACAACCAGCTCCTTAGTGTTCTACTGAAGACAAAAGGCCACAAAATACGTCCATTAATCACTTAGACGATCAGACAACCAAGCATTTCATTTTCACAGCGGTCACCAACTTTCCAAATGACCCACATGAATTGATGTGCCCCAAGGACCTGTCGCTTGAGCCCGAGCTAAGGGCACCTTTATTTCTAACTTTTTATTTGTTTTGTAGGTGTTTAATTTTCTATCCAATTTGGAGGAAAGCTTTATTCAACGTCACAGAGAGGATTTGGTGTATTTGGACTAGTGGATATCATGCAATCATAGAAGAAAATTAGGAGCTGTCTAAATCCGCCTAGAATCTGAGCAGCAGATGATCAAGGGCTATTTTGACAACTGAGACGGCGTCGTTTCAACTTTAGTCCTTCACATCAAATGTAGCCAACATAAAGAGCTTTCCAAGGACATATTGGGCACTTTATTTGGTTTTGGTTTACTATATCTAATATCCCTTTTTCAGAGACTGATTTTCCAAAATCGGATTTATTGTTTTGTTATTGTTAAAGGGCTATTTAGGTCATTTTCTAATTAGGGTTATTTTAGTCTTTTTTTTTTCCTTTAGTGTACGAACTCTTAGGGTTTTAAAAAGCCCTCTTTGCTGCAAATGAAACCAATTTTGAATTGAAGAAATTTGGAGTGCTCCTTGAAGCCTAGCCGCGGCCACCCTCCCATTTGCGCCAATTCATCCACCACCCAAGCAAGGTGCCTCTTGAAGCTTCTCAACCTTGCATCATTGGGATATTGCCTCTTCCAATCTTCATCTTCAAGGTAGGATTGTGGTGTGGAGGCAAGAGAACTATCCAACCTTGGAGAGTGTTGGTTTTCGGCCAACCCTAAAAATCGCCCTCTCACTTAGGAGGTCCGCGAAACTCCATTGTTTCTTTCTTATTTTTCGTGAGGCTATTAAGAACTATTCTTCTGATTGATTAACTTATGTTATAGAGGTCTGATATATGTTGGTTGCTGGAGAAACTCTTGTGGGAATTATTGAATTAAAGGTGATAATTTTCGGATTAATGTTGAGTTGCTGAATCTGTGATTTTTATTGAATGTTACTGTCGCTGATTAGAGCATCTGTTTGAGGCTCTTATGATGACCGTCTCTGTTTGAGGTCTTCTAATGATTTTTTCAGGGTTAAGTCAGGAAGTTAATCTCCAAATTTGGGCGTCGTTCGGTATTTGTAGCTCAAGTTATTGCGTTTTTTATCTGCACTGCTAAATCTGTTCTGCTGGAAACAGTTTTCAAGTGGTTATTGAAATTGATAGATCTCCTATTCTAGAACGTTTTTTGAGTTGAATTTTTGATACAATCTTCTTGATTATATTGAGTTTAAGTCCTCCAAGGTTCTGTTTTAGCACATATACAGATTTGGAGTTTTATTCAAGTTATTACTGCTGGGTCGATTATTGTTATTTCTCGGGACAGATTTCACTAAGGCTTCTAAGTGTTTCTTGGAACCTGTCATGAATAGCCACTCACTAGCGCCCTTTCAGCAGCCTTCAGAAGATGAATAAGTGACAACAATAATGTTCTACACATCAATGAATCATCGATGTTGAAGACTCTCCAGTTCCAGCAACGTTTTTCATCTCCAGACGATGTTTAAAATTGACGGCAGATCGATTTTTATGAAGGATGATCGACCCCCCATCAGCTAAACGCTCGCATATTTCTTCAGAAAACTTCAACATTTTCTCGCCGTTTGATCAATACTTCGTTGATCGACTGTCTCGATCAGCCGTAGATTCCAACAGAATAACATACGCATTTTCTTCAGACCATGCACATACACGTTACTTCCTTTAACGTGACACATGACATATGCATGCATAAGCATTATATATAAATATAAAATTTATATCATCTACTACCATATTTTCATACTCAATTATATCCAAACTTCCAATCCTTATAGTATCCTTATAATATCCAAATACATCCAATTACGATCAATTTATATTTTCTCTTTGGCTAACACTTGAATTATCTGACTATCCATAATCTACCCCATAATACTCAAAGTATATATATTCTACAACGTCTCTTCCACTTCATTCTTTTATTAAATCCAATATACTCCAAAATATAATAAACCTTATAACTTCAACCTTATTATATCCAAATGCATTTTCACTTACTAATCCTCTGACTGCCAATCACTAATTTAGTCCTAATATCATCTTTTCTAAATCCAAGTGTCATCATCCATTATATAATAACCTTAATCCTTCCCTTAAACTAATTATGAACATATCTGAGTATCATAATTTACTTATTCAAAATGCATTTCTCTTGATCAATATCTCAACTTGTCCAACTCAACTCCTATCATCCCAATTTATTACATAAGCCTTGTGCTTAGCTCAACAAAAATTCAGGATATTACACGTCTGTTTTAAGCTGAGGGACGACCGTTGTGTCTTAGGGACGTTCGTTGTGGGCTTAGGGACGTCTGTTATAAGTTAAGGGACATCCTTTTTAAGTGAGACCTGTCCGTTGTTAGTTGAGGGACGTTCGTTTTAAGCTGGGGATGACGCCGTCTTTCAATAATCCATGTTGAACATCCATTTCTAGTGATAGATGGCCCCCAACTTTGAAGGATGCTTGATTCATTCATCCAACAGCCAACAAATTTTGTTTATGACTTTGCTCCCATTTAAAATAACGTGGGTCTTGCACGTGACCCCCTTCAACATAATGTCCGTCACTGCCTTTGGTCCATCATGGTTGTCACATTGAGGGATGTGTATTCCTTCATCTAACGGCCATGTAACTTCATCCGATAACACCTTTGGTCCTTCCTGGCTGTCCATCTTCATTGAGGGATGTATGTTTCTTCATCTAACGACCATGAAACTTCATCTGCTAACGCCTTTGGTACATATTGGTTGTCTATCCTCATTGAAGGATGTCTATTCCTTCATCTAACCACCGTGAAGCTTCGTCTGCCAGCACCTTTGGTCCATCCTGGCCATCTATCATCATTGTGGGACATTCGTCCCTTCATACAACGGCCATAAAGCTTCGTCCAACAGTTCATTCCGACAACGCGTGCGGCTCAACAATTCTTCTGATGGCACTACGCATTCCTCGTGGCCCACACTTCATCTACGACCCAACAGCGTGCCCACCAGCACACCTTCTTCTGACAAGGCCGACCCATCTTCCAATGTGCAATTTTTGCACGGCCCAATGTTCCGCAGCCCGACAGCCACCTACCCATGAGCATTATATTAGCCTTTTTGTTAGGCTTAGTTTTATTTTGATGATGAGTAAATGGTTTAATTTGATGAAAATAATAAGTTGGTTAGTTGTATTTTTATTGATAATGCGTTTAATTTTTCATTCATTATATTTATATTCGTATTTATTGAAAAGACCCTAAAAATAGGTATTATTGTGGTTTAACATGTTTATCTAAGTTCATTTAGTGTTTGCACATCATTTCAAAACTTAGAACATTTTAAAGAAAATTAAATGGAGAGTTTGGATGAGTTGCAGATGAGAGGAAAGTCGACCAAAAATGGGTTTTGGTCTTTCGATCAAGTAGCGGTTGAAGGCCGATCTCTAGGATGTGATCAAAAAGTCTTCTAGCGCTGAACGTAGTGATTCGGTCCAGTGGCGGTCGAGTGCGGTCGAGCCCGGTCGACAAGCGTTTGAATCCATAAGATTTCTAGGGCTTTTCGAATGAGGTACGGTCGAGGTCCAGTCGAGTGCAGTCGAGGATGCTTAGAATCTATAAGTTTATTTTGTTCATACGGTCTACTAGCAGTCGAGGCACGGTTGAGGCTAGGAGACTGAAAAGTTCAAATTTGTCATCAAAAAGTTCAGGGTCAATTTTGTCATAAAAAAGTTCAGGGTCAATTTTGTCATCAAAAAGTTCAGGGTCAATTTTGTAAAAAGAAATCGGTCGACCGCTGCAGTGCAGAAATGCCCAATAACCTTCAACAGTTAGATTTCCAACGGTCATATCTTCCAACGATCGGATCTAGTCGACTGAAAAGTCTTATGTCGACCAAAAAGAGACTGCTCTATAAATAGAAGAGGCACTCCAAGCTCACAAGAATAAACTGAGATTTGAGGTAAAACCCTGCTAAATTCAAGACTCAAATCTTATACAGTATGAGCATTGTAAATCCAACTCTCCCCACCTATAAACTTGCGAGTTATTATTGAAAGAGTTTCAGATTAGTTTTTTAGCATTATATTTTCCAAATTTATATTGTATATTATTGTAAAGGGTGACTTCCTATGAATTCATCAATTTAGGGTGATGCCCCGAAATAGTCAAAGACACGATTGAAAACCCGTAAGTTCAATCAAAGCGTGACTTCCCGCAATAGTCAAATATAGGGTGACGCCCCGTAATAGTCAATGTTGATGACCCGTTAATAGTCAAGGGTGACGCTCCGGTAATAGTCAAATTGTAAACAGTTTAATTGGCACCCGTAAGCCAATTGATTAGTGGTTCTTCAAGTGGAATCTTGGAGCGCGGACGTAGGCGGGTTTGCTGAACCACATAAATAATCCCTTACTCTTTAATTTCAGCATTTATTGTGATTGTTTATATAATTATATGTGTTAAATTATATAGGGTGTTAGATAATTTAATTATCGCACAAAAAATACTATAACACTATATTCACCCCCCTCCCCTCCCCTCCCCTCCCCTCCCCTATAGGCATGCATACGATCCTACACATTCTTCGATGTCCGCGCCTCAACCGGGGCCCATCCACTGCAACCCATGAGCGCACTGCCTATCATCCAATTCCTGCGCGACCCATCTTCAACGCGCCTCATTGCAACCTACACCTCATTAGCGCCCGACTAAGGCCAAAGCTCGTGCGCCCACCTGCCATCCCAACAGCATCCGCCCATTCTGCCTAGTACACCTTATCTGCGCACCACTTGCCTTATTCACGTGCCCACCCAGTAGCCTAGCACGACCCACTTGTCTTATCTGTGCACCCACCCAGCAGCCTTAGTTATTTTAAATATATTTAAATTACTTTATCCTAGTTTTTAATTATTTTATTAGGATTAGTTTTAGGCTATAAAAACACATGAGTGCTACCATATTAGACTTTGGATAAAACCCATTGATAAATTTAAACTTTTAGCTTGTGAGAGTATCTTCTTTTTGGTTCTTTGCGAAAAACTTGATCTTCTTCAAGTGTGACTTGAAAGATCAAACTTTTTGATAGCTTTAGTTCAACCAACAAGTTTGGTTAGGTTCAAACTCCTTTTTTTGATAACTTTGGTTCAAGCCGATAGGTTTGGTTACGGGCAAGTTCCAATTTTTCTTGAATCATGAGATGATCCTTAATATTCCCTATTGTTGTAGGGTCTAGGGTTTCTTAATACCTTAGGTTCGCAACATAGAGACTGAGATGCAAAAGAGTCGACTGAAACAAGATCAAATAAGTTGCAGGCAATGCAAAAAAAAAAAAAAAAAACGTAATGGACAAACTAAATTTAATGAACTATGGCTGTATCCAAGGGGAAGAACAACCATTTGAAACAAACATCCTTACTGCCTTCGAGAAAATTTGGATTAGCCTTACACGTCCCTCATGGTCGAAGGATGTCCGTTGTTGATCTTTGGACATTGCCGTTGGACGGGTCTTAACTTTAACGTGATTGCAGCGTTTTTGACGGAAAACATGATGGGAAGGTCAACGTTGTTCATTTATCATAGTTCGAGATTTTAGTTAGCTGCGAAAATTCTTTAATATTTACCTTGTTGCTTACCCGAAATTATAAGATTTGTTTTGTTAATTTCCCATTATAGTAATTGATAAAACTAACATTACCATCTAAAAAAAAACTATAAGATTAAAGTTTACTTACTAACATTTTTAGTTGCTTGATTAGTTTAAACTGTTAAACTCTTAAAGTGAAGTTCACTTGTAGTTATTAACACTTTGAGTTGCTTGATTTGTTTTTTGGAAAAACGTCACTTTAATTGGTAGGGTACATTGCGGGGTATTTTGTGGTCACGGACGAGCACCCAAGGCGGTGCCTTGTCCTGTATCAAAACTCCATGGCTTCTCGTTGAAACCTGTGTTCTTATCTGTCTCTGATATTCAACGCAATAATCTGTCCTCTACCAATCAAACTTTCAATCCATCTGAACACAGATTACATTCTTATCTTGGTCTTCATTCAGAAAAATCCCTTCCAACATGGGTGACAAGTAATATTCTGCAGTAAGAACTCTATGTGGCTTTTCTAAGACTAGCCAGAAAAAGAAGAAGAATTAATTGAGTTTTTAAAGGTGTATAATAGCCGGTTTCCACCATTTTGTGTTTTGTTTCATTCAAGTGATTGCTTATTTGAAGAAAAATCAAAGTTTTGAGACCAACTATGCAAGAAAATTTCAAGGGAGTGGTGGGTGGGCTAATCTTTCTAGTCGCGGAGAATCTCTCTGCGAGGGATTCATCGGGAAACTGAGGTTTCTGATCATCTTCATCTTCCAGCCAAACGAAGGATTCATCAGAAAGCAATACCAAATTCCCATCAAACAGTCAGCAGTCAGTCAAATAAAATGTTAACAAGTTGAATCTGAAAAACTAAAATTTATTGCCATGAAGAACGTACCAATGATTTCTCCTTCGTTCCATCCAAGAAAACAAGCCGACGAAAACAGGTAGAACATAACAAAAAAGACTCACGAGAAAGCGTACAATAACTCCAGTCTCGCTACCAATTACTGCCTCCTAAATGGTCCTCATTCTGTCCAATTAATTCATCTTGAGTTTCATAAATAGGACACAGCTTCAGCTTATGCAGCAAAACCAGTGATAGAGAAATGGCCTTTCTCCATTTTCCTGCAATTTTTCTGCTCATCTTTTTCTCTCATCCTTGCCATGTCCATTCTCACTTGAAGAAAAGGGCAATCATTTTCAACTTCGGCGACTCTAATTCTGATACTGGAGGCTTCTCTTTCGGCACTGGGCTCAACTTTGGACCACCCGTTGGACGTATCTTCTTTCCCAAACCATCAGGAAGATTATCGGATGGACGTTTAATGATTGATTTTCTCTGTAAGCTGCCTTTGATGTAAGAGCTGCAGCTGCTTTCTATCAGTATTTATGAGCCGTTTAATTGTTTTTTTCAATCAGGTGAAAGTGTGAAAACTCAGTATTTGACTCCCTATCTGGAATCTATGGGTCCAAACTTCACAAATGGAGCTAATTTTGCTATAAGTGGCTCCTCTACGCTGCCTAGATTTCGCCCGTTTAATTTAGATGTTCAAGTTCTTCAATTTCTTCGATTTCGATCCCGTTCTCTCGAGCTGCTATCGAAAGGTTAATTACTTTTAGTTCTTAAATCTTTTGTTTTTTTGATAATTTGAGTGTTGTTTGTATGATTATTGTTAATCTGATATGCAGGCTATGAAGATTTTGCTGATGAAGAAGGATTTGAGAGTGCGTTATACATTATTGACATTGGACAGAATGATCTTGCTGCTGCTTTTACTTATCTCTCCTTCCAACAAGTCATCCAGAAAATCCCATCTTTCATTGATGAAATCAAAGATGCCATTCTGGTGAGTCGCTCCTCCAATTTTTATATTAAATTCTCTTTCACAGTGGCGTCGATGAACCAACTCAGACCCATAAAACTGAACCCAACCATCGGTTTGGTTATCTGCATATGAAATTGGTTGTTTTCGCTGATTTCTCCCCAAGTTTGTTTGTTAGAACCAAACCGACCCACTTGATTTGGTTTGATATATTTGCTTCATGAGTTTTGAAGAGGACCATCCTCTTCAAGTTCAAAATAAAAACGAAAATGAACGATATTAAACTATATAAATTTAAGTTTTGTTTAAACAATTTTGTTGGGTTTAGCCAGATGTAAGCTGAATCATGAGTTATTTCCGAGGTTGCACTGAGTTTGGGTCTGATTTCGCGATGTATGATTCGATTTGATTTTAATGGTCTTTTACATTAAAAATTGTGAACAGAACCATGGAGGATGACTCTTTCTTATTGACTTTTACAGAAGATATATGAACACGGCGGAAGAAACTTTTGGATCCATAACACAGGACCACTTGGCTGTTTACCTCAAAAGCTAGCAACAACTAGTGCAAATGCAAGCGAGCTCGACAACAATGGCTGTCTTCTTCCCCTAAACAATGCTGCAAAAGCATTTAACAGTCAGTTGCTCACTCTCTCTCAGCGACTCCGTTCTGAACTGCAGAACTCCACTGTTGTATATGTCGATGTATATGCCATCAAATACAGCGTCATTGGTGATGCTCTAAAAAATGGTGAGCCTCCAACATTTTTAGTTATTATCGCAAGAATAAAGCACAAGCAATCACGTCAGAATGTAAAATTAGATCGTTAATCCAAGGACTGAATGTCACAACAATATGATATCAAAATATAATATTAGTTTTTAGTTGTTATTTGTGGAACGAAGAAAGAAATTTGATGTTATTGGATGATTATTCGATAGGTTTTGAGAATCCATTGATGACATGCTGTGGGTACGGTGGTCCGCCGTACAACTACGATCCAAATACGACTTGCGGGTATCCCAGTTGCCAAGTGTGTGAGGAGGGGACAAAGTATATAAGCTGGGATGGAGTTCACTACACCGAAGAAGCTAATTCAATCTTTGCCTCCAAAATACTTTCATCCAATTATTCTACTCCTCAGATGTCCTTCAATTTCTTCTGTAATTCCTAAGCAATCCCAACCACAACTAGGTTGAGTTGGATTTAATATAAACCGAGCTTACTAAGCAAGCATATCGTTTTCTTTTGTCTTGCAATGGGTGGTATCTCGAAGCCTTAAATGACCCGACATCAATCCTCCGGGGCGGGAGAATAGAAAGTTTCATAATTTCAAGTCCTCTTAGGTGAGGACCTTCGATCAAATGCAATTTTAATTTTAGGGACTCAACTGGTGTTCCTGAGATAGAGGTCAGTATCGTCTCAACTGTCTTAACTGATACTTTTTAAGACAAGCATACAAACATGTCTAAGTAGTCATAATTTTCTGGTCCCGCCTCTCAACTTATATCTTTATAATTTTGACTGGAATATATGTTATTCCATTGTGTCAAAATTGTTGGGATAGTGCTTTTGTTGTTAAAATATTGTTGGCTTTTTTTTTTTTTTATAAGTTCATGGTGAGTGCATCAAATCTAATCCACATGCACTCCAAAGTTTTTTTTTTTTTGAAAAGGTGGAGCTCTATCACTAGGCCATCACAAAATAAACTTGTGTATGATAGTTAGACAAGATATAATGGTGGATAAATTGCATGTTAGACCTTAAATTTAAAGGGTTAATTCCACTTAAACTTTAAACTATTTTTTTTAGTAAAATGAATCTCAAACTTTGTATTGTGAGGAAATTGACCTAACGCTAAAAATTTCGTTCAAAAAGCATGTGCACCACACTTAATGTTATAATCAAATTTAAAGTGTCTTAATCGTCCTAATTTGCTTTTAGCGCAAAGTTTGAGGTTTTTTTTGTTCAAAAAATAGTTAAAGGTTTAAGTTGAACTGAATTCCTAAGTTCATGGTCTAACATGTACTTTATCCTTTAATCATTTATATTGTTAGTGTTCAATTTTACTTGAATTCTGGTTGAGCCGAGTCGAGCCCGTATCCAATATTAGGGCTTTTCAATTTACTCTATATATTGATATTTGAATTGCAAAACTCATTATACATTGATTCTCAACTATTGATATTAGAGCAAAGTTGAGAGTTTCTGTACTTGTATCAAACAAATTTTGGAGTTTGGAATTTTGGTTTAAAATTGCAATTTAGAAAAAGAAAAAATAAAAAAAAAAGGAAAAATTTTTCCTTCTATGCATCGCTTTCTTCTTCAAACAGAGAATAACTTTGTCTGCCATCATCGTTGCCAAGGAGAAGTGGAAGGATACGCCACTTCACCATTGCCTACTCAGTGAACCATCATACATGTGCCTCTGCCATCCTCAAGTAGGGAATTAGGGAAATTGTAGCCTCTGATTTTCCTATCGTCGCCAAAGAGAGAGTAAGACTTCGCCGCCGTCTTTCTTCTCCGACGAAGAAGGAAACTTTCTCATCGCCTTGTTGTAACACCCCATTTTCTTATTCTTTTAATTTTTAAATAATGCGTAGTGGAAGATTTTCTTTTAATTCATCTGAACGAAAAGAAAGTGAAAATACTCGTGATAAATTTTTCTTTTCTTTTTCAAATCCTTTGAAGATTACATTCTACAAAACATTTTATAAATAAAATCATCTATCTTTCGTTTCCCTTTTAGCTCGATCAACACAATATCTTTATTGTATAAATCCTTCATCAACTATTCCTTTATTTCTTTCTTTAAGATGATTACCTACATCACAAGAATTAAACTATAAGCCTAATGTTTAGTAAGGAATACAATGGAGTATGAACATTAGATACAATTTACTTAAAACATTTTCATTTTTTGTTTTCCTTCTTTTTCTTATCGTTTATGGAAAAATAGTGAACTTCGGTCAACTCTACCATTCTTAAGTGTAGGAATGAGTGGTGAACTTCGGCCAACTCAGACAGTTTTATTCTTTTGGGAGAATGGTGAACTTTAGCCATTACACCCACTCTTATCATTTATGGAGGAGTGGTAAACTTCAACCAACTCACTTTGTTCTTATTTTCTTTACTTTGACTCATTTTATTCAAAACACGTGCATGTAAAACATTTTTGTAATCTTTCTAAAAAACCCTGATGCATGAGCATGGATACATACAAATGACATATTATTTAACAACAATACAACGTATCATCAAATCAAAGTACTCACTATACCATAAGTCTAGTTTCTATCACAAAAGCATGTCCTCAAGTTATTATCATAATCAACTACATATCCTAACTTCTATCACAAAATCATATCCTCAAACAAACTTTTATCACGTACATAACCTAATTTCTAGCACAAATAACACATCCTCAAGTGACCCTTAAATCATTTCTTGTGATGTAGCCCGAAGGCAAAACACATAAAACGTTCCTTACCTTAAGAAGTTTTTGTCTTAATCTCCAATATCTTCACAAGTAGAGAATTAGCAACTTTCCAAGAGTTTCTCTCCTCCTCCCAAATTCTCACAATTTCCTTCCCTTTTTCTTAACAAAAGAGGGTGCACATATACCTCTCAATATACCTCTAAGCCTTAGAAGCGTGAAATGCCACTCCATAAATCTTTTAATGCTATGAAATCAAAATTTCCACTTCTTAAATCATGACACCTAAGTTGTTTTTAGGCGACTTTTCGTATTCTCGATCGACCGCTCCTCGATCTCTGGTCAACTGCTCCCTATTTTTCAAAGGAAACCTCACTGAACATTCCATGCCGCAGACATTTAGTCGTCCGCTGCAGAAGCCTAACCTTCCCCAAAAATTGTTTTTACAATGTCCCAGTTGATCGCAACCTTGTTCCTGATCGATCGCAAATCTGCCTGAGACAAACACATTTCTCATTGTCCATAGTCTGGTGGAGCAAATCATCAGCACAAGTCGACCGCACCCCTACTTAACTGTCCATTACATTGCAAATTCTCATCCTCCAAAAGCCATGAACCACCATTTATCCGAAATTATCATACATCACCATTACATAACCTTTTACTAAATACCATACAAGTTTGGGGTATTACAACCGTCATCATCGGTCACCGAGAAGGAGTCACCCATGAAGTAGCCTCTGTCGATTCGCACAGTCGACGAACCACCTCTAATGTGCACATCGAGTTGTGCCTATTGTTCTACCATCCCTGTTTCCTACAACCAATTTGCTTTGCAACCGAGTTGAGTTAGTCCACCATCACTTGAGAGGGAAGACTTCCGCAAGAAGAAGCTCACCGCTAGCACCTCTCTCTCAATCGACTCTGAAGAAAATTCATGGCCATGAAGAATTTTCAATTTTTGGGATATTTATTTTGATTGTGGAGATGATTTTGTTTGGAATATGATATTGTTGGGGCTTCAAATATTTGGGTGACATATTATGTTGAAGCTATTGTTTTGGTGCGATAAGTTCATTGAAGTTTGATATCTTGTTGTTGAATCGGAATACAAGGTTTTTGTTATGGCAGGTAAAGATGCGCGATGTACTCGCACAGATGGAATTAGAAAACACATTGTTAGCGCTCAATAAAATACCCACGTCTTAGAGTGAAGAAAAAAAATTTTGAAAGGATCAAAAAGCCCTATCTTTGATATGTTTGCTTTTGTCAAATCAGATTTTGCAGAGCATTTTAAATGAAAAGTCTGCGTTGAATTATGATTAAAGTTAGAGCAGTCATGTATGAAGAAAACTATAACGACTCATATATATATATATATATAAAATGATAAAATCTTGAGTCATTATTTTAATAACGGAAAACATAACAAATAGTTGCAATGGTAAAACATAGATATAACATTAAAATCTCACAATATATAAAAATCCACATGTTTAAACCCGTTGCATAAAATTCTAAAATATTAAATTTGTAGCATAAAATCCCACCATATTAAATCCTTACACAGTCCATAAAATATATGATTTTTAAAACATAAAATCAAACCTTTTTTCAGCAAAATAAAACTCCACAGGTTAACATTGTCAGACAACCTTCAAGTCTCATTCATAGAAACCCATCTTCACTGCTTCATCAATGAAGTTATCTTTGCTAGCTTTAATACCTACACCACAAGATTCAAACTATGAGTGTAATACTGAGTAAGTAGAAAACTAAATTAATTAGTCACATTACATTCTTTATTTCCATGAATGAAACAACTTTAAAAATTTCGCAGCAACTACATACAATCAACATCTCAGAACGGATAAACTTTCATATATGCAATATGATAGAATATCAATTTTTTTTCTCTTTCTTTTTTTTTTACAGTTCATCTTCTTTATCTTTCAGGGAATGAGTAGGCTTAACTATGAGACAATCTCACAACTTCGGGTGATAGACTCGACATCAACCAATACCTCTATTAGATGCTGTGCACATCAATGCACAGTGACCAACATCAACTGATCTGCCCTAACATCAATCAAAGGTAAACTAATAAGTATCTGCACCCCTTGGTTCCCTTTTGGAATAGCCTGTCCTCTAGACCCATTTACATATCTTTTTTCTTCTTTTATCTTTCTTATACGCCAAACGGTGCAAGTAAAATAAACATATACAGTCTAGCACATCCTCAAGTAAATTAGCATTTAACAGTAAGCAGAGAATATCATCTCAATTCTAACAGGCAACTACATTCTTATACATCATGCTCTTCATGAAAACAAAACCTAACATTTATCAATACAAACAGCTGAGCAACAAATTATCAAGTTAAACAAAAAAATAGCCTCAAACTACAGAGTATCATAACCTAAAACATAAAAACACAACAAACAAATCATATAAAGTCTCCTAACACCTTGTGGTGTAGGCCGATTGGCCAAACACATGCAATCTCTACTTACCTGGATTCTGCATATTACACTTTACCAAATTCTTAACTTTGTTTAGCCAAAATCCTCTTGGTCAGCACTAGGAAATTCTCTTCTCTCCAATTTCTTCTTTGATCACCAACTTAATTTCTTCTTTAGTGAAATTAAAGTATTCTTGATTTTTTCCCTTTTTAATCTGAGTGTGTCACAATACATCCAAGTTAGAAGATCAGCCACAACTCTTCAGCTGAGAGGTCACTCAATTTTTCTTTAATGCGCGCTTCCTCTAAGGTAAAACGGTAGACAATGCCTTAATTGTCAATCGGGTGAACGTCGTTTGATTTTTAAATCACCAGCACTTCTAAGGTGGAAGTAGGAGCTGCCACAAATGACATGTTCTTGTCCGCCAAGAACATTCTTGGTGAATATTTGTCCCACTAAACCAATCATTTTATGCCCCAATGTATTTCCAGATGCTTTTCCATCTGTAAACATCTATACTTCTAGTATTCTTATTTCTTAGTCGGTTCCTTTAGTAAAATGAAGTCGTTGCTCTCTTCGTTTGTTTTACTACAGACGCGTTCACTCCAAAGGATGGACGTCCCTTCCTTTAATACGATGACATTTACTTCTTTTATTACCTATTGTGGACGCGTTTGCTTGGCGGATACTTAACACTCTGCATTTTCCCTTTGAAACGATGATGTTTGCTTTTTTTTTTTTAACACGTTGTCGTGTACACATTCACTATTGTAGATACATTCCTTAACGTAAAACGATGCCATTTATCTTTACATTTACTTAACATTTTTCAATATGACATTTTTCCCTTCCATGGAAGAATCTTTCCTCATGTCCGACGGTCCTTATCTCTCCTGCAATGAAATCTCTCTCCTCCCGCGGGAGCATCTTTTCCTTAATCTAAAGATCCATGTTATATCTTCCCATTTTGTAATATCCCAAGTTTTTTTTCATATTAGGCCAATGATAAGAATGTTTGATGATATTAGTTTATTAGGTTGGTTTTGGGAAATTAAGGATTTTCAATGTTTTAGAAGAATAAGTAAATGTGTATGTGTGGTTTATGAAGAGAAGGAATTTACCAACCACTGAGTGTATACATTGAAGAAATTGGAGTCTTTGTGTTGCTGTGGTTGATCATGGGGTGAGGTGTAGTTGATCACGGTCATGGCAAAATATTACATACTCAAAATAGGATGTTCAACGGCTGATCATATATGTGAGTTAGTGATCGACCTTGTTTAAGGTGGTTTCATGAAGAAATGAGATTTGCGCGTCGATCAAAGTAAGAGTTGCGGTTGGTCATGAACGTTACAAATTGTTATAGATTGCAAGCATTTTGGAAGCGATTGATCAGTTGAAGGAGGTGATTGATCGGTTCCAAAGCAAAATTTATATAGATTGTAAAATGATGATTTGCGATCGATCGTCCACTAGAAGGTGATAGACCGATTTTTCTGAAGAAGGCAGAATTGCAATTGATCATTAGGGAATTACTGTCGATCATGGTCACAGCTCTTAAATTTGCAGTCGATCACACGAAGAGGGTGATCAATCGGGATACTAACAGTCGCTTGGACAATGGCTAACCATCACTTGAAAAAGGGACTGTCACCTTGAAAATGAACTGTCGCCTCTCCCTGTAACGTTTGTAAACATATTAGATGGAAGATTTGGCAGGAGGAAAACATGCGAGTCTTTGAGTATTCTCTCAAGGCAACTCTTGCGTTTCTTGGTCTTCTGGAGAGTACCGCTTTGCTGTTGGTGCAAAGAGAAGCTTCAGCAGGAGGGGTTTTTCGAAGAGAGGTATGAGATATTGTGTGTGTGTTTTCCCAAAGGTGACCTACATCTCAAGAATTAGGAGATATATAGTTTGTTTGTGGATTGAGTTCTCTGTTCTTCATTTACTTTTTGTCTGATGCAAGAAGTATTGTTATGCTAATTTAGTTTGTTGAGAAACATTGCTCCAGTGATGTATTTTGGTTACTATCAGTCATTGCTTTAATATTGAAACTCATATTGTTGGATTAAAACTGCTTCTTGCCAATTATAGCACTAATAAAATTGGTTTATTATTACAAGGATAAATAGTCTCTGTTTGTTACTGATTGAGGAATTCTTGGATGATGTTTTGATGTTCTGTTCAATGGGCTTAACTTGAGGTTGTATTTTTGTTGTTGTTTGATGATTTTGGTTATAAAAGAATAGGTTATTGATCTATGTAGTCACTTGAGGATGTATTGCTTTTGATGGTTGTAGGATATTGTTTGCTGCCTTTCGATAAATTATGGAGAATATTGTTGTGTTGAAAGTAAGTTATTGTACTAGATAGATGGACATCTATAGGATGAACACTTTTTTTGAGGACATGTTATGTTAATGAATGTTGTTTTGGGTTAATCTCATTAGCGTTGAGGATTTGTTGTAATTGTTTTATAATTTTTTGATAATCCATGTTTACTAGACATTAAGTGATAAGTTTATGATCATGCCTTGAGGTTGTATTGATGACAAGTTAGAATATATTAAGTTGTGTGCATTCATGCTCATGCATCATGGTTTTTGAAAACATTACGAAAATAGTTTTATGCATTATTTTGAAAATGATAAATGGATGCTCATCCATACCAAGTGGATGTGTTTTGAGCTAGTGGTATGGCACGCTAGTCTAAAACCAAGTCCGTGGCTAATCACCCAAAGCGGACCCCATTCATTTGGGTTGAATGATTACCCATTCTATCATTAAAAGTGAATGGCAACAAATGGAATCAACGTAAATTGGCATTGGAGGTTGGGGAGATTAGTGATGGTGATACTTGTGAGAACTATGAGATGATGTATCTCATTCCCCGTTGGGATTGAATGACGGTTTTGCCCAGGTTAGATCCCCAGGATGTATCTTTTCTCTTTCGTAGGAAATCTCCAACGTTTTGAACTCTTATAGAACTATGATTAAAGAACAGAAGAGATAGGTTCTTTTCTGAAAACGAAAACTGCATATGTTTTATAAAAGTTGCATAGCAAGAGCATTTCATATTTTCTATCTCTTACTGCGTTAGACTCATAGTTTAAGTTTTTTGATGGAGAATTTGCACGTTGTGCACCTTGTGACTGGCTAGGCTAATGGTTAAAGAAAAAAGGTTTTCAATGTGTAAAAATGTTTATTGTTTTAAGTTAAGACATGATTCTAAGTTATGAATAGTTTGATGAAAATAATTTTATTTATGCATTTCCTTTTATTTCAATTAGTTTTCAAATACAAAGTCTTCCACTGTGTAATGTAAAAGATTTTAAATTTCATGCATTTTATAAAAGAAAATGTCTTTCAAATTATACGTTTTAAAGTATTTGAATACGGGTCATTAAACATTTAATCCAATGGTCATTCTCTCTCTCACTATAGAATCTTGCTTCTCCCTCGGGAGCATCTTTTTCTTCCGCCTTCTAATACAATGGTCCCTATCTCATCCACGCTTTCAATCCAACCATTGTCGTTTTACCCGCATCTCCATTTAAATAATTATCCTTATTTTGCACAGTAGTGTTTCCTTTCGCAGATGCCTAAACTAACGCAACTCCACTGTACAATTAAGCCCTTCATTAAAATGACAACATTTTTCTACCTTTTATCTACTGGTTGTAGACATGTACTCCTCCATGGATACATTCCCTCCCATGATTTGATTGTTAACAGTGGCCATTAACCTCACACTACGTCATTCTCCTTCATAGTGGAAATCCATCAATTAATCTGCGGCTCAACTTCACAATTTTTCTAGCAATTATATATTCAATTTGACCCTTTACCATTCCAATTTTCCTCTTGACCCGTGAACACTTAAAATTCCAAAAAGAAAAATTTCAGGATGTAACAAAAAGTCTAACAAGCAAGTTGCATTTGAAGCAACGACTTTATTCTAATCACTTAATGGAAGGAGGTTCTATTGAATAACACTTTACTACATTCAAGGAATTAGTTTCAGATTTCGGAACTATGGGATGCAAATACTGTTGGCTTAGAAAACTAAGTATGTTTGTTTTAATAATGAATGTATTTAATTGATTATCACATTCTAAGTTATTATATTGAAAATACCCTTGAAAATGGGCAGATAAAATTGAGAAGTGTGGAAATGCAGACGACCGATTAAAAAGGAGGACTCTTGGACACAATTTTAGAAAGAAAAGACATGGTCATGGTCGTCCAGACCAAAGTCATATTTTAACATGTGGACGCTAGGACCAGTCGCGGTTGCCCTGATCATATTAATGTTTTAACATGCGAAGGCTCGAATCTGGAAAATGTACAAGTGCGGTTGTCCAATCCAGATTGGTGTTTTAAAGTGCGATTGCTCAAACAAAGGAAAATTTTTAAATTGCAGACGCTTGAACTTTCAAAAGTGAATATCCAGACATTGAAATACACATCTGGGGTCGACCAGAACAAGAATGCAGACGAATGCTACGATAGCCCATAGTTAATGTGCAAAAGTCCACTAATTGTTTTGATGTGTCTAACGAATCTTCAACGGATAGATTGCGGACACCGGAACTTGACCATGAACGCCTGTAGCTCGAACCCATTGAGAAAAATTATATATAGAGGTACTTTCAAATTGGAAGATAACAAGAAGAGAAACCATACCAAAATACTGTAAGCTTGACTTTCGACATTTCTCTTCTACTTTTAAGTGATTAACATAACTCTCTCAGTCCTTAACTTGAGATTATACTCTTGTGAGATTTTAGGCATTTAAGATTGTATTCTATTGTTCAAAACCTCTACTCATTTTACTTGAGAGATGAAGAGTGACGCCCTAGAATAGTCATTGTAAGGCTTGATTGAATCTCGAAAGATCAATTGATTATAATGGTAATGTGTTTGGAATTTTGGTATATGATGTAAATATGGGAATGTTATGTTAGGGCTTATAAAGGAGTGGAGAATTAAAGAGTTATGGACATTTGTTTCAAGGAGTGGTCGATCAATTAAAGGATCGATCGACCACTAATTGAGTAGTTTGAAGGAATATGGCTCTTTGTTGGTTTAGTGGTCGATCAAGGTAAGTTGGTGGCCGATCAGCTGCATTACATATTTGAAATAGGGATGTTTTGCGGATGATCGGTGAATGATCAGTGTCTGTATAGATTTGTAAAGTTGGTGTTTTGCGGTTGATCGGTTGAAAAAGTTGATCGACCGGTATTCCAAAAATTATACAGAGTGAAATATCAAGTTGTTTTGCGGTCTATCATCTGAAGGGAGTGATCAACCAGAATGTCAAGGGTCACAAACTTTAGCTAATGTGTCATTATTTTATTTAAGGATTTTAAGTGATTGCTAAGGAGGCGCTACTTCATGGTTGGATGATGAAGGGGGTTAAGTTATACTTAAGGAGAAAAGCTTGAGAGGAATGAAGGAAGAAAAACTGTGAGAGAAAGAGCAGGCTTCAGAAGAAGAAAAGAAGAGGAGAAAGAATCAGAGAAAAATAAGAAGAAGAAGAAAGGAAGAAGAGAAATAGGAAGGAGAAGGCTTCAATTTGGAGGAAACCTTGTGCTCTCATCTTCTTTAAGGAATAGAGGTATGAAGCGATGCTTGTGTTTTCCCTTTTTGGGCTACATCACAAGAGGTAGGATTTTATTGATGATAGGTTGGTTTTTATTCACTTGAGGATATGTTGGTTGATATTGTGTTTGATAGCTATTAAGATAAATTGCTCATGTTGCTTTATGGTTTTATGATAGATGTTAAATCTTGATCAAGTTGTTGATTGATGATGTATTGCTCTTGATTTGTTGATTGATGTTTATGCTTAATAGGCACTGAATTCAAATGATCGTATTGTTGGTTAAGGATTTTATATGTCAATGATATACTAGATAATATGAGAAATTGTATGCATTCATATATGTTCATGCATCATGCTATTTTTAAGAAAGGTCACGAAATTGATTTTTCATGCATATGATTTTAAGTAAAAAAAAGATAAAGGAAGATAAGAACTTAATGATCTATTGAGGCTTTGGGAACAAGTTCCCAATGTGAGGCTTTGGATACTTGACTCATTGTTAGAGGCTTTGGGGACTAGTCCCCAATGATTGAGGCTTTGGGTGGATTTTTTTCCCAAATGATTGAGGCTATGAGTTGAGTTTCAATGATAAAATGAAAATGAAAATGTAATGAGGCTTTGGATACTTAACTCATTGATAGAGGCATTGGTGGATGTGGTCCTCAATGATAGAGGCTTTGGACGTGGTTTCCCCCAATGATTGAGGCTATGAGTTGAGTTCTAATGATAAAAATGAAAATGAAAATGTAAAGAGAGGAAATTAAAATGAAAATGTCTTACGTAAATTACATTTCATGATTCATTATGCATTTCATTTCTTACTAAGCATTAATCATATAGTTTAAGTCTTGTGATGTAGGTATGCACGGTGCGAGAAAATGAACAACTAATGGAGGATTTAAGCATTATAGATATTGTGGCTGGCTAGACTAAAGGATCAAGGAAAGGAAAAATGTATTTTAAAGTAATGGAACAAAATATGTTTAAAGAAAGAGCTTTTATATATAGTGTTCATTTCATTATTCTTCTTAAATGTTTTATTTACAAAAAGTCTTCTCTATGCACTCTAACGAAAAGTTTTAAATTCTATGTATTTTATAAAGAAAATGTGTTTGAATCTCAACGTTTTAAAGTGTATGGAAAACAAGTCATTACAAAAAAAGTGGCTAATATGTGCTTCATTGCTAAGGAGAATGAGGTACATGAGTCCTTTAGTGATTTTGATGATAATCTTAATGATAATGATTTAATGGAAGCTTTTGATGAATTACTTGAACAATTTAATATGCTTATATCTAAATCTAAATTTTTTAAGAAGGAAAATGAAATTGGCAATTTGAAAGTTAAAAGTGACAAATTGAATACTATAGTACTAAAGTTTACAAATGGTAGCAAGAATTTGAATATACTTCTAGGGCAACAAAGAGTCACATTTTTATAAAGCCGGAATTGAATATGAACTATTCCAAAAGAAAAATATTTATAATTTTTTTTGTTAGACCATCTACTTGTCATGCATGTAACACAATAGGTCATAGTCCATTGAAGTCAAATGCTAGAAAGACATCCTCTAAATTTTTATGAGTGCTTAAAGAAACCAAAACTAACCCTCAAAGACCCAAAAAAATTTGGGTACCAAAGAAAACCAACTAAGATTTGCTTGTAGGATGGAGTTTCTCCCATGTAGAATGAATGACCTGGATAGTGGATGTTCAAGGCACATGACGGGTGACTCCTCAAAGCTTACCTCCATCTCCAAGAAGAAAAGAAATGTAACTTGTGAAGATAATCAAAAGGGCAAAGTCTTTGGTATAGAAGATATTAGTAATTCTTCAATCCTTATCTTTGAAAAAATATTTTTAGTTGATGGGTAGAAGCATTATTTGTCTAATACTTATAAAGTGACTTTTGAATCAAAAGTATGCATGAATGATGATAATCTAATGAAAATATTTATGCTCTTGACTTTAATAATATTTGATGCTTTGGTGATAAATGTTTTTATTGCAAATTCTTCTAGTGATTGTTAATTTTGGTATAAAAGACTAGGGCATGCACGAATTGATTCTTTAGCTAAGATTTCTAGAAACAATCATGTTAAGGCTCTTCTTATGATCACATTTGACAAGAACAAATTTGTGATACTTGTCAAATGGAAAAACAAACAAGGAGTTTGTTTACTTATAAATATTTTGTATCATCATCCAAACCTCTCCAATTGCTTCACATAGATCTTTTTGATCAATCAAAGAATGCTAGATAAAGAGAAAAATTCTATGTGTATGTCATTGAAGATAACCTCACCTTAAGGGATTATTTTTCTTAAATCTGTCATGTCTATTCATGTCACCCGGTTGACCTATGCAAAGGGCCAGTTGACCCCAAAAGATTACAGATTATCCTTATTGTTTTTTGTTAGGGTCCGGTTGAACTATGCTAAGTACCAGTCAATCAAAAAGTTTGAAAATTTAACCAATACGGTCACCCATTACTAAAACCCTAGGTGCCCACCCTAATAACTATATAAGAAGCTAGACGTCCTTTGCTGTGTCCACAAAAAACCTAGTGCCCCCTTCCCTGACGATTCTCTTAGTTCAGTGCAATTTCCATCCTCCTAAGAGCATCATTCTTGAATTCTGCTTCTCTAAAATCATTTTCCTCCCGATTTCTCTTCTCCCCCATTCTCTAGCTTGCACATTTTGGCCTTCAATTTTTCCAAATTCTCAGTCCTTCCCCTATGCCAAACTCCTATCAATTTCTGAGTCTTATGGTACCAAAGTCGTCCAAGCTAGCACTGAAAAAGAAAGCTACTCCATCACAGGGTAAAACCTCCCAAATACCCTGACCTTTATCAACTGAGTATTTCTCCAATGAATTTGAGTCTATTAACAATATAATTCACTATGAGAATGAAAATATTGAATTGTCAGGAATGTTTAATTTTAGTTGTGATACTCATGAGAGACTTATCCGTCTATTTTATGCAAATATGTCTGCTTCAGTTCAACTTGATGTTGTTAGATAACATGTGTTGGGTCATGAAATCAAGCTAATATCGAAGATGATTAATGTTCTTATTAGGTTTTTGATAAGCCAAGTGATGAGCATTATCATATCTCTTAGGATCCAATTCTTATTGCACAAAGAGAAGGTCTTGATTTACTACGTATGATTCACAAAAATCTTGATATTGGGGTCTTCTACAAGCCAAAATTAAAGGACCTCAATGTCAAGGGTCAGTTCTCCATCACCTGATCTCCCACACTGTTTTACCTCGTGATGGACACCAAGATTATATTAACTGCATGGACCTCTACCTAATGGAGAAAATTATAAATGGAAAATGGTTCAATTCAGGGTATATGGTTATGAGGCATATGGGTGATATTCTTTTGAATGGTAGCAAAAACTTTTCATACAACACATTGTTTCAGAAGATTTTTGAGTTTTTTGAAGTGGAGATTCCCTCTAGAGAGCCTAAAAGAAAAAGAGAAGGGAGTTGATGTGTATGATCATCGTACCCTAGGTCATATGGGAATTGTTAAAGTTCAAGGTGAATGGATTTTCAAGGCCAATCAACGTGCTTCCACATTAGCCGCACTTCCTTCCTCAACTCCATCCCCTCCTATTCAGGATGCTCTAGTTGAGGATGAGCTTCCTTCCTCATCTCACCCTTCGTCTCACCATAGGATTGTACCTGAGGAGGATTGGAACACTCTCGTAGCCATAATTGCTAGTCTATCCTCTATTGTTGAAGGGTTATCTCACTAGTTGACCTATACTGTTGAAGGAAATGTAGGAGGTTAAATCCACTTCAGCAGAGCTTCTCTCTAGAATGGTTACACTCCAGGAGACAATGGATTATGAGGAGGAGGATGACAATGTGTACAAGGCCCATCCTAGAGATGCCCCTCTTGCACGCCCATCGACACATCCAGACCATCTTCAAATGCTTAAAAAGTTGTCATAAATTTTGTTTGTACACTTAATGATAATTTCTAGTGGATTATGGATTTGAAATATATTTGATCTTAATGTTGTCGATGTGAATTATTACTTTTTTCATGATCATGAATGCTTTGGTTGAAACTTTGATTGTTTGGATGTATGAATATTTCTAATGCAAGATATTGACATTTATATGGCAAAAGGGGAGCTAGAAACAAAGGATATTCTCCCAATTTTTTTTTAAATCCTTCCATTGATTATTTTTTGATATGACGAAGAGGGAGAGAAAAGTGATATTATCATAGACTTAGAAATAATGTATAACTTAGAATAAATAATTGTCATGATCAAAACGTCTATTAATAACTTAGAATAAGTAAAGTCTATGAATATCTCCATGAAATTGAAGATTAGAATAAAACATTTTTACAAGGATTCTATGAACATAGGGGGAGCAAATGCACAACTTAGAATAAGTAATTGACATCATTAAAAAGGGGGAGATTGTTGGCTTAGGAAACTAAGTATGTTTGTTTTGATGATGAATGTATTTAATTGATTATGATATTCAAAGTTATTATATTGGAAATACCCTTGAAAATGTGTATTTAATTGTGATAACATAGTTTTTGGGTGTATGTTGTAAAGGATAAAACTATACGACTCAAAGTTAAGAAGTTCAACTTGAAAATGGGAAGATAAAATCGGGCCCATTGTGAAAAATTATAAATAGAGGCACTCTCAAATTGGAAGATAACAAGAAGAAAGACCATACCAAAGTGCTACCAACTTGACTTTCAACATTTCTTTTCTACTTTTTAAGTGTTTAGTTTAACTCTCTTATTCCTTAACTTGATATTATACTCTTGTGAAAATTTAGGCATTTGAGATTGTATTTCATTGTTCAAAACCTCTACTCATTTTACTTAAGAGATATTGAAAGGTGACATCCCAAAATAGTTATTGTAAGGCTTGATTGACACCTATAAGATCAATCGGTTACAATTGGGAAGGTTATTGAAGAAAGAAATCTTCAATGGAAAGTCTTGAAGCACAGACACAAGCAAAGTTGGTTGAACTACGTTAACATATTTTTTACACTCTCTCTTACTCTCTCATTCCCTTGTGTTTGATTATTTATTATTGGCTTAGGAAAGTCCACTTAAGAGAAATTCAAGAATCATACAAAAGGTGCAAGTGCAGCACTGTAGGTGGTGCTATGAAGATTAGTAGGGGTGCTTTCGGCATATTAAAGGGATACAAAAGCTTTGTAAATTTGTATATGTTGTAAGGTTCTACAATAATTGGTAATAAGGCTGCAAAGTTTGGAAATTGACTTTCTAAAAGATTTTTTGAGAAGACTCAAAGAAATTAGGTTCTTAGGTGAAGTTCAAGTTGAGATATAAATCTACATCAGAGTCGATACGCCAGCTTATTACAAATGTTTAGGGTGATGCAGTCACCACATCGTCATTAATTTCAGTTTCATGTTAGAGTGGGATCGTCAAAGGGAGAACCAATAGAAAGGATAAGACTCTACAGTAATATAGTAAAACTACTTCAATGGGTTATGTGTTGAATGTGTTCGAGGAAAATGATTCAAATGGGGAGTCTGCAACATATTCAAGTACAATTAGTAGCAAAAACTGTGATAACTCAGTGATACCATGGAGGAGAAGTGATTTCATCTCAAATGTGTCTCTCAATTTTAAGCAAGCTTAAACTTGATCGGTATCAATTGCTGAGTTGGCCCTGCAAGGGCCTTGTGGAAGAGAATGTTATTTTTTAATTTTAAGCAAGCTTAAACTTGATCGCTATCAATTGCTGAGTTGGCCCTGCAAGGGCCTTGTGGAAGAGAATGTTATTTTTTGTTAGAGTTTTGCATATTTGTTTTCTTTGCACTAGAGTTTCTTTGAAGATAGAGATTGTCAAAGTTCAGTGTTTTGGATTCGTTGTTGGATAGGCCGAGAATCCTAGATTGGATCTTCTTATATAAAATTTGTGTCAATGTGGAGATTGTTATCGTTCGGTGTGACCCCAATTCGGGTCGGGTCGGGTCGTGTCGAGCACATATCCAATATCAGGGTCAGTTTACTCTATATATTATTAATATTTGAGTCGCAAAAGTCATTGTTCCTTGATTTTTTATTAGTAAATTTCTCCTCTACTTGTGGTTTTTTCCCAAAAGGGTTTTCCATATAAATCTTAGTGTCCCTATTTATGCGTATTTTCTTTTTTCATTTTGCGTTCGATTCTCAACTTATATAGTTCACATTAGATTTTGCTCAATCAAATCATTGGCAAATGTGGGCTCCACAAAAAATGTTTTTGATAATCTGGTCCAATAAGCCTATTACATGATGAGAGTTCATTAGTTATTTCAATTGTCACATTTAGCCAATAAATAAATTGGAAATAGAAATCAAGATCGATTACAATCTCCAATTGAAAAAAAATCAAGACTACTGAATAATGAATTTTTAGATGAATCAAAGGCTAGAAATGGCTAAAGCATGTGAAATAGCTAGTTTGTAAAAGAAACATTTCAAAAGGTTAAGATGAGTTGATTTATATGCATTTTTGTGCGGTTTAAGTCACTCGAATACTCCAAAGATAAGAGATTAGATATTCACATAAATCATTTACATGTATGTCAAGAAATTGTACATTTCATAGACTTATCCATAGGTAAGGATAATGTTAGATTTTATCACCTAATATTATATTTTATCATATAGTCCATATTTAAGTAGATTTGATTAACTAATGCTTCCCAACTATATTGGTTAATCTAGAGATCATAAATATAAATATAACATAGTGGCTCTACAGTCAAGAGTAATTGTAGCTTTCTAACTAATTTGGTCTTAATAGTTTTGTGGTGGTTATGATTTTGGTTACTTACTGTTTATGCATAATTGTGAATATTTGTTTTTTACGTAATAATTTATCATTTAAATTGAAAGTTTATAGTCTTTTGGCATTTAATTAAAGAAACTAAATTAACGAAAGAAGCAGATATCTAGTGAGATGCAGAATCGTGGTATTACTAGTATACCTTGCCTAGATAAAAGAGTTAGCCCGACATAATACCTTGTTCAAGCTCTGATACCAGGGTGAAACAGGGATAATCAAGGAGGGTAAGGCAATCATGAATGGTATTTGAACGTGAAAGCAAAAAGAAGAGCGGAGCGGAAGAGATAGACAAACAGGGAATTTTATATTTAGAAGAGTGAGTTCTGCTTGTAGTTTTTCTACATGCAGAGCACCACTACAAAACATTACATATATAGGCGAGCTAAAGGAGAAGTAGCGGGTGCGCATTGGGCCCCATCGTCCTACTTGGATTCCTTCAGTGCCTTAGAGGACAGACAAGGCGAATAGATTCGCCTGCAAAGCTAAAGCTAAAAGAGGGTGAATATATTCGCCTGCAATGGAGGGGTATCTCATTAGAAAAATTTTGTCAAATAAATATCATTAGAGGGAAAATTAAAATAATTAATTAATTATAAAAAAAAAACATCTCTTAAAGTTTATGACTGTCACTGTAACATCATCAAATTTGAAAGGGTAAGAAATTAAATTTGATTTATTAAAGTAAATTGATTTCCCCATTATGGGGGGTTGGTTACGAGAATTGTGGAGATTTTTCTCCATGAATAACTCCCCTCACTCTTCTCTCACCATTTTCCTTTCCAAACAATAGAGAGTTTTTCCATGACGGTAAAATGTGCCTCAGGTAGATGAAGAAGAAGGGAACACCTTCATTCTATTGAAATCAGAATGTGAAAAATTATGATAAGTAAGATCTCCCTGTTATGGTGTAGAAATTCTTAGTGGAAAGTGGAGTTTGAGTGATGGATAAATTTAGATTTGTATCATGTCAATTGGTTGGTTTGCTACGATATTAGGATTTAATAATTTTGGAGAATTGAATGTTCTCTAGAGGAAAATTTTGATTTTCATCATGCTTTCATCTGTAATTGGATGTTGGTTTTATTAGAAAATTTAGAATTTGTTAAATAAGTTTGAAAATCATTTTTGGGTATAAAGGTTAGAAATTATACATGAAATTGATGTAAATTAACTCTAAAATTATTTTTGAAATGTTTAAAATTGAAAATTTGAATGAAAGTCAAAGTTTTTTGGAGTACCAAGGTGGTACCATGACGCAGCGGTTGACAATCTAGCGGAGAGTTGCAGAGTGGACGACATTCAAATAATGGACGTCCGGATTAGAATAGATCGACCAAACCAATATGTGGTTGACCAGTTTTTGGCAAAGTGGATGTCGTTCGAGGAGCGAATGTCTAGAGTAGAATCAGTCAATCGGACCAAGTCCTCGAACAATTGGACACTCGAAGAGTGGTCGAACTGATTGCTTTCAAGGATGACTAGTCTAATCGTCTGGGCTTCCCCAAAGTTGTATGGACCAGATTCTAAAAGTTGAAAATTTTTTAGGATTGTTTCGTAAGTTCTATGAGATGGTTGATATCCCAATTATAGGTTCCAACCAACTTTTGCATGTATGGAAAAGTGAAATGATTGAAATGAAATTATAATTTGACAGGTTCATAGGTTTAACGAGAGGATTGGGCTATATTGTGTTTTGGTAGCTTGGATTGGATTTGGTAGGCCAGTTGAGGTGGAGATTTATTTTATGTCCAACGTTATACTGTTTTCTAAAAACATATTTTAATATGTGTTCTCATATAAAAATGATGTGACAATTTTGATGGCTTGTTGATTTTTCACATTATCTATTTATATATTTTCACTGGACACGTTTAAATTGAGCATGCGTATTTTAATTTCATTGATGAGCTTTATTGTGTGAATCAAGTTTGATCAACCCATGTGGGGGTCATATAATTCTCTTACGCACATTCGACAGTTGGAGGATGTGTTTGATTGTTATTGTTATCTAGAGTAATGTAATAGCTGTATGTACCATATTCCTGGGAGCAAAACCTTAAACCTAATCAGGGTCGTTCATTGCTTTTTAATGATAAGTTAATTTTTTTGAACATATTGATTTTGGAGACAATATCTCATTGAATTCAACTTGGATTTAGGCTATATTAGATTGGGGCCTTTATATTGTTTTAAAATTTGAAAGAGTTAATTTTATGGTGAGAAGTTTAAAGTTTTGCATACCATAATGGTTCAAAATATTCATGAAGTGTGATTCAGATCTCAGGTTGAGGAAATGAGTAACAATTATTGTAGATGAAAATTTTATTTTAGACTATCATCTTGATAGATGAATGTTATTGCGGATGTCTTGAGTCAACATTCTTAAAACCTATTTCTTTACTTGGTATTAAGAGTTGGATGAAATCTTAGTCTCTAATGACTATAATATGCAATGTCAAGACAATGGTATGATAGTTTAAGAACAACATTTCTATTCTTCTGCAATGTGTTAAGAAAACGCAAAAGCATGTTGATGACCTTAAAAAAGGATTTAAGCATGACGATTGAGTGATCAGTGCTGATGGACTTTTGTTGTTCAAGGGCACAGTGGTAGTGCCAGGGGATTTGAATTTGGAACAAGAAATTCTTTGCTCAAAACTATAAGTTGAGATTTTATATTTTATTATAGTAATGCAAATGTATATAATAACGTATTTGTTAATGTTGGTGGATTTACATAGAGCAAGATGTAGTGTAATATTGGTTAAACTATGGACCATAAGCTATCTAAGGCTACTTCTATGAACGAACAGCTCTCCAACTTGATAATATGTGAGATTCCTCAAACTTCACTGAAGATTTTCACCCCTATGAAGTGAAAGGAATTTGAAATAAAGATAATTGTACCCAACTCTCATGAATGGATAAAATATCGATCACTATTATAGTGGTTACAAACAACTGAAATAAAATTATGGGAATTTGCAAAAAGCAAACAAGTTTATTTCTTCAAAATCTCGTCCTCCAAGTAGACCTTTGCTAGGGGTATAAATACCCTTACAAAATATGTTTAAGAAATTCAAATGACAATTAAATACCTTGGTAACTGTCATTAATTATGGGGTTAACCATTTATTTGTTTTATTGATTTATTTCCTTTCCTAAATCCAAAAGTTATGAGTAATAACTTCATCCTTGTTTCTTGCATGTATTTGATCACCCTTCCAGGTCATTAATCCATGCCCTTAAGTCTTCTCCAATCGATGGTGTTGTTAGTTCATTCAAGTCATTGATATATGCCTTTGAGTCTCCTCCAATCGATGGTGTTGTTAGTTCACTAGTGTCTAGACCATTTTCCCCTTTTTGTAAGTATTTTGGGTTGTCTTTATCATTTAGTGTTGGGACTTCCTCTAAGCTCCTTTGTAATTCATTTCCTACAAAATAAAGAGAAATATAATAATTTGTTAGCCTCCTCGCTTGTTACCTAGTAATAGGTCCATGTGACACATTATCTTGGCATTTACTTCTAGTTATTTTAATGTGAGTTTTTCGTGTAAGGTTTGATCTTGTTAATTATTGTTCAATTTAAGTTGTATATCCTCATTTAATTCTAGCATATTTACTTTATTAACTTATGTTACTACTTTATTTGATGTCACTATTGGACGTATATGTTATCTTAGTTTGGTTTGGCCTTGACTATTTATTTTCTCATTTAAGTCTTATATTGCTTGTTAAGTAAATTAAAGAGTCGAGTGGCTCAGTTGGTTTTCGGGTTGAGTCATTCATCGTTCTGTCTCGAGTCCCCTTTAGGGGTATGACAATCACATTATTAAAGAAGCTAAAATAGGGTAGTTAACAAAAAAAGACTTGAACTTTGGGAACAATGACAAGTCAAACCTTAAACTAAGTTTGCTAACAACTAAAATCCTGAACTATAAAAAATGAACGACATAAATCTCGCAGTCACAATTTTCATTAAAAGACATATCTTTGATATCCTTTGACATTGGAGGACATCCATTGTTGATCCTTGAACATCCTATTTATTTTCTCATTTAAGTTTTGTGCTGCTTGTTAAGTAAATAAATTAAAGGGTTGAGTGACTCAGTTTGTTTTCAGGTTGAGTCGTTCCCCGTTCTGTCTCGAGTCTCCTTTGAGGTGTGATAGCCACATTATTAAAGAAAAGCTAAACTAGGGTAATTAAAAAAAAAATCTAAACTTTGGGATCAGTGATAAGTCAAACCTTAAAATAAGTTTGCTAACTACTAAAACTCTAAACTACGGAAAATAAACCACGTAAATCAAACAATCACATTTTTTGTTAAATACATATCTCAGATGTCCCTCGGCATTAGAGGACGTCCAAGGCTGATCCTTGGATGTCCTTCGATGTTTGAGGACATCCAAGGATTAGCCTTGGATGTGAACGGGTCTGCGGCTAATGTGATCTTGCAGCCATAAATATCTCTTATTTTTTGCTTGCTGAGAAATAGGTCTATGGATACTTTCCAAAGGATGGATGATCGTTCATGAGGTGTATCCATAGAAATGTTGGTGATTGTAGATGTGTTTGTGCCCACAGAAGTGTTCGTGTCCATGGATACTTCGTCTAAAAGGATATGTGGCTGCACATGAGTGGTGTTTGGGGAGTGATCGGATGTCAGAAGCAGAAGTGGAAGCGTAGTGACCAAATTTTCCCTTAGTATGGGCTTGTAAATATTTAAGAATGTTACGCGAAGCAATGAATTTTATTGGTTGTTTTATTGTTGAGATATGTCATTTCGTAGCTTATTGGATTAAAGTAATTATTGGTGTAATTCTATGACTTGTTGGAATTGGATGATTGTCAGGATTTTTCGTTTGGTGATTATTCTGTGACTATGAAGGATGAAATTATATTGGTTTCTGGAAACAATGCAAGTGTTCAGCAGGAGAATGAGAATTTTGTGCGGAATGGAAATGTATTTCGCATCGAAGAAGGTAAGGAATAAAACAGCATCGTTGGTTGAAATGTCTGGTAAAGAGGAGTGATCCATGAGAGAGAAATTTATCAGTGGGATGGATATGAGAAGTAGGTAAATATAATGGCCGTTGGATGTGAGGAGCGGATGAAGGATTAACTGTTGGATGAAGACAGTAGGAAGAAACTTGTCAGCAAGATGGATGAGAGGAGCGGATAGAATAATGACCATTGGATGGCAAGAGAAACGAATGATCGACCGTTGGATGAATGGGCTAGAAGGAAAAGATGCCTCCGTAGAAAGAAAAGATTCTCTTGCGGGGTTTAAGTGAACACAAACGTTGTCATTTGGATTTGGAAATATATGGAAAAAAAAAAATGACCTAGGCAAGGAACGCGTCCTCAAAGGGGTGTACGAAATAATGGTCTTCCGATGGAAGGAACAGATGAAACACTGACTGTTGGATGTAAAGAGTGGAGAGGAAATATGCTGCAGCAGAAAGGAACGTATCCGCAATAGGTAATTTAAGTAATGAACTTTGTTGTTTTGGATAATGGCCCTACGTTGAATAGTGGAAGTTGCAAGAGTATAGGCATCTGCGAGTAGGAATACGTCCGTGAACTAAAGGAAACATTGTCATTCGCATAAAGTGTCTGATAAAACGGACACTTTCTTGGGTGGAAACGCGTCCGCGAGGAATAGCGCAACACGTGAAACCAGTCTACCACAGTTCCGCATGGCCATCTTGCATGCAGCTAAATACATGTACATCCTTTTAAATGCACTCATCTCTAGGTCAACACGCACCAAGCTTCCAGGATTAGACCTCGAATCTCCTTGGCATAGGACTATATGAGCTTGTATTGCTCATTGTCATCCCCTTCGTTAATTTTTTTGGCCACATTTCTTTTCCTTCTAGCAAGGCTGGGTGTGATGTTGACGTTAAAGTCCTTCCTGACTGTCTCAATTATGGAAGAAAGGTCCTAGTCACCCTGAATTTTAAATCTGTCTAAGTAGTGCGCTGCCACCCATTTGGCAGAGACTTGGCGGCTTTCCATCTTTCTCGAGCAAGTGTGAACGTCGTTGTAGCACTTTATTTGAAACGTCATTTCACCTTGCATTTTTTAGGCATGCTGCCGCCACGTGCATCTTTCCTAGCAGGTAGTCTTCAACCGATGTGTGTCACTATGGGTGAATTTTATCCTGTACCTATTCTTCAACGTATGATTGACAATTTCTTCTCTAATTTTATTGAGTGAACTATACTTTTTTGCCAAGCCCCATACCAACGAAGGTGCATTCTGCTTGAGGTGGGCGTTTAGGCCTACTCTCGACCATGTTCATGTCTTTGTCACTACTAGATTCACATAATGAATGAAGTTCCTCCTCGTTCTCCTCATCCTCCTCATGTAGAGTTGCCGAGACGGAATGCAACACTATAGCAGCTTCGTCTCCAATTCCACGTACCTCATTAGCCAAAAATGTAGTTCTGGGCCCCACTTCAACTTGACGGTTAATAACAGATTCTTCAACACTCAAAGATGCAATTTGGTGTTCAACAAATTCTTCAACTTCGCCAAAATGCGGTTCATTTAAGTTCTCAGAAATCTCTAGGGTTCGCTAATCGCTAACAAAATGTCTGAGAAAATTGCGAGGAGTGCCTGTGTATTTGTACAAGGCGAAGGAGGCACGTTGAACCGCGACGGTTCATGGAAATTGTAGTTTTATTTTTTTAAGACTATGGAGTCGCGACGATTTGTATACGAATCGCGACGGCGTCATTTTTTCACAGTTCAGTAGTTAATTTGTTAGTGAAAAAATGATGATAGTTAATTTGTTAGTGAAAGAATGACGGTTAATTTGTCATTTTTCCTTTTTTTTAATAAAAAAATATATAATTGCCCAGCAAAACTAGAAGAATCAATTCGATCAACCAGGTCCATATGGAGTTAATGTGAGCTAAATCCACTTTTAAGCAGGTTGGTTTACTTCTATCGATTTGTAATTCTATCTACTCATTTACCTGTATGCTTTATTTTATAATTATTAAATATTTGGCATTTTGAAATATTAGTTTCAATTACATAATTTATAATTATTTATTACATTTTGAAGGTCTTATTTGTCCTTCTCTCTCTAAAATTGGTGGAGAAAAAAAATTAGTGGACATATTAAAGGGGAATGAATAGAATCGTAAAAGCCCACTTTCTACAACGTGATGAGTGTGATCATTATAAAAAAGCGGAGGCAGCGCAGAGCCGTGCGTTTCTACAAAAGAACAAGGTGACGTAAGCATATCAACGTCATCCAGTTAGACAATGATCTCATAGATACAACATCATTTCTAAGGAAATATAACAAAACAACCATTATCTTTTGTAGTTAATGACAAGTTAACCATCATTTTTTTGCTAATAAATTAACCACTGAACTATAGAAAAATGACGCCGCTAATATCGCTGTCACGTGTGCCGTTCAACGTGATAATATCGAGTCACAATGGCTCATCTACAAACCGTCGTGACTCTATATTTAAATAAAATAACATTACAATTTCACGATTCCTTGATTAAACCGTGACAGTTTCATATGAAATTGCCGCGTTTTATTGTCACACAACGGCGGCTTCATATGAAACCACCGCAGGTTATTGTCACACCGTTGCGGCTTCATATGAAACCGCCATAGTTCAACTATAAACCGCAGCGAATTAATCCGTGCTTTGTTCAACAATTTAAGAAATTTGTACATAAATAGTTTTACAGATTCAAGCAAATTGAAACACAGTCGATCAAAAAGTGAAATGTTGGGTCGAGAAAATGTTGCTAATTTTACAGTTTCATAATAATCAATTTTCATTTCATCATCAACAACCAAATTATCAATTCCATTACAAACATATCATGTACATGTGTATCACAATTGCAAACCAATTTACCAATTTTATTACAACCATATTGTGTATATGTTCATGACAAACACAAACCAAATTTCGTTACAACCATATAATGTACATGTGCTCTAAGAATTAGTGTGTTGTAACTATATCAAGCATTTGTATTGTTTCTTGATAAACATACAGAAATTGTTGTAGATGATCTTTGCATGTTTGCTTAGTCAATCCCATTATCTCATATTCCATATTCGATGGACTTACTGTAATGCAAAATCGATGCTTCGCTTGCTATCCGTTTGGCAGAGGCATGACGACTTCCCATATTTCACCTAGCATGCATCCCTCACCCGATGCTTCGACGAGTTGACAGTGAACTACGAAGTTATCGGCAAGGTTGGAAGTAGAAGCAATGTTAGAGTAGAGCTCAACGTCGATGTTCTGAGGGTTAAGTACTAGGGTTTACGTGGTGAGCAAGATGAAAATTTTCGTCTTCGATTTTTGTGGAGGCTAGGTTTCGGCCATTGTCGGTACAGTTATAGGACTCTGAGTACTCTGAGGCACTCCGTTGTATGCGATCGGCTTAGAGCACTCGTAGTCCTATAACTGTCCGACAATGGCTGAAATCTAGCCTCCCAAAAACATCGAATATGAACACTTTCGTCTTGCTTGCAACTGTAGTACTTAACCCTCAGAATATCGCCGTTGAGCTCTACTCCAACATTGCTTCCACTTCTAGCGTCGTCGAGGATTCCTTGGTTCGCGGTGAACTCGCCTGACCTTACATGTGATTTTTATATACTAGGGCTTTGGGAACACAAAATAAGACACGTTGAACCACTATGGCGTCATAGGAAGCCACCGCGATTTATAGTCAAACCGCGGTGGCTTCGTATGACACCACATCGGTTTATTCTCACATCATGGCGATTTGGTGAGACACCGCGGTGGGCCATAAAAAATGTCATGGTGTTTTTTTAAAACTATGGAGCCGCAACGGTTCGTATACAAACCGCTGCTGCTCCATAGTTTAAAAAAAAACTACACGATATTTTTGATGGCCCACCGCTGTATCCTATGACACCACAGCGGTTTATTGACACACCGTGGCTGTTTAGTATGACATCGTGGCGAGCTATCCAAATTGTAGTGTGGTTTTTGTAAAACTATGGAGCTGCGACAGTTTGTATGTGAACCGCTACAGCGCGACATTATTACTTTTAACGGCAAATGTGACAGCGATGTTTGTGACGTCAACTTTTTCATAGTTCAGTGGTTAATTTGTTAGCAAAAAAAGAATGATTGTTAGTTTGTCACTAACAGTAAATGATGATTGTTGTTTTGTCATTTTCCCTTTTTTATTTTAGGAAAAATGACAAATCAATCATGGTAATTTGTGATAAATGACAAGTCAACAATTAAATAATTTTTGCTAACAACTTAACCAATGAACTATGAAAAATAGACGTTGCAAACACCACCATTACCTGTTGAGAAAAAATACTGCGAAAGATGCCGCTAATTCAATGTTTACTTTATGCAAATCCTAATTTTTATGCTAAAATTGCAATAATTAAAACAATATTATAGAGAAGATGATGTCGAGAAGTTCTAGCATAATTCGGTCCGTTGTTGAAAATAATTTCTACGTTTTCAGTTTTTTGAACATTTTCTCATCGTCGAAAGCAATTCTCTCTTTTCGATTTCATCGTCAAGTTCTTATCACCATATTTTCCTTCCTCTTCTTGGCCCATCGTCATTGCAGAGGAAAATAATCGTTCCTTCGTGGAAAGTAATCATTCCGTGGCAGAAAGTGATAGGTCTGCAGTAGAAAGTGATCATTCTGCAGTGGACAATAATTTTTTCTCAATCAGAAATGTTCCCCAGTGGAACGATAATGCTTTTTAACGAAAAACATAGCTGCAGTGTTTTCTCCGTCCATTTTCCCTAGTTTAGTGGTTATTTTGTTAGTAAAAATAGTTTAGTGGTTGACTTATTATTGACCACAAAGTAACTATAATTGATTTGTCATTTTTCCTTTATTTTATTTTAGTTATTTAAAAATAAATTAATTGTTGACTTAGTATTTAAGAGCCCCTCACAGCATTCTGCTCGTCAATTTAAATTAATTGATCTATATACGCTATTTTGAATTGGAATATATATATATTATTTTAATATAAACTACAAAAACTTGACTATTTGAGTTGAAGTTATATTTTATTTCGTGAATTTGACGATGTATTGTTGTCACATACCTAACTTTATTTTGTAAGTATTTATTTAATTTTAATATACTAAAAAAATTGTGTAGTCTTATTTGATAAATTAGATAATAATCTAATTTATTTTACGGTAGTTTACACCTATTTTCAGGTAGCGTGTTTATGTTTTGGTCAAATTTGGAACGACAATAATATATTTACCTCAATTTAAATATATAAATTAACAATTTTTTTTTTTTAATATCAATTAAAATTATTTCAATAAAAAAGATTACAGGAAAAATGACAAATTAATCACCGTGTTTTGCGTTCAATGACAAGTCAGCCACTATCCTTTATTTTCTAACAAATTAACTACTGACATATGAAAAAATGACAAATCCAACATCGCTGTCACGTTCTCCGTTAAAAAGCTGACAGGGCGCCGTGGCGTTCTTCCCTCAGAACGCAGCGGCGGCGTCTAGCGGTTTATTATTGAAAAAAAATTTTATCGCAAAATTGAGGACTTAAACGCATGATTTTGGGGCCGAGAAAAGCGGGTCATGGGTAAACCCAATGATAAGTTATAGATCTCTGAGAGAGCTTCGAAGTTGAAGTTGAAGTTATGGTCTTTTGAAGTTGAAGAGTTCAAAAATCTAATAAAAACATTGAGTTCGTAAAACATATACATAAGGACTTTGAAGTAACCATGAAACTCTCTGTTTTTCATGCATGGCTAATTCACAGTCCCCACCGGTTCTCGGTTTTTACTGTTTAAGCCCTCAATTTTGCGATAAAAGTTTTTTTTTCAGTAACAAACCGTGGGATGCCGCTGCAATGTTCTGATGGAAAAAACGCTGCAGCATTTCCATTAGAACACCGCAGCTCTCTCTCTCTCTCTCTCTCTCCATCTCTCTCTCTCTCTCTCTTTCTCTCTCTCTTCTCTGTTTTGCAATTTTTGGCGAAGAAATCCTGATTGAAAGGATGCCGGAAATGGTTGGTTCCTCCAATTCTAGACCCCCACAAATATATGAGATGTTCCAGAAGTTCGCCGTCGTTGTCAAGGCCAAGACATGAATTCTTCGCCGAAGAAGAAACCGCTGAGGACTCTGATGGATTTTCCCTCTTAGACTCTGTTGTTGAAGTTATAACCAACCAGAAAGTCGTCATAATTAAGCCAGGCCGGCCGTACAATCTCTCGCCCTCTCTCCAATTAGCACAGGAAAAGTCTTTCGATGACACCCAGGTGAGAGAACCATGGCGCCGCGATGTTTTGAAGGAAGAACGCCGCGGCGCCTTGTCAGCTTCTTAACGGCGAACGTGACAACGATGTTGGTTTTGTCATTTTCTCATACTTCAGTGGTTAATTTGTTAGAAAATAAATGATAGTGGTTGACTTGTGATTGATCGCAAACCACGATGGTTAATTTGTCATTTTTCCAACATTAAATAAATAAACAGAATAAAATAATAAGGGATTAATATTAGGAAGAATGACAGAATAATATCAATTTCAGTTAATTAATTTTTTAATTAACATTCCCGTGATATGAACATTAATTGACTAAGATTTTTGCAATATCAACGTGAATCAAAACAGCAAATTAAACAACATGGCTGCTTCATCATATGTTCATGTGGATCTCAAAGTGAAAGACTTAGGTCTAACTTTTCATCCATCTCTTTCACCTCTAATCCGCCATTTTCGACCTGGGAAGCTTCTGCAGAAGGAACTTTACAGGGATAAAGTTGATGATGATCTTCCATGAAATCTTCAGGTACGAACGAAGGTCTCCAGGCCTTGTTGCTTTCTTCTTCCTTTTTCTTCTTCTTCTTTTCGATCTTTTTCCTGTTGGGGCTTGTAAGATCTAAAGCTTTAAGTATGTCTAAGCTTGAACTATTCATCCAATGGTTATCAGAAGCTCTAATATTCTTCACTAGCTCACAAAATCTCTCTACTTTCACCTCTTCATCTTGGTCTTCATCTTCCTCATTTGCAATGAAAATCTTTCTCTTCTTGCCTGAACCCTCCATGTGAAGAGATGGAGAGAGAGAAGAGAGAGAGGACAGAGAGAATTATACTATGCACCTTCCTAGTTCCCTTGCTACTTCTGCGTATTTTTATAACATATAAGGTAATGGGCTTTGTCCTATAGTTTTATTCCCATTTCATATCCACCTTGCAAATGACCAATGGTCACTTTATTCTATTCATGTTTTATACTAAGATACCTTGTAACATGATAAATTAACCAGACGTTAATCACAATTACTTAAAAAATAAATTACATCATCATGTACTCATGATCATCAAATGGCCCAAGGTGTTACGATCGGCGATGGGTGAAGACAAAACGTTAAGTTAAACGACTCGATCTTTGAAGAGGAGAAAGCCACCCAGTCCAAAACATGATCCATTGTGATGGTTTGAGTTAAGATTAACCATAATAATCATGATTAGAATAATTAATTGTGATTAAAATTTTTTTAACAAGTTTAAAAAGTAACAAAAACTTAGAAATATGACCATTGCAATGTAAGTCATCAAGTGAAATGACTTTAAGCATGTATTTTACTAGCTAAACGTGGTTGAAAGTATGAAACAACTTAGGGTGTTGAGTTAGAAACCCCTGACAAATGACTCTAAATTCAAGTCAAACGAAATTAAAACATAAAAGTTATGCAAATTAGAAGATATCACTAACTTTAAAATAGTTAAAAGTTGACTTTTGAGTTGAGAAGGTTGAAAACAGGTGTTATGCTCCAGACTGAGAAACATAAAGTAAGTCATATGAACATGTAGTGGCACAGTTTCGCTATTGGTGCAATGAAAATTATCGGCCAATGAGAAGTCAACACATGACATAGTTAAATTAAACTTAAAATTAATTAACTTTGATTTTATTGTAAATAATATTAAACTGAAGGGCAAGAGGTCATTTGAGCAAGAAAAATAAGATGTAAATGTAATTTAACATTTTAAACATAAATAAATAAATTGAAAACAAAAAATAAGGAGGAAGAAGAATTGGAATGTGAGGGAAGAGAGAGAGAAACATGAGGAGAAAAGAAGGTGTTTCGTTGGTTTTGATGAAAACTTCCAACATGAAAAGCTTTCTGGGGGTTGAGAGGAACATGTAGATATAAAGATCTTGAATAGAAGATTTTAGGTAAATTTCTCCATACTTTTATTGGATCAATATAACCTAAGAAGAGATGAATTAGGGTTTCAAACTTTTTTCTTGTAAAATATTTATAGTTTGCTATCTTAAACTATATATTTTCTCTCTTAATTATATTTACTAAATTTAATATGCAAGCAATAATAATGAAGTAAAGAGATAAGAGAAAGAAATTGCAAATGATGTGTTAATGCAGTTCGGCCATATTGCCTACTTCCACACTCAAAGGCTCCTCTTTGAAGATTTCTTTCTCTATAACCCTTCTGGTTACAAGTGATTGAGCTTCCAAATATCAGTCAAACCTTTATGATAATTCTAAGGTGCCACCTTTCTCCTTGATTAGTCTTGTAAGTGTCAATCAAACATTTTCCTTTATTTAACTTGTAGATGTAAATCAAACATTTATCAACTTTTCAAGGACGTCACCCTTTTTGTTTCCATAATAAATAAGAGTGGAAAAGCTTAAGTCCAAAGACCTAACTCTCTCAAGATATACAATCTCAAGTTTAGGAGTAAGAAATGTTGGGTTTTAGTTCAAGAATGAAAGCTTAAATCTCAGCAAATGAATGGGCAGCACTTCAGCGTAGTTAGCAATTCATGAGTTTCATAGTAGAGTGAGCTTCTATTTATAGACATCTTCAAAATTATCAAGCACCAGTTGGCTTCTATTATTCATATGGAAGACTGCGATATATCCGTTAGAGACATTAATAAGGTGATGGCCTTCTATGATGATTTAGATGAAAAAAATACCTATAAGAATCAAATTTAGAATGATAAAAAGGTGATTAGAAAGAATATGAAGCACTTAGCATGAAAAAGTGGAAATTTTTTCAATAAAATATGTGATAATGTAACATCTCTAACCATTGTTATGGTGATTAGATCTCTTTGAAAGGATTGAAGATAATCTTAAACTAGACATGTAAATGAAGATAATGGTTTTAGATGGAAAGGATTGGATATATACAACAAAAGTTATGTAAGTTTGAAGTAGGATGAGTGATATTTCACTTAAAACTGCATTGTTTTGGTGAATGACTCTAAATTAAACTTTAGAGTGAGAATTCAAAAAACAATTATAGATGGCAAAATGTTCCTTACACTCTGGAGTATATGGCAATTTAATAAAATTGGGTAACCAATAGGATTATGCAACGTGTCACTTTAGGATTAGTGACTAATTATGTGATTAAAATGTAATTAAAGAATGAATAAGATTAATTAATTATGATTAATTATGATAATTATGTAATCAACTTAAGACTAATCTATATTAATTAGTTTAAGCTAAGAATAATGAAGAGATAAGAATCATAGTATTCTTGAGCATACTTATTGATGGAAGGTTGAGAATACCTAACCAAGGATTCGAGTTTTCAAACTCGAATCTAAAACCGACACGAAACAAAAATTTCAAATGAGAAAAGAAGGGTTAGAAATCGACGTACCCTAGGATAACCCTCACAAAACTTGGAGATCGAAGTGTCACAAACATGATCTAAGCACCAGAAACCCTCTGCTCACCACTCAGTTTTATCTATATCTCCTTCTCTTTGCCTCTGTGCAGCAACATTGAAGAAAGGAAGAAAACTTCCTTCCTTCTTACAAATAAATAAATACTTTTTTATTAATTTATTTAATATATAATATATAATATTATATACATTAAATAAATTCTAACAATCCTAATATGACAGAAATCTACATGATTTGAAATCCAAGTTACGATAACATGAAAATTATCGAACATAATTTAATAGTCCAGCCCACATGGCGATAAACAAATCCACCAATATGACTATTTGACTGAACCCTTATACATGGCCAAAAACGCAAGACGCACGGCAAATATCTGGTCAACGCAAAACAAATTGACTTTGATTAAAGCGAAAAATTTACTCATAAAAATATAAAATTCAAAAATTGCGGATTTTAAAATTCTAGCAAAATTGTGTGACTGACATTGGAGAAGATGGCGATGGGCCGCGACTCAGCTGTTTGGGCTGCGGTTTAGACTCTATTTTGGGCCCATTTTGAACTTTTGAAACAAACATTCTATGGTTGTTTCAAATCCTATTTTGGAACCAATTTGGGCTTTAGACTCAATCTTTTTTTAGTTGTTTCTTTATCTTAAAGTTTGAAACTTAAAATGAGAACTTTTGGTACTAATTTCGTGAAAACATTATAATTAGGTACCAAAAGTTAGAATTGGACTTAACATTTAGTTGGACTTCGTTGATATTGTTTAGGCTTGAATATTGGTAGACCCATTTGAGGTAGAGATTTATTTTTATGTTAAGCATTGTATTGATTTTAAAGTATTGTTTTAAGACGTGTTCTCATATAAAATAATGTGTCCAATTTTTTTTAGGGTTGTCAGTTTTTATACTATTATGTATTTTCACTTGACATATTTTATTTAAGCATGCATATTTTGTTCATTGATCATCTTGGTTGAGTGAACCAAAGTTTGATCGACCTATGAAGGAGTCATGTTGTCTTTATGGACATTCGACCTTTAAAGGATGTGTTTGTTTGTGTTAAATAGAGTAATAAGACAATTGACTATGTCGTGTCCCTGAGTGCAAAACTTTAAACCTGATCAGGATCTTATTTTCGAGGCTTTAGCTATAGTTGAGCATCACTTTTATTATATATGTCTTTGCATAGTGTGCCCAGAGCCCATGAGTGACTTCATTTTCATTGAGATTCTGTATGACCTATTTCATGTATGTGTCACACTATAGTAGAATGTTTTTAATGTTTTTCCTATTGCTTGTTTTTAAACCAGTTTGTCCTATAATGTTTTATTTTTGTCATGCTCCCCATTTTATTATAATTTTAACGTTGAACATAAAATTTTATCCATTTTGAGTTTAGTCAAATCACTTCAACAAAATTCCCTTTAGGTAATAGTTTGGAAAATCCTCATCTGCCGACGCATGAGTAAGCTTGGCGAAATATTTATTTACTTTAGTATATCTTCCTTCGAGAGTTTCTTATGAGGTTGGACCTTGTTTAAAATTTGTGTTAGACTTTTATTATCTTCTTTTATTTTGTCACTATTATTTCAAACTTTTATTATCACTTTATTTTAATGTTACTGTAAACCTTTAATTTAATCCAGTTGGTTAGGCACTAGCTTTTTACTTTTAAATTTAGAACTTTTGCTGCTAATAAAAAGTTTAAGTAAAGGGTTGAATGATTCAATCCATTTTGGGTAGGGTCGTTCCTCGTTCTATCTGAACTCCTCTTTGGGGTGTGACAAAATTTTTAATATCAAAGTCAGGTTGCCATTTTGAAAAGTGACTTTAATAAGATAGATATTGTGATGATGTACAAGAGATTAAATGTAACATCCCATAACTTTTTCTGTATAAAAATTTTATTTCCTTTAAAACATTTGCGTGAGGGAAAACTAGAGTAACAAACAGCGGAATTTTTAACCATAAAATATTATAAACTAGTAGTTTAAAGGCCATTTAAACAAGTATCGTTAAAAAATTTATTTAAAACAATTTAAAGGAAATAACACTTGATAATATTTTGATTCACTTAAAACAATTAAACATGTTTATTCTACTTCCGTGAGCCATAACCCCCAAGGTCAATGTCACCAACACCACAAACGCCCAACCTGGCAATACTCCATTACCTACGTCCTTTATTAGCTTTATCTAATTATCGGCTCCTTACCTACATCATAGGACCTAACTATGAGCCTAAAGTTTAGTAAGCGGTATAACCTAAAATGTGAATACACATACAACTCTTAAAGTCTGTACTAAATTTTTTATTTTTGCTTATCTATTACTGTTCATGTCTTTTACTATTATTTATTCTGTTTCTGCACTGAGCGTATCCAATTAGACCAAAAAAATAACTATTTACGTATATCTCATTTAATTCTATTATTGTTCTGTTTTCATTTAGTTCCAGTTATCCATCCAAATGTTAAAGATGTCAACTTAACAAGGTAGAGCGGTTTATGCACAAGGCAGTCATCCCGTGGCACACACCTAAGCAACCAACTCAAGAACCCACATCTCTAACCACCTATTTACGTTTATTAACTTTTGTATACTGTAGGATTCCAAGTCTTAACGTTGTTGTGCGCATACAATCCTATCTAATGTGTTTTTCGATCGTATCCTCAAAATGTGATTCATTACAAACTAAGGAACTGAACCTAAATCTAATAAACATACAATTCATAACAAGCAATCAGACAAACAATAAATAGGCCCTAATTCTTGTGATGTAAGCTCTTTCGGACAAAACACATGTAGTACGTGTAACGACCCAGATTTTTTGTAAATCCTTGAAAATGCGAAAAATTTGAAATTTCTTTAAAAAAACAAAACGTATCAGAGTGCATCTAACCGGATCGTTACTGACTGTTTCTTAAAACTCATTATGAAAACAAATTGATAAAATGTGCGGAAGCGTTATAAAATAAACCCTTGTAAAACATGGCGGCAACATATTTAAATTGTTTAAAAGGAAATCTAAACAATGTAGCACAATACAATAATTTAATGTGATTACAATTGTTTACTCATTCTTTTCTTTGCCTGGCTAGCCCCCGAGTCTCGCGTGTGCAAATCTTTCATCCCTGCTTCATTATGTGTTTATCATCTACTTATTATCTGTTCATCGTTGTACCTACACCACAAGTAAGGATGTGAGCTTACGCTCAGTAAGGAAATGAGGGAAAACAATTATGTATATCTCTCTCTTTAATTCCTCTTGGAATGGGAGCCATCCAAACCAATTCTTTTTACTACGTTCGTTCTTTTGTTCATTCTTTACCCTTACATCGAGCTAGAGATTGGAGGGGTCTTAGGGGATGGAATAATTGACCGAACCTAACCCTTTACTTGCAACTAGGTCTCCGTTCCCGTCAAGGTTGGGGCTTCGCCTAGCTGTGGACTAGTTCCGCTACCCATCAGCCCTCCAACTCCCTTTTTCGTCCCCTTTTCTAGCGTATCCCACCTTCAAGGTTCCTTCCCTTCTGGCATATCCCGCATTCAAAGTTTCTTCCCTTCCGGTGTATCCCGCCAGAGGGTTTCTTTGGTGATGGGCGTATCCTGCCTATCCTGAACATTCTTTTCTTAGCATTCATCCCCTTTCCGGCGTATCCTGCCTTTAAGGGTCCTCCCCTTCCAGCGTATCCCGCATTCAGGGTTTCTTCCCTTCCGGCGTATCCCGTCGGGAGGGTTTCTTCGGTGATAGGTGTATCCCGCTCATCCCAAACATTCTTTTCTTAGCATCTTTCCTCACTCATGCATGCGGTTATCACCTCAAGAGGGTACCCCCTAATGAGTTTCTATTAACATAATGCATAATGCATTACAATGTACATTAACGAAAATTGAAATGCGCATTGAAGTAAAAGTACTATAATTGAACTCGTGTATGTAATGAATAACAATAATTGAAAGCATACATAAATACAGGGAACAATTATGATATCGAATCGAAATAGCGAGTGAACAAGATGAGACAATAAGTAACATACGACAAATTATAATTAACTAAATGTGCTCATTGAACTAAGTTAGGCTAAACATGGAAACATGCTATAGATAATGAATAACGGAAACATGCTTGAATTGATTTACACGTGGACATGCTCTACTAATTCAACATGCTACTTACTAAACATGCTCAAGGATTGATTATTCATTGTACAACTGGTTAGACATGCTTGAACTGGTTATTCAACAACTATTTAGTAAATTAATAAACTATACAAGTGCAAGTCTAATCGATTACTCCAATCGAGTAAATTAACATGCTCTTAATCACTCTAGTTAAGTTAATTAGAATGCTCAACTTGCAGTTGAAATTATAATTCTAATTAACATTTAAATGTACTTAGGAATTTAACACACGCATAGTATTATCAACTCACAGAATAACTTAGCTTAGTTAATAAATCAAGCATGGTGGTCTAGTTAATAAGTAAGCATGGCATAACCAAGTTAATTTAACATGCTAATGATTGCGATTTAAGTAAACATGCTAGCAATGGCAAGATCAACATATACATGGATCGATAAGAATGACAAGAGCAATATATATACATTGATAAAGGAATAACAATTTATAATTTACGCATGGAAAGAGATTTAAGCTGGACAGTATGTAAAAGCAAGGAACATAACAATTAAAGGAACTCTTGACTCATTCATGCTCCTCATTAGTCACATGCTCATCATTCTACTACACTTATCGTTCTATCCTTATCTCATTCAAATGTTAAGCATTCATCGCAACCATCAGAATGAAGCATTAATAATCAAATTAACAATAAAGGAAACATCAGAGTTGACAAGGAAGGAACAAAACTAACAATAAGTTTACAGGGTACTAACAAATCTACGTTATTAACAACAAGAAAACACCATTCACGTGAAACATTAGTAAAGGGGAATCAATTAACACTATCAACAAAGGAAGTTCAATGACAGTGAATCATTCAAGGGAAACCAACACTACTCACGCATACACACTTGTGGTGTAGGGCCTCCAAATGGCCAAGACACACCCAATTTCCTTACCCTTTGCTGGAAAACACAAACGTTTAGGGACAGCTACACTTCAAGCCTCACGTTTCCACCGCTCACGAATGGCAACAGGGAGCAGCTCACAGCCCACACCTTAGCTCTTTCTTAGAAACTCTCTCTTCTCACAGGGAAAGAGTTTTCTCCCACTCTCAAACTCTTCTCACCCTACCCCTCTCTCTCTGGACTTCTCACTTCAGAAAGATGAATGCTAAAACGGAAGGGAAGGATGGCTTATGCAAGAAGGGAGGGGGGGGATACACAGCAGCCTTTGATGAGTA